>OY757142.1:30708633-31077506 GCA_963583835.1 Drosophila immigrans
GAGGATTCTTTCCAGAAGAAAAGGTATCTGGTAGTTTTTAAGGATCATTTCACCAGGTTTCGATATGGGTACATCGTCAAGCAGAAATCAGAGGTCAAGGACGTGCTACAACACATGGTTTCTCACGCCAAGCAACAAGGGCACACAATTCGAGAATTCCTGAGCGACAATGGAGGAGAATTCGACTGTGCAGGAGTGAGAGAAACTCTTCAGGAAGCTGGTATAACTTTTCGACTCACCGCTCCGTAACTCCAGAACAAAACGGTGGTGTCGAGAGAGAGAATCGAACGATAGTCGAAATGGCGAGAACTTTCAAGTATTCTAATCCAGAAATAAAATTTCCAGAAGCAATTTGGGCCGAGTTGGTCAGCACAGCAGTCTACGTTCTCAATAGGACGGGCAAATCTTCGTTGAAGGGTCTGAGCCCTTACCAACTTTGGCTGGGCAAGAAACCAAGAATCAAACATCTTCGAATCGTAGGATCGACGTGCTATGTACACATTCCATGCCAAAAAAGAAAGAAGATGGACGAAAAAGCTGAAAAGGGGTACCTGGTGGGTTACGACGGCGATGAGAGGTATCGTATTTACTTACCAGAGAAGCACAAAGTAGTCGTGTCGAGGGATGTAAAATTTCAAGAGAAATTCAGCATCTGTGAACCAGGCGTCAACCTACCTTTCCAAGATTTTGGATCCAAGGACGTCGTAGAAGACAAGGAAGAAGAAGACGCGAATTTGCACAAGAGCGAGGACGAAGACACACTCCAGGAGCAAGACTTGAAAGAAGACACAGCCGAAACAGGAAGCGAAGACAATTACGAAACTGGAGTAGAAACAAGCTTTGACGAAGAAAACAACAAGAGAAAAATGCAATCAATGCGGTTGAGGGATCGTTCGAAGTTGAAGAGACCGGAGCATCTGGATGACTACGTAGCAGCAGCCGAGAATTTTGCGCTGGAGAGTCCAGATTCCTTCCATGAAGCCATCAACAGCAAGTCGAGTGGAAAAAGGCAATGGACAGGGAAATTGATTCCTTACATCAGAATTAAACTTGGAACTTGACAAGACTCCCCAGAGGATCGAAAGCACTTCCGTGCAAGTGGGTCTATCGAGTCAAAACCCACCCCGACGGAAGTATCGACAAATACAAAGCTCGCTTGGTCATCAAAGGATTCGCCAGAGACGAGGGATTGATTACGACCAAACTTTTAGCTCTGTCGCAAGAATGGAAACAATCCGCTCAGTGTTGAGCGTTGCAGCCAAAAATGATGTTTTTGTTCCAGTTTGACGTCTCGACAGCTTTTCTATACGGTGAATTGGACGACAAGGAAATTTACATGCAACAACCTGAGGGATACGAGCAAGGACAGGGGCTTGTTTGCAGATTGAAGAAGAGTCTCTACGGGCTTAAGCAAGGGCCGAGATGTTGGCAAGAACGCTTCGGAGGTTTCCTGCGGAAAAACAATTTCAAAGTCAGCGAGACAGATCCATGTCTCTACGTCAGGGATAGAAATGGCTAAAAGATTCTACTCATTGTTTACGTAGATGACGGACTCGCCGCAGCAACAGATACGCAAGATTTGGAAGAATTTTTGGACGAGTTAAAATCAGAGTTCAACATTTTCCCAAGCAAGGCTGAGTGCTTCTTGGGACTCGAAATCAAGAAACAAGAAAATGGACTAAAAATTAGTCAACAAGGATATGCCACAAGGATTTTGGAGCGATTCAGATTCTCGGATTGCAAAGCTGTTTCAACCCCACTTCTCAAGAATTTGGAAATTACGACAGCAGGGAAAGAATCAGAGACAACTGCGTTCCCTTATCGCCAAGCCATCGGAGCTCTCATGCTTGGAACTAGGCCAGACTTGGCTTTCAGCATCGGATTTCTTTCAAGAACGCTTGAAAATCCTACAAAAGAAAACATTGCACAAGTAAAGACGGTTTTCCGTTACATTTCCGGAACAATCAACGTTGGGATAGTCTATCGGAAACAGAAGAAAGGAATCCTCGAATGCTACAGCGATGCTGACTTTGGTGGCTGCACGAAGACTGGGAGATCTACATCAGGGATCATCATCATGTTTGCCTCAGGAGCAATTTCATGGAAAAGTCAAAGGCAGGCCATGGTGGCCATTTCTACTACACAGGCTGAGAACGTAACAGCCAAAGAAGCTGCAAAAGAAATAATTTGGCTTAAAAGATTGTTTCAGGAAATCGACAGATTGGACCGAGCCCCGATTCTCCAGGTCGATAATACTGCTGCCATGAGGCTGGCCCAAAACCCCGAATTCCATCGCAGGACCAAGCACATAGCCAACAAGCATTTCTTCATCAGGGAAAGAATTGCTGAGGGAGAATTTGGGATCGAACAAATCCCGACTGAGGAACAACTCGCAGATATGATGACGAAGCCGATCCTCAATACTCGTCTCTGGATTCTTTGCAACAAGATTGGACTCTTTTGAAGGAGAAAAACACCATTTATTTTTGCTTTATATATATATAGTCATAAAATTTTCAAGTTTGTCAATTGAATTGTTATTTTTGAATTCTCACAAGGGAAAGTGTTGAAGATAAATGTTTCAAATTCAAAATTACCCGCCAAGTCAGAGGGCGCTTTAAATATCATATCGATTGTAAACATCATATCGATTGTATCGAATCAAAATATAAACACATAACCTAAAAGCTGTCGAAGAGAGAAAATAAACACGAGTTTGAGTTTCGAGAAATATAGTCTATTTACTGGCCTAAATAACTAAATAAGTAAAAATTATAATATGATAAGCATGCATAACTGTGCTGACAAATTCATTTGACAGGACCTCTAGGTATATATAAGTTCTTTTCTTTCTACAGTACTTAAGCCTGTCTATAGTATTCAGTATTCTTGGGGTTTCTAATGGTTTTTAAGAAAGTCAAGTCCCCACCAAAGTCAATGAGGATAATCCTGTGATCTGACATAGATGGTTCTATGGTTCTTCACCTGCTAATCAGCTTAGAGCCTTCTACATTACTGAAGGTTAAATCTAGCACCTCAGATCTGTTCTTAGTAATAAAAGTCGGTTCAGACATGACATTTAGAACTGTAATGTTGTTATATAGTATTAAATCAAGAAGGTTCTCACCTCACACTACTGTGAGCATTAGCGTCACAGCCTACGACGAGTGGTCTTCCGTTGGCACGGCAATGCTTTGCCAGTGCCAGGACACTCGGCGTTTGCACTTTCTCCTGATCCCCAGGAAAGAAGGCAGATGCCACGACGATGCTGCGCTTCGTATTTGCACTACCACTAGGTGTCTGTTCAAAAATTAAGAGAGATACAGGCTCGTGGATTCTGCTCTCTTAGATCCGAATTGACTTCGTGGTACTTACCTCCTAGACCGCAAATCATCCCTCTGAAGGTCCAGGTGAAGGTCCGAGGGGGTTAGGCTGCGAGGAAAGCTTGCTGTGATACTTCTCTTTCTGTTCAGCTATTACATCTCTGAATGGTTAAATATTGAGGTCTTTATGTTTGTTTTCGTTGCGAACGTACCACGGTGCCCCGGCGATGGTTCTCAGGATCTTTGATTGAGCTTGCTGGACAACATCAATATTGCTACTACTAGCGTTCCCCTATAACTGGGAGCCAAAGGTCCAAATAGGTTTAGGCTCGAAAGTGTAGAGCAGGAACTTGTATTCATGACTAAGAGAGGACCGAGCGTTGATAAGCCAATGAAGACAATTGGCTTTTAGTTTTAATTGTGTTCTCTTGGCTTCGATGTGCCTTCGCTAAGTGAGTCGTCTGTCGAGGTGTACTCCAAAATACGTAACGTCGTTCGCTTGCGGGCTTGCGGAATTGTTAAGTATGAGCGGTGGGCAATTTTGCCGAAACGTAACATGCTTGCATTTTTGTTCGCCAGTCAGATAGCCACTTTTCCACTTCGACTAGATTATGCGCCAGTTGCGCTGATGGTTGGATAGGACACTTGGAACGGCTGAGAATAGCTGTATCGTCGGCAAAGGTAGATGTTATTAGTCGTCTGTTTGTTGGGATGTCTGCTGTGTAGAGAACGTATAGCGTTGGCCCCAGTACGCTGCCTTGGGGGACTCCAGCTTTAATCGTGTAATTGTCCGACTCCAGCTCTACTGGTGTAATCATGTCGTATAGGTAAGATTCTAATAGTTTGTGTGTATTCGAATGTGCTTCAGAAGTTATGGGATTGACCTGCTCGATAGTTCCGTGTTTTTCACGAAACCCAAATTGGTGTGAGTGTGAGTATTATGGAGTCTTAAAAATGACTTTTTCCGAGTCAGCACCCGTTTTTCAAAGATAAGTTTGGATAAGCATGATAATAAGCTTATGGGTCTGAACGAAGAGGCAATTGTGTGATCTTTGCAAGGTTTCGGTATCATTATTATCATTGAATTTTTCCATGGCAAGTGGCCAAGCCTTGTAATGGCATTAAAGAGCTGGGTGATAGTGCAAACTGCACAATATGGGAGCTCTATAATCATTATTGGCGTTATATGGTCTGGTATGGAGCCTGGTGATTTTTTCGGATCCAGTTGATTTTTGATGATATGAACGATTTCGTTTGGCCGAAATTTCATTAGTTTACGATGAAGCTGAAAGTCATTAAATTTAAAAATACATATGTAATGTCAATATTTAAAATTTAAAACTTTATCCTCCAATACAGTCTCCGTCTGCAGCCACTCGCTGCAGCATCTCGGTTCTCACATGAATATTATTTTCTTTCCGTTAAATAAACTAATAGCCAACTCCCCACTGAAAACCCGCGCTGCAGCCTTTCGATGTGTACGTAAAAATTATTATTATTTATTATTGAAAATTAAAAATTACATATCTATCCCAAAAACCAAATTAATGATATTTTCAAACAGTGATTAAAGATAGTTAGAGTAATTATTTAAAAAAATCGACAAATCTCCAGAAAGGTCAACCACAACCAAAAAATTCAAAGCCTTTAATAGTATATTTTTTTCATTAATGTAAATTATTTTAATAGCCATATTATTGGCTTGGTCTATCTTTAATACTAGGCTTTGCCTTAGCAATGAAAGACGTTGAGTTTAATTATGATCTTTATTTCGTTGTGGTCAGTTGTTCAATCAAACTAAAACTAAAGTACAAAAAAATTTCAAGAAGTGTTTTAGCAAAATTGTCAGAGCGACAATGTTGGGGATCAGGCAATTACATAAACATAAGTCGTGGTCGGCAAGCCGACCATGGATATTTGTGAGCGACAACGGATGCTACATAACAAAGCTATCCGATTGCAGCGCCCAGCGGTCGCAACCAAAATGCTGACAAGACATTTTTTATTCGTCAGTACTTTGTTTACAGTACTTAGATAACTTGTATATAAGGAATCTATATGGAACCTAGCTATTATGCTAGGGGGTTTTATGGCTCTCAGCTCTAGTATACACAGCTGATGACTACCAAAGTGATGGTGTCTCACTGTGTTGGCCAGTTAGCCAGAATGTGCTCTGGAGTCTCCTCCTCTTCGAGGCAGGGTCTGCAAATAGGATCCTCTGCTAGTCGAAGATTACGCAGATGCCTGCGTAGTCGACAGTATTCTGTTAGGATACCTGCCACTATTCTGAGTGAGTTTTTGCTCAGGTTAATGCACACCCAATAGGCGTTTGCTTTGAGGAACACCACTGGAGATTCTCCAGTGCGCACAGAACTACTGCAGCTCTGATTTGAGACTATGGTTAACAAAGCCTGGTCCAATTCCGTAGATAGGTTCAGTCGCACAGAAGGGAGCACTGTCGTCCTGTCTGGCCAGTGTGTCCGCGAGTTCATTACCAGATATACTAGCGTGTCCTGGTACCTAGTATAGTGTCATCTTGTTACACGCTTGTTTGAGGTGCTTGAACATTGCCATAGGTTAGGTTATGTTGAACAGACGGCTCGACCGGAGTCGAGAGCACCCGGAGACCAGATGGTCCATTGTGATGTCTGTTATGTATAAACTGTAAGAATATAAGGGATTGGGAGGGTTTGTTGGGATGTTGGAGGAAAATTCTATCTTATTATGTATGTGTGCTACTGGCCAGTCCTGTTGGGCTGCGGTAGCCTCTGGAACCAACCAGTAGAGTCAAGGAATATTCCCAAGGCTTGCCCAGAAATAGGGTCCTCTTTCTAAGAAGTGCAGGGCAGTCGCAAAGAAGATGCTGGACACTCTCGGGTTCCTCTTCATCCCCGCAGCTGCGACAGAAGTCCTGTTGGGATCCACCGTACCGTTGGGCCATACGGCCGATGTAACAATGTCCCGTTCAGACCCCTGTAAGTAACCTTATCTTGTTCTTTTAAAATTTAAGAGCTCGGTTGTTCGCTTAGGGTTGTATCTTGGCCATAGTGCTTTTGACACTTCGCAGCCCGATGATGCTGCCCAGTGTCTCTCAGCCGCCGTTCTCATGGAACAATTAAGTTCCGATTGTACATGCTGAATAGGTCTCTTGATATCGTTCGCCGCGAGAGTTTCTGATGACGCTGACCCCAGTCATCAGCCGCCTCGTTACCTGGTACCCCAATGTGCCCAGGTACCCAGACTAGTCTGATAGAGTGTGGTTGGCATAGGTTCAGTGACATCACTGTGTTTCGGGTTAGTTTACTCTTAATGGTGTTCGATGAGAGTGCTTTTATCACTGATTGGCTGTCAACGTAGATGGACACGTCCCTCGGGCTTCCGCCCAGTGCCCGTATCAACTTGGTCACTTGCCAAATAGCGTAGATCTCCGCTTGGAACACACTACACCAGTCAGGAAGACGAAAGGAAAGCTTGATTGCAAGGTCTTCGGAGAAGACCCCCGATCCAGTGCCTTCTATCGTCTTTGATCCGTCTGTGTAGATTGACAACTCATTCTGCCTCAAAGAAGATTCCTGTTGCCAATCGGATTTGTCAGGGAATTCAGCTGTAAACATGTCATCCCACTTATGTGCTGGTACCCAGTAGTCGTTCTCAGCCACAATCAATTCTACTATACGTAAAATGGAGTTGTGACCTGCACCAGGCTTAAGGAGGCACTGAGCGTGAAGCCTGACCGCGCTCCTTGCTGCCACGTGCTTGAGGAAGACTCCGATGGGTTCCAGATTTAACATTACATCCAGCGGGCTAGAACGAATATATCCTGTTATTCCCAAGCATGCTAAGTCTCTGAACTTTGCGGAGATTGTTTAGATAGGAGTCGGTGTGTCCCGCCTCCCACCATACAAGAGCCCCATACATCAGTATAGGTCTGACAATTGCAATGTAAAACCAGTGAAGGATGTACGGTTGCAATCCCCATCCTTTACCAAAAGTCTTTTTGCACACAAAGAAGGCTTGTAAAGCCTTCTTTATCCTTTCCTCAAAATTTCTCCTCCAGGAGACTTTGGAATCCAGGATTACACCAAGGTATTTTGCCTCCTTTTATAGCTTGAGCTCTGTTCCTCCCAGTGCCGGAATCTTGAAGGTCGGTATCTAATATCTTCGCATGTACAGAACTAGTTCGGTCTCTTGTGGATTGGCCCCAAGACCGTTGTGTTCTGCCCATCGCAGAGTTTCGCTCAGTGCGGCATTCAGTAGCTCACTGACTGTTGGCAGGAATCTGCCAGTTACCATTAGAACCAGGTCGTCCGCATAAGCAGACACTCTGCAGCCCTTATACTTCAGTTTGAGAAGAAGGTCATTTAGGACAATGTTCCATAACAAGGGGGATATCACACCCCCTTGCGGGGTGCCCCTGGTTGCCCTTCTCCTAATAGTCGAAGCACAAATTTGGGCGTTTATCATTATTTGGCGAAGCATGTTGCTAAGCCATCGAGTGATTGTCAGGAGTGAGCCTATGTTGACAAGTGCTGCCTTTATAGACTCGATCCTGACATTGTTAAAGGCACCCTCTATGTCGAGAAATACCGCTAACGTAAACTCCTTCCTTTGCAGTGTGCTTTCAATTGTGCTAACCACCTCGTGCAGAGCCGTCTCGACTGATCTACCTTTAAGGTAGGCGTGTTGGGACTAGCTAAATGTGTGAGGTGTTAGCTTACTTCTTTTCAGTGTTGACAATTTCGTCGATTAGGACTTGGCTCTTATGAGGCACGTTTCCTTCCGGCTCGTCGCTGGAGACCTCCGAACGCTTCAGTGGTTAGTTAGCTCCTCGCAAAATTTAGTCCATGAATCTCTTTTTGCCCGCCTAATTTCCTTATTGAAGGTCTCGAAACTGTGATGGCATTCCAGCCTACCTGGCAGTTTCCATCTTTAGCTCTATTTCAAAGTCTTCTCGTTTCCTTCCGTATCTGGCCGAGTTCGGAAGTCCACCACTTGTTGCGGTTAGACTTGGGTGGACGACTGATCGGACAGGATTTGATGAAGTACTTACATAGAGTGTCTGTAACAGATTGGGTCGATTCCTCCAATTTGTCCGGGCTGTCTCGCCTTCCCACTGGGTGCTAAGGAATAGATTTCCTAACAAGTTTGGAGAATTTGTCCTTGGTGGATTCTTGAAGGGCATTCCGTGGATACGTGCCAGTCTTCTACGGAGAGAGAGTCGCTATTAGTCGCTAGGGTAAAATCTATAACCTCTGCTCGGTTCTTGTTGCGGAAGGTGGGGTGGCTACTCCGATTACACACATTAAGATTAGTGAGCATCACGAATTCAAGCAGCGACTCCCCTCTCTCGTTGGTGTCTTTGCTCCCCCAAAAGGTATTGTGGGCATTAGCATCACACCCAAGGATTAGATCCGTGCCCTCTTTCCGACGGTCGATCCTTTTCTTCGTACGGGAGATATGCTGAGGCTAGGTAAAGATTGAGTCCGTTCCTACGCTCTCATAGCGCTACCGTCAAGTCCCTGTTGCTGTGAGTGGAAGAGAAGAGCACATTAAGTCCGGTTCTTACCACGATACAGGTTCTGGACTTACCCACAGTTTTCGGGACAAGGAGATGGTACCACAAACCCTTTCACCTACGATCCAGGGTTCTTGGATGAGAGCCACATCCACCCTCTCTTTGTCCATCCACCGTAGTAGGTCTGTGGAAGGAACCCTCGAGTGGTGCAGATTAGTCTGCACTACCCGAATTCTTTCCGGTCGACCTAGCATCTTCGCGCCCAGCGCCTCCAGGAACGATTGCCCGAACGCAACCCATTCCCATCTTCAGCCGGCCTTGCTTACTAAGGAGTTGGCTCTTGGACTCCGGACCAATGCTGATCCAGAGATCCTTGCCGTTTCCTTTGTCTCGGGCGAGACCTCGTTTGATCGTCCAGTCCGCTGTGTGACAGTCCGCATTCTGGCTTTTGATCAATTTAAGGGTGGTTCGATCCTCCCGGATGGGAGGTGGGATCCAGACCTTAATGATCGTCCGCTCAGGAATTTGGTCTACAGGGACGACGTCAATTCTTGCTCCTGGCCATGGCGCTTCCAGCTTCAGCAGTGTGTCTTTGAGGAATCGCAGGGATTCCTGGTTGGCACATGCCACCACTTTGACACCCTTGTACCAGTTGATGCCATCAAACTCTGCCACGAACGGATTCTGCGGTCGAGTGATGGCATCAGCAATCCCCTGGTCGATTGACCCTTCCAGGATAAGCCAGTTATCAATAGAGAGCTTCCCATCCGGGTTGCTTCTGTCGATTATAGCTACCTGTAGCTCCGGCTTCGTGCTTAAGCTGGCCAGGATGCCCCCTGGACACACCCGCTTGCTCTCCGAAGCCTTCGCCGAGTCATCCGACCTCTGCCTCTTACTGACAGATGGGTTGGCCTTTTTCGGTAGCTTGCTCACCGTTCTCTTCTTTCCAGGAGGTGTGGCTTTTGCAAGCTTACCTGGTGCACTCTTTTTTCTTCTAAAGGTGACTTGGGTTTCTTTGGTTCCACCAACTTCGACGTGGAAGGTTTGACTTCCTGAAACCCCTTGTCCCCCTGGCACCATGCACTCATACTCGGTTCAGCGGACTGAGTGTTGCCGGACACGCCAGTGAGCCTCAAATACCGCCGCATATTGTATTCGTGCTTTTTGCGCAATTTCCTCTCACGCTCGTTCAACGACTCTGGGTTGCGGCCTTCCAGTCCCTTAAGGAACTTGAGAGAGCTCTTATACCCTGAGCGTTGTTTGCGCTTGAGGTTTGCGCCTTCCTTGTTGGATGGTCCCTGGACTACTGTCACTTCGTCTTCATCAGTGCTCGATGACTCATCCAACGGCATCCTCGCTAGCGCAAGCGCTAGCTCGGACTCCGTCATCGATGAGCCTGTAAGCAAAGACTCCGACTCCGTGGCAGCTGTTTCCAGGTCCACACCCTCCTGTCGATGGAGTTTGTCCACTCCACCGTCGTGACCACTGGCGTCACGCAGAGAGGATTTCTCCTCCCCGTGCCCGCCGGTGGTAGCGGTCACACTTCCCACCGACGTTTGGGCTGACATCCCAGTCCGAGTTGACGCCTCTATAACATCCTCCATGATGAATCCAAGGATTCATGGTGCATTTTATACTTGCTGCCAAGTACCTCTGACCATGGTCCTGGACCTCAGCTTTCCAGAATAAATCTAAAAAGCTTGGGCCCAGTCCCTTAGCTAGAAACTGCAAGGTCTCATGAGCGAGCAAGTGATGCTGACATCTCTCGGTCGCCCGAGACGATGCAGTATCCATTGCCCAGCCGGCACCCTCGTGGAGGATTTTCGCCAGCCAAGGTACCGTACCTTAGAGGCCATCGAAGATGTGAAGCCAGCTTCTCAAGCTGGAATCTCTACGAGACCATCTGCCGTCAAGAGTCGTCCGACGACTCAAAAGAAAGTCCACTCTTTCGAAGCAAAAGTTATCTGTGATCTCTGCTCCAAAGAGAATCACCCTATAGCGTCCCCGTTTCTTACAGATGTCAGTTCCCGGAAGGTCGAACTACATCAAGCAGAAGAAGTTGTGCCTCAATTGCTTTGCAAGAGGGCACCAGCTTTGGGAGTGTCCTAGGGCTCATAGCTGCTACACCTGCAAGGCGCGTCACAATACGCTGCTTCATCGCAGTGACGCCATTTCAACAGCTGCCAGTCCCTACTCGTAGCTTTCAATACATTCCACTCCATCTCTGCAGCAATCGAACGTACAGAATTTCTTCGGCACTAACACTCAAGGGGTGTTGTTAGGCACGGCGATCATCAAATTAGCGCATTTGGGGGTTAACTATCCTGCCCGTGCGTTGATCGATTCTGGTTCCGAAGCAACGTTCATTTCCAAACGTCTATTTGACAGAATCAAGCTGCCATTCAAAACTGACCAAACTGAAGTATCCGGTTTGAACCAGGCCGTCTCAGCACAGACACATAAATTGTGTCATTTCTACATAGCGCTGATGAGTCGGCCGAGGATGCAGATTGAGACTTCCGCCTATGTGTTACCAAAGTTAGCTGGTAACCTTCCGTCCTGCTCTATTGGCGATTGTGTCCTGCAAGATCTGCCAAACATTCAGTTAACAGATCCCTCATTTTCAAAGAGCTCCCAGACGACGTGCTGATCGGAGCGGACGTCCTTCTGTCTATCTTGCTGAATGGCGTTAAATCTCACATTTGTGGGACGCAAATTTGATCAGGAGACAATATTCGGCTGGATCCTAACCGGCCCTGTTCCGGCCAGTGCGAAAAAATCCATTGCGTCTTTCACTGGATGAACTGTTCACAAAGTTCTGGGAGGTGGAGGATCTGCCGTCAAGAGTGCCGGACGAAGCCGACAGTATTTGTGAGCAGAATTTTGTGCAATCTACCGTCAGACAAGAAGGCGGTAGATTCACTGTTACACTTCCATTCCGAGATCCCAATAGAATTCAATTGGGTCATTCGAGGTCAATTGCCTTAGCGCAGTATCTCAAGAATGAGATCCGCTTACGCCGTACGCCAGAGCTAAAGACGAGTACGATTCCGTTATCCAAGAATACTTGGACTTCGGCCACATGAAGCTAGTATCGCCCCATGCTCCGGGCAAAAACTTCTACTTGCCACACCATGCAGTCATTAAACCTGACAGCACGACGACAAAGGTTCGTGTTGTCTTTAATGCTTCCTGCAAATCCACGAATGGACTCAGTCTCAACGACGTCCTTCATCCTGGTCCGATCCTACAGTCCGACCTGACCATTCAGATCTTAGAATGGGGTCTTTTCCAATATGTCTTTAATGCCGGTACATCTTGGTGGTACCGGCAAATCCTGGTTCACCCAAAGGACACTCCGTTCCAAAGAATTCTATTTCGTGAACCTAAAGGTGACATCTGTGACTACGAGCTCAGCACGGTCCCATTTGGAGTCAATTGCGCGCTTTTTCTAGCACTTCGAGTCCTACAGCAATTAGCTAGAGATGTGAGCACCCGCTTTCCATTAGCTAGCAATATCATCGCGCGCTACATGTACGTGGATGCTGTGCTAGCCGGGGCTCACACGAAGAAGGAAGCGATTATGGCCATTCACGAATTATAGCAGGTTTTCCATTGCGAAAATGGACTGCCAACAACAAAGACATCCTTAGTTATTCCTAAAACGTATCTCTTGAGAGACGACTTCCTGGAAATTGAGGAAGCGAGCGTTGCCAAGACGCTGGGCGTTCGGTGGCATGGAAAACGGTGTCACTGCCTCAACTTGAGCGCGGCGCAGTCTTATTGGCCGAGCTCTCGTCCGCCGTCATCCCATTTCTCCCAACCAGTGACGCAGATTTGTATTACTGGACCGACTCCACCATTGTGTTGGCATGGCTCAGTAAGCCAGCCTGCAAATGGACGACGTTTGTGGCGAATCGGGTCGCAAAGATTACGCACTCCCCAGGATCGACTAGCAGATGGTCACATGTCCGTTCTGAAGACAATCTCGACAATCTCCCAAGAGCTGATCGACAGCTCTATGTAGTGGCATGGTCTCGAGTGGTTACAGTTCTCGGAAGACCAGTGGCCAGTTCATCTCTGCGACATCTCCGAAGTCATTCCTGAACAACGGGTAGTCAAGTGTCACATGGCGAGTCTTCCGCTCGATCTAACCTGCGCCGAACTGGCGGAGGCTCAAACGCTTCTCGTTCTCCAGACCCAACGGAAAGAATATGCGAAAGAGTATGGCTACCTGCTGGAGAAGAAACCGATTCCAAGGTCCATCAGCATACTCAGCCTGAACCCATTTCTTGACCAGAAGGGCGTTATCCGCTCTTGTGGCCGGGTGAACGCATCCGAATCCTTGACCTATAATGAACGTCATCCTATTATACTTCCATACAGTTGTCGTTTCTCTCGTCTTCTTATCCACTTCACTCACTCCATTTCCCTACATGGAGGCAATCAGTTAATGATCCGATTGATCAGATCGAAGTATTGGATTCCAAAGCTGAAGACCCTAACCAAATCAGTTGTAAACTCTTGCAAAGTCTGCATCGTGCACCGCAAGAAACTTCAGACACAACTAATGGGCACTCTGCCGACTGAAAGAGCAAGCTTTTCCAACGCCTTTCATCATACAGGTGTAGACTTCGCTTGTCCTTTCGAAGTAAAGAACTACACCGGGCGAACTTGTCTCATTACGAAGGGATATGTGTGTGTTTTCGTTCGTTTCAGTACGAAGGCCATACATCTGGAACCCACTTTCGACCTCACGGTAGACAAGTTCCTTGCAGGGGTTTCGCGTTTTACAGCGAGAAGAGGGTGTCCTAGCCACATGTATTCCGACAACGGCAAAACCTTTGTGGGTGCATCCAGAATCCCCACACAAGATTTTCTAGAGTCAATTAAGAGTCTCGTCTCCTACAAATTCAGCCACTGTGCGTTAACTTGGCACTTCAATCCACCAGGAGCGCCAAATATGGGTGCGCTCTGGGAAGCAGGAGTGAAAAGTTTGAAGACTCTATTCTACAAAGCGACCTCTACTACAAGGTACACATTCGAAGAACTGGCTACGCTTTTGAGCAGAGTCAAATCGTGTCTGAATTCCAGACCGATCTCACCAATGTCAGAAGATCCAACCGACCTGCTGGCGTTGACTCCTGGCCATTTCCTCATTGGCAGACCGCTTCTTTCCGTTAGTGAGCCAACTATCCTAGAACCTGCCACATCGATTATCAATCGTTGGCAAAAGATGAAGGCTCTGAGCCAGCAATTCTGTATCCGCTGGAAAGAAGAATACCTAAAAGAGCTCCATAATCGTAACAAGTGGCAAGTCCCAAACGTTAACCTACAAATCAGCGATATGGTTATTGTCAAGGAAGAGACGATGTCTGTCAACGAATGGCGCCTTGGCCGTGTCTTACGTGCCTATCCAGGGGATGACGATCAAGTCCGAGTGGTCGACGTGCAGACCTCACACTGTGTCATCAAGCACCCAGTAGTAAAGTTACTACTTCTTCCTATCGGTCTGTCCAATCCCCACCGTTCCTAGTGGTCCAGTCCTCCAATCTGTGTTTTATGTCATGGCGTGTCATATGGACATTATTAACCGGTAGTTTCCATTTCCGATTAGTTTCGTTCCAGATTTATTTTTACTTCCTGATCACCATGGCACCAAGGGACGCACGCGCGCTGGAAAGCAGACGTTCGCGAGGAACTCAATCCTTCCGCTGCCGAGTCTGCCGGGGTATCCAACCCCTGAAACGTTATTCACGTTTCCTGCGCCTGAGTGCTGAGAAGCATCTGCGTGCAGTACTCATCAACAAGTACTGTGCAACCTGCTTGGCGCATCAGCACTCAGGGCAGTCCTGCGCCAGCGGCGAATGTGCAAATCAGGGGCATGGGGAAATCTTTTCAGACGAGGGCGGTTATTGATCCCGGAGCCTCTCTAAGTGCCATTGACGCCTCATATGCAGCCGCCATGGAAGTGCCGTCAATCACTGTTGGTGAAGAAAGAGTAGGCTGCGTGAGCGTGGGTCCGGTCTCCGTAAAGGGACCATGGTTTGAGGTCCTGCTCCAAATAAGAGATGAGCTCAGGTTCTCAATGCCAATCCGGGCGGTTGACTCAAGCGTACGCGAGCACTATGCGGACATCCGCTTAGCCGATGAGTCATTCGACCGACCATCGGCTATCTCGCTGGTGCATGGAGCCGGCACCTACGCCCATATTATTAAGGAGGGCATCATTACCAACCAGCGTGGGCTCCCAGTGGCACGGAGTACCATTTTCGGTTGGACCCTCTCCGGTTCATGCGCTTTGTAAGCGCTAACGCTCCCCCCTCCCACTATCTCCTTGCCCTTTCAGGCAAAGGGGAGGAGAATGTTCAGGGCACACAGCCATCTTCCAGCTAGGCGTGCGTGCTTTCCACCACGCCTCTCAATTCACCACAATGGTGAAGAGAGGCCGTGTAGGTTAAGCTGGGCTTAAGGTGACATTCTTTGTGAATTTAAAGTCAGTCAAAATATACAAGAGAAGTGAGAATAAACAAAGTCCGCGACTTTTATTTACTTTTATAACGGCGATCCACAACAACAACAACAACAACCTCAGCGACGAAATCAACTGAGAAGACTTTGACGGCCCCCTACATTTTCACACTTCAATATTTTTAAATATAGGCCAAGCATTCGTTAGAGTTTGGTTAGAAGGTCTAATGCATAAGATCAGATCAATGCTTTCTAATAATACACACAAACTATTCGAATCTTACCTATATGACATGATTACACCATTAGAGCTGAAGTCTGACAATTACACGATTAAAGCTGGAGTCCCCCAAGGCAGCGTACTGGGGCCAACGCTATTCGTTCTCTACACAGCAGACATCCCAACAAACTGTCGACCAATAACATCTACCTTTGCCGACGATACAGCTATTCTCAGCCGTTCCAAGTGTCCTATACAAGCATCAGCGCAACTGGCTCTTTATCTAGTCGAAGTGGAAAAGTGGCTATCTGATTGGCGAATAAAAGTAAACGAACAAAAATGCAAGCATGTTACGATTACCTTCAACAGGCAAAATTGCCCACCGCTCAGACTTAACAATTCCTCAAGCGAACGACGTGACGTATTTAGGAGTATACCTCGACAGACGACTCACTTGGCGAAGGTACATCAAAGCCAAGAGAACATAATTAAAACTTAAAGCCAATAGTCTTCATTGGCTTATCAACGCTCGGTCCTCTCTTAGTCTTGAATACAAGGTCCTGCTCTACACTTCCGTACCTAAACCTATCTGAACCTATGGCTCCCAGTTATAGGAGAACGCTAATAGTAGCAATATTGGTGTTGTCCAGCGAGCTCAATCCAAGATCCTGAGAACCATCGCCGAGGCACCGTGGTACGTTCACAACGAAAACATACATAAAGACCTCAATATTTAACCAGTCAGAGATGTAATAGCTGAACAGAAAGAGAAGTATCACAGGAAGCTTTCCTGGCAGCATAACCCCCTCGCGCTAGGGCCAATCCGGCTATTTAGCCGCTCCCGTCTTCATCGTAATTATCTACCAACACTGCGATGGAATCAAGGGACGTGCAACCCTAAAATAATTTGAATTCTTAATTAATGTTTAGTTATAAGATTTGATAACCTACTATATTGTTATTCTCAACTTAAGAGAAGATCCCATAAATAAAAGCACAGCATTTACAAAAAAAATAAAAATAAATCCATCAGGATGTCGGTGTTGGGTACGGAGTACCCGTAAAGAATGCTCTCTAGGGAAGTACTAGAAGCGATAGAGCTGGCCCTAATAGATGCGCAAAGGCTTCATTGGCATCCACTACAGGCCAGGCCTGATTGTTGGGGACTGCATGAACGGGGTGTCGAAAGACAGGCTGGAAGCCTCCGTCTCGGAGCTTAAGGTGGGAGAAGGGTGGTGCTACGCACCTATCCGGAGGACCAGATTTCTGCGCTGAAAGTGGTCACTGTGCACTTGCCGAGGTCAGTTGGCGAGGAAGATTCCGAGTCCATAGCTCTGCTGCGGGATCAGAACCGCAGTGGGCAGCCTGATACTTGGACGATCCGAAAGTGTACAGCGACAAAGGAGGGGAAACTGGTGACGCTGGGGTTAGATGGGCAAGCACTGAATCTTCTTTAATGAGGCCAACGTGGCAGAGGAAGCAGTTCTTCTGCTACTCACGGCAGAGGAGGGCTCTATCTCATTCATCGGTGATCTAAACATCGCCACACTGATGATGGATGAGCAGTTGACCGAGAAGTCATCCGGCTCTCCAGCACCCTTCAAGCGAGAAGGAGCTCAAGGATGTATAGCACCAGCGTGACACAAATCAACCTGCACTAAACTAAAGCAGATTCAGCAGCTTAGTAAGAAAGGACATTAAATTTCTCTGTCTCTCCCAATTTTTGAGCAGAGACCTAGAGCCAGTGCAAGTCAATACGGCAAATACGAGATGCAGGATCGTCGAGGCCTCTGCCTACTTTCCTGGGGATCAGGAGGAAGTGCAACCGCCGAGTGTCCTGGCACTGGCAAAGCACTGCCGTGCCAATGGAAGTAGTGGGGTAGCACTGACACGAATAAGCGATGTGAGTACCTTCTTGATTTTATACTATGTAACGACCTTACAGTCCTAAGAGTCGTGTCTGCACCGACTTTTGCTACTAAGAACAGATCTGAGAACCTTCAGTAATGCAGAAATCTCTAAGCTGATAAACAGGTGGAGAGTCTCCATAGAACCATCTATGTCAGATCACAGGATCATCCTCTTTGACATAGGTGGGGACTTGACTTTCATAAAAACAATTAGGAACCCCAAGAATACTGAGAGGGCCAGATACCAGATGATTCTTGAAACAGGTATACTGTAGAAAGATAAGAACTTGTACTTATGTGCTTATCATGCCAGCTGTCCCGTAAGAACTGTCGCCTCCAACAAGGATAGCCCTTGGTGGAACAGCAAACTTAGGGAGACAGTGAGGAAGCACCTCCAATCTCACTGAGTACAACAAAGAAATTCGGAGGTGCAAGTGAGCCCACTTTCGAAATTTCTGCAAACAATCCATGAGAGTAGTGAAATCTCCATCGAAATGCAAAGGAAAAAATTTAAATGCAACTCAGCATAAAGAAGGTCAATGTTAACTACACCGAAAATGAAGTAGACAAAGCAGTCTCTCTACTTGAGACTCATTTTCCACTATGTAAGATCATGACATACGGATCATCAGGTACGGATGGCATTCGCCCTATCCACCTACAGAAAGGGCTTCTGCCTTACCTTTTAAGTATCTTTAGAGGAAGTTTAGCTCTGGGGTATATACCCACGTCTTGAAAGACGGCCAGGATCACTTTCACCCCAAAACCTTTAGGCCCATCAGTCTGACCTTCTTCCTGCTAAAGACTCTAGAAAAAAATAATGGGGTATATAACTTCCTGAAGTTATTCAGAACTGAGCTGAATAGCAAACGAAATTGGACGAGTCTCAGGTATACAGATGGCTCACCCACCAATGAAGGGGCAAGGGTAGGAGTCTGTGGGCCCAGACTAAAATACTCTGAATCGTTAGGAAAATGTACCAGCATTTTCCAGGTAGAGATACATGCCATAGAAAGAGGCACCTCAAACAATCGTGTAACAAGATGACACTATACTAGGTACCAGGACACGCTGGCATATATACATTAATGACAAAAATATACTTTTAAAGGCTTTACATTTTTTGGATGTTGCTAACCTTTCTGGAGAATTGTCCATATGAACATCTAGGCGCACACTAAGAAGCAATTTTTGGAAATAATTACTCTAACACTCTTGAATCACTGTTTGAAAATATCATTAATTTGGTTTTTGGGATAGAGAAGTAATTTTTCATTTTCAATAATAAATAATAAGCGTGGGTTTGCGGTGGGTAGTTGGCTATTATTTTATTAAACAGGAAAAATATAATCTTCATGTGAGAACCGAGGTACTGCAGCGAGTGGTTGCAGACAGAGACTGTATTGGAGGATAAAGTTTTAATTTTTAAATATTGACATTACAAATGTATGTTTCAATTTTAATGACTTTCAGCTTCAACGTACACTAATGAAATTTCGGCCAAACGAAATCGTTCATATCATCAAAGATCAACTGGATCCGAAAAAATCACCATTTAACGCCAACAATAATTATTGAGCTTCCATATTGTGCAGTTTGCACTATCACCCAGCTCTTCAATGCCATTACAAGGCTTGGCCACTTGCCATGGAAAAAATCAATGATAATAATGATACCGAAACCTTGCAAAGATCACACAATTGCCTCTTCGTTCAGACCCATAAGCTTATTATCATTCTTATCCAAACTTGTCTTTGAAAAATGCGTGCTGACTCGGAAAAGTAATTTCTAAGACTCCATAATAAAATCCCATCACACCAATTTTGGTTTCATGAAAAATACGGAATTATCGAGCAGGTCGATCCCATAACTTCTGAAGCACATTCGAAAATCACTTCAATATTTTGAGATATAGCCCAAGCATTCAATAGAGTTTGGTTAGAAGGTCTAATGTATAAGATCAGAGCAACGCTTTCTAATAATACACACAAACTATTAGAATCTTACCTATACGACATGATTACACTATTAGAGCTGGAGTCTGACAGTTACACGATTAAAGCTGGAGTCCCCCAAGGCAGCGTACTGGGGCCAACGCTATACGTTCTCTACACAGCAGACATCCCAACAAACAGACGACTTATAACATCTACCTTTGCCGACGATACAGCTATTCTCAGCCGTTCCAAGTGTCCTATCCAAGCATCAGCGCAACTGGCTCTTTATCTAGTCGAAGTGGAAAAGTGGCTATCTGATTGGCGAAAAAAAGTAAACGAACAGAAATGCAAACATGTTACGATTACCCTAAACAGGCAAAATTGCCCAACGCCCAGACTTAACAATTCCTTAAGTAACGATGGACGTATTTAGGAGTACACCTCGACAGACGACTCACTTGGCGAAGGCACATCGAAGCCAAGAGAACACAATTAAAACTAAAAGCCAATAGTCTTCATTGGCTTATCAACGCTCGGTCCTCTCTTAGTCTTGAATACAAGGTCCTACTCTACACTTCCGTATCTAAACCTATCGGGACCTATGGCTTCCAGTTATGGGGGAACGCTATTAGTGGCAATATTGGTGTTGTCCAGCGAGCTCAATCAAAGTTCCTTAGAACCATCGCCGGGACACCGTGGTACGTTCACAACGAAAATATACATAAAGACCTCAATATTCAACCAGTCAGAGATGCAATAGCTGAACAGAAAGAGAAGTATCAGAGCAAGCTTTCCTGGCAGCAGACTGGCTGGAAGCCTCCGTCTCGGAGCTTAAGGTGGGAGAAGGGGTGGTGCTACGCACCTGCCCGGAGGACCAGATTTCAGGGCTGAAAGTGGTCACTGTGAACTTGCCGAGGTCAGTTGGCGAGGAGGATGCCAAGTCCATAGCCCTGCTGCGGGATCAAAACCGCAGTGTGCAGCCTGATACTTGGACGATCCGAAAGTGTACAGCGACAAAGAAGGGGAAACTGGTGACGCTGGGGTTAGATGGGCAAGCACTGAATCTTCTTTAATGAGGCCAACGTGGCAGAGGAAGCAGTTCTTCTGCTACTCACGGCAGAGGAGGGCTCTGTCTCATTCATCGGTGATCTAAACATCGCCACACTGATGATGGATGAGCAGTTGACCGAGAAGTCATATGGCTCATCCGATGATGAGCGGACGATTGTAGAGGTGACGTCGGAGCAGATCTCCAGCACCCTTCAAGCCAGAAGTAGCTCAAGGATGTATTGCACCTGCGTGGCACAAATCAAACTGCACTAAACTAAAGCAGATTCAGCTGCTATCGGCTAGAACTGGAGCTGGTGCTAGTACACGAGCCCGATGATCTGCGGTCTACGAGGTAAGTACCACGAAGTCAATTCGGATCTAAGAAAGCAGAATCCACGACAGCAGAGCAGAGACCTAGAGCCAGTGCAAGTCACTACGGCAAATACGAGATGCAGGATCGTCGAGGCGTCTGTCTACTTTCCTGGGGATCAGGAGGAAGTGCAACCGCCGAGTGTCCTGGCACTGGCAAAGCACTGCCGTGCCAATGGAAGACCTCTCGTCTTAGGCTGTGACGCTAATGTTCACTGTAGTGTCTGGGGTAGCACTGACACGAATAAGCGATGTGAGTACCTTCTTGATTTTATACTATGTAACGACCTTACAGTCCTAAGAGTCGTGTCTGCACCGACTTTTGTTACTAAGAACAGATCTGAGAACCTTCAGTAATGCAGAAATCTCTAAGCTGATAAACAGGTGGAGAGTCTCCATAGAACCATCTATGTCAGATCACATGATCATCCTTTTGACATAGGTAGGGACTTGACTTTCTTAAAAACCATTTGGAACCCCAAGAATACTGAGAGGGCCAGATACCAGATGATTCTTGAAACAGGTATACTATAGACAGGTTTAAGTGCTGTAGAAAGATAAGAACTTGGACAGACCTAGAGGTCCTTCCAAACTAATTTGTCAGCACAATTATGCATGCTTATCATGCCAGCTGTCCCGTATGAACTGTCGCCTCCAACGAGGATAGCCCTTGGTGGAACAGCAAACTGAGCTCACTTAGGGGACAGTGAGGAAGCAGTACAATATACGGCCAAACAAAGTGAGGCAAGGTGGAATGCTTACACCTCCAATCAGACTAAAATACTCTGAATCGTTAGGAAAATGTACCAGCATTTTCCAGGTGGAGATACATGCCATAGAAAGAGGCACCTCAAACAAGCGTGTAACAAGATGACACTATACTAGGTACCAGGACACGCTGGCATATACACATTAATGAAACAAATATACTTTTAAAGGCTTTGTATTGTTTGGATGTGGCTGACCTTTCTGGAGAATTGTCCATATGAACATCTAGGCGCACACTAAGAAGCAATTTTTGGAAATAATTACTCCAACTATCTTTAGTCACTATTTGAAAATATTATTAATTTGGTTTTTGGGATAGAGATGTAATTTTTCATTTTCAATAATAAATAATAATAATTTTTACGTACACATTGAAGGGCTGCAGCGTGGGTTTGCGGTGGGGAGTTGGCTATTATTTTATTAAACAGGATAAATATAATCTTCATGTGAGAACCGAGGTGCTGCAGCGAGTGGCTGCAGACAGAGACTGTATTGGAGGATAAAGTTTAAGTATTGACATTACAAATGTATGTTTCAATTTTAATGACTTTCAGCTTCAACGTACACTAATGAAATTTCGGCCAAACGAAATCGTTCATATCATCAAAGATCAACTGGATCCGAAAAAATCACCAGGCTATGACCATTTAACGCCAACAATAATTATTGATCTTCCATATTGTGCAGTTTGCACTATCACCCAGCTCTTCAATGCCATTACAAGGCTTGGCCACTTGCCATGGAAAAAATCAATGATAATAATGATACCGAAACCTTGCAAAGATCACACAATTGCCTCTTCGTTCAGACCCATAAGCTTATTATCATTCTTATCCAAACTTGTCTTTGAAAAATGCGTGCTGACTCGGAAAAGTAATTTCTAAGACTCCATAATAAAATCCCATCACACCAATTTTGGTTTCGTGAAAAACATGGAACTATCGAGCAGGTCAATCCCATAACTTCTGAAATACGGAGCACATTCAAAAATCGAGAATATTTCACTTCAATATTTTTAGATATAGCCCAAGCATTCGTTAGAGTTTGGTTAGAAGGTCTAATGTATAAGATCAGAGCAACGCTTTCTAATAATACACACAAACTATTAGAATCTTACCTATACGACATGATTACACCATTAGAGCTGAAGTCTGACAATTACACGATTAAAGCTGGAATCCCCCAAGGCAGCGTACTGGGGCCAACGCTATTCGTTCTCTACACAGCAGACATCCCAACAAACTGTCGACCAATAACATCTACCTTTGCCGACGATACAGCTATTCTCAGCCGTTCCAAGTGTCCTATACAAGCATCAGCGCAACTGGCTCTTTATCTAGTCGAAGTGGAAAAGTGGCTATCTGATTGGCGAATAAAAGTAAACGAACAAAAATGCAAGCATGTTACGATTACCTTCAACAGGCAAAATTGCCCACCGCTCAGACTTAACAATTCCTCAAGCGAACGACGTGACGTATTTAGGAGTACACCTCGACAGACGACTCACTTGGCGAAGGTACATCAAAGCCAAGAGAACATAATTAAAACTTAAAGCCAATAGTCTTCATTGGCTTATCAACGCTCGGTCCTCTCTTAGTCTTGAATACAAGGTCCTGCTCTACACTTCCGTACCTAAACCTATCTGGACCTATGGCTCCCAGTTATAGGAGAACGCTAATAGTAGCAATATTGGTGTTGTCCAGCGAGCTCAATCCAAGATCCTGAGAACCATCGCCGAGGCACCGTGGTACGTTCACAACGAAAACATACATAAAGACCTCAATATTCAACCAGTCAGAGATGCAATAGCTGAACAGAAAGAGAAGTATCAGAGCAAGCTTTCCTGGCAGCAGACTGGCTGGAAGCCTCCGTCTCGGAGCTTGAGGTGGGAGAAGGGGTGGTGCTACGCACCTATCCGGAGGACCAGATTTCTGCGCTGAAAGTGGTCACTGTGAACTTGCCGAGGTCAGTTGGCGAGGAGGATGCCAAGTCCATAGCCCTGCTGCGGGATCAAAACCGCAGTGTGCAGCCTGATACTTGGACGATCCGAAAGTGTACAGCGACAAAGAAGGGGAAACTGGTGACGCTGGGGTTAGATGGGCAAGCACTGAATCTTCTTTAATGAGGCCAACGTGGCAGAGGAAGCAGTTCTTCTGCTACTCACGGCAGAGGAGGGCTCTATCTCATTCATCGGTGATCTAAACATCGCCACACTGATGATGGATGAGCAGTTGACCGAGAAGTCATCCGGCTCTCCAGCACCCTTCAAGCGAGAAGGAGCTCAAGGATGTATAGCACCAGCGTGACACAAATCAACCTGCACTAAACTAAAGCAGATTCAGCAGCTATCGGCTAGAACTGGAGCTGGTGCTAGTACTCGAGCCCTGAACCTTCAGAGGGATGATCTGCGGTCTTGGAGGTAAGTACCACGAAGTCAATTCGGATCTAAAAGAGCAGAATCCACAAGCCTGTATCTTAGTAAGAAAGGACATTAAATTTCTCTGTCTCTCCCAATTTTTGAGCAGAGACCTAGAGCCAGTGCAAGTCACTACGGCAAATACGAGATGCAGGATCGTCGAGGCCTCTGCCTACTTTCCTGGGGATCAGGAGGAAGTGCAACCGCCGAGTGTCCTGGCACTGGCAAAGCACTGCCGTGCCAATGGAAGACCACTCGTCTTAGGCTGTGACGCTAATGTTCACTGTAGTGTCTGGGGTAGCACTGACACAAATAAGCGATGTGAGTACATTCTTGATTTTATACTATGTAACGACCTTACAGTCCTAAGAGTCGTGTCTGTACCGACTTTTGCTACTAAGAACAGATCTGAGAACCTTCAGTAATGCAGAAATCTCTAAGCTGATAAACAGGTGGAGAGTCTCCATAGAACCATCTATGTCAGATCACATGATCATCCTCTTTGACATAGGTGAGGACTTGACTTTCTTAAAAACCATTTGGAACCCCAAGAATACTGAGAGGGCCAGATACCAGATGATTCTTGAAACAGGTATACTATAGACAGGCTTAAGTACTGAAGAAAGATAAGAACTTGTACTTATGTGCTTATCATGCCAGCTGTCCCGTAAGAACTGTCGCCTCCAACAAGGATAGCCCTTGGTGGAACAGCAAACAATCCATGAGAGTAGTGAAATCTCCATCGAAATGCAAAGGAAAAAATTTAAATGCAACTCAGCATAAAGAAGGTCAATGTTAACTACACCGAAAATGAAGTAGACATCTCTCTACTTGAGACTCATTTTCCACTATGTAAGATCATGACATACGGATCATCAGGTACGGATGGCATTCGCCCTATCCACCTACAGAAAGGGCTTCTGCCTTACCTTTTAAGTATCTTTAGAGGAAGTTTAGCTCTGGGGTATATACCCACGTCTTGAAAGACGGCCAGGATCCCTTTCACCCCAAAACCTTTAGGCCCATCAGTCTGACCTTCTTCCTGCTAAAGACTCTAGAAAAAAATAATGGGGTATATAACTTCCTGAAGTTATTCAGAACTGAGCTGAATAGCAAACGAGATTGGACGAGTCTCAGGTATACAGATGGCTGACCCACCAATGAAGGGGCAAGGGTAGGAGTCTGTGGGCCCAGACTAAAATACTCTGAATCGTTAGGAAAATGTACCAGCATTTTCCAGGTAGAGATACATGCCATAGAATGAGGCACCTCAAACAAGCGTGTAACAAGATGACTCTATACTAGGTACCAGGACACGCTAGTATATCTGGTAAGGAACTCGCGGACACACTCGGCAGACAGGGTGACTGTGCTCCCTTCTGTGGGCCTGAACCCATCTACCTAATTGGACCAGACTTTGTTAACCATAGTCTCAAATCAGAGCTGCAGTAGTTCTATGCGCACTGGAGAATCTCCAGTGGTGCTGCTCAAAGCAAACGCCTATTGGGTGTGCATTAACCTGAGCAAAAACTCACTCGGAATAGTGGCAGGTAACCTAACAGAATACTGTCGACTACGCAGGTATCTGCGTAATCTTCGACTAGCAGATGATCTTATTTGCAGACTCTGCCTCGAAGAGGAGGAAACTCCAGAGCACATTCTGGCTAACTGTCCAGAAGCCAACACAATGAAACTCCATCACTTTGGTAATAACCAGCTGTGAATACTAGAGCTGAGAGCCATAAAACCCCTGATATAATTTATAGGTTCCATACAGATTCCATATATAAGTTAACACTCAAAATATTATCAACTAAAATCCCACACGTCCAATATGCAGACTCAGCGTCTGACCAACTTCCTGCACGCGCCGACCAAGAAGACCAAAACCAAGTTGCCCAACACAGCCGCCACATGCCGGTGCAAGCCAATTGCAAGAACATCGCGAACTGCACCCAACTCGCCAATCAGAAGCAGCGCAGTCAACGCCGCTGCTGAAACTCACAGCTTTATATAGGGCCAGCTTAGACTTTAGTTTTAGTCTCTAATTTGAATCAATAAAGAACGGTTCCAGTTGGAACCTTGATCAAATTTTTTTGTTATTATTTCAAAAATAAATAATTAACTGGCGCCCGAGCAGGGACCGGAAAGTTCGCGTATCGATAGAGCAAAACAGTTTCTAAGTGCGCCAAGAACATTTCGGTCAAATCCACGTATCGATAGAGCAAAACAGTTTCTAAGTGCGTGTAAACAAATCGCGTAACGAAAGTATAAAACATAACTAAGTGCGCGACTCACATAAAGTTATTATCCCAAATAGAGACTCGTGATTGTAAAAAGATCACCGGGAAATAATAACAGGCCAAATGACATTAATTTGACCAGTGCAACAACAGCAATTAATTTTGCAAACCTTTACGACCATTAATTTAGTCAGTTGAAGGAACAGTTCAAACAATCTCGGCAATTAAGTTAGCCAATATAAACCCACACCAAAGCAATTAAGTTAGCTAGTGGAAGTGGGTGAGACTGCAAGAACTGCATCGGTGGACCGCAAATTCTGTAAGATCCGTTCACAGAATACTCTCCAGGAGGTATGGATCACGGAGCCCTAGTAGCAGCTGCAAAGAGGAACAACCCCGTCCCATCAGGAAAGGTGGCCACATCATTATTAATGTAAGTTAGAAATAAGCAAATAAGAAAACAAAGAAACGGAAAATTCAGAACAAATGAAAAATAAATGAAAGTTGAAAGTTAGAAATAAGAAAGCTAAAAAGCCCAAAATACGAAAAACGGTACATAAATCTGTGTAAAACGATAAATAAAACAAAAAGATCACAACGGTGATATAACTTATTCCAACTTTGCGATTCCTAAGGGACCCTCCAAAGTAGAAGGAAAAAAACCATCCACTGGTTGTAAAACTAATAATATAAAATAAAAAAATTAGAAAAAAAAGAAACGAAAAAATTAATAATAAGATTCGTTCAAATCGCTTATGGCCAATCGTAATAACTTAATTCGACCCCCCATATTAAATCCAGAAGAAATAGAACAAGTCAGCGAAGCGCAAAGACACCGTACAATAGAAAGACAAAACAATAGGCAGTTAGAACATCAACAAAACAGACCCATCATGAACGAAGACAACAGAGCTGCGTTAATAAACGCTGTAAGCGAGATATTGGCTGAACAACTGCCAAGACTATTAAGACAGCATACCAATCCTGCAGAAGATTTTCTAAGTCTCCCAGATCATGTTATTGCCCCAGAACATCAAAGAAATTTGACAGATTTAGATAGGGTACCCGACATAGCAAAAGGTTTACGAGAATTTAGCGGAAACCCTGAAGAATTCAGCTCATGGAAAAAGAGCGTAGAGCGTGTCCTACAAGCTTACAACTCATATCAGGGTACGCCCAAATATCATAATATCTTGCACACAATTCGAGACAAGATAACTTAAGGTGCAGACCAAGCGTTAGAAGCATATAAGGTACCGCTTAACTGGGATGCCATGTGCAGATGTCTTTCGCTGCATTATGCAGATAAACGAGACATAGCCACTCTAGAGTACGAAATGACTACGCTAGTACAAGGTCCGAATCAATCAGTGGAAGATTTCCACAAGGACGTCTACAGACACTTGTCCCTAATTTTGAATAAAACAAACAGCATGGAGATCGACAGAAACGGGGAAGTAATGTTGACAAAATTATACAGAGACAAAGCGCTAGACACTTTCATTCGAGGGCTACACGGCGACTTGCCTCGGCTATTAGGCATGAAAGAGCCAGCAGACCTACCCACTGCGCTGCATCTCTGCTTAAAAATGGAAAATCAAGCCTTTAGGTCAAAACATGCCACGTTTAAAGGACAAATGTCACATTTCAGAAACAGTGGTGGTAGACCCATGCCAGCGCCATCGAACGTCAATTCCCCAAGTAGACAACCACCACCAATCCCTTTTAGACAACAGCCGCGACAATACATACACTATGGACAACAACCACCGACTCCACTACCAAGACAATACTTTCAGAATTCTGGGTACCAGACAACTGCTACCCCACGGCAATACACCGTTGCCACAACATCTCAACAGGTTGCACCACCTAGGCCCATGGCCCCGAAACCGCCTCCGCGTCCAGAACCAATGGATGTGGATTCCAGCGTACAAACGAAATTTGTCAATTACATGAACAGACCACGATTCGAAACTGGAAAAAGACCCCCAGGTCCTATACCAGACGGACAGAAACGACAGAGAAACTTTAACATACAGACAAACAACGACGAAATTATAGAATCCGGTGCAGAAACTTACACTACCACAACTAACTATGAACAAGCAGCCGCTGAATACGAGACTCACACAGACATAGAACAAGTAAGAAAGCTACAGTCGAGAGTGCTCGACCGTATGATACCCGCAACCCATTTCGAGAGAAAACAAAAAACATAAATGATATTTTAACAAAAAATATACCAAATATACTAAAACTTAATTTTTGTATATATTTGAAAATAGCGGGTAAAATACACAACACCGCTATGGTCACACTGTCAACTTAACAAACAAAGCGCGGGCAGCTGCAAGTGAATTTTGCATATAAAATTGATTCATTAATAACTTCCTTGTTTTTCATTCGATTTCAACCAAATTCACAGGAGTCATTCAGACTATCATTGTTATTATGCATACCAAAATTCAATGCTCTAGGTCTATTATTACGGCTTTTACAGTTTTTGGGGGCGGAAAGGGGCGTGGCAAAAATCTAAAATAAACTTGATCTGCGTAAGACCTACACAAATACTGTCACCAAATTTGATATCTCTAGGTCAATCAGACACTTAAAACGTCCATATGCATTGGGAACAACAATTTTGATAAATAATTACGCGAATAACTTTTGTTCTACTAATCCGATTTTTACCAAAATTACAGGGTATATTAAGAGTGTCAAGCGCAGATGGGTTACCAGATTACACATCATTACACAAAGAACTTTTGGAGTTATACGCAATTTACATAAAAAAAAACTTGACTTTTTCTAGATTAATGCTTATTGTGGGCGAAGGGGGCGTGGCATCCAACTTTTGAAATAAACTTGATCTGCGTAGGGTATGAAGGAACATTTTTGCCAAATTTGGTGTCTCTATGTCTTATAGTCTCTGAGATCCAGGTGTTCATACAGACAGACAGACGGACAGACGGACAGACGGACATGGCTATATCGTCTCGGCTGTTGACGCTGATTAAGAATATATATACTTTATGGGGTCGGAGATGCCTCCTTCTGCCTGTTACATACATTTCCTGTTGGCACTAAGTCATAATACCCTTCTACCCTATGGGTAGCGGGTATAACAAACAATAGAAGAATACGTCGAACAGGCGGACCACTATGACAACAACTATGACGACGACACTTGCGAATTTTATGATTACTCTGCACTTAATTTTTTAGAATAAAGAGTTCCTCTCTCCCATACTTTACGTGCAGACTGAGGAACGGCCAGATAATAAAAATTCTCATTGACACTGGATCCAACAGAAACTATATAAAACCAAAATTCGTAGAAACCCCCATTAAAAATAAACAATCTTTTTATGCCGTCTCGATAGGAGGCAATACACTAGTAACACACCATAAAATTGCCAACTTGTTCAACATAACGGATGTTGAGGTAAAATTTTTCTTATTAAAAGATTTGGAAACCTTTGACGCTATTTTAGGTAATGACACTCTAAAGGAATTAGGAGCTGAAATTAATCCTAGTAAAAACCTAATGATAGTCAGGAGCAATATAAGAATCCCCTTGAAGGAACAAATCTTTGAAGCAGTAAATACAATAGTCCCAAGAATAACCCACTTGTCGGAAATGCAAAAAACAAATCTAAATCAACTCTTGAAAAAATTTCCAAATCTCTTCGCCAACCCAAACCAAAAACTGACCTATACTACGAACGTACAAGCGACAATACGAACATCATCGGACACCCCTGTATATTCCAAGTTTTATCAGTATCCGATGACACTGAAAGACGAAGTGAATAAACAGATAAAAGAGCTTTTAGAAGATGGAATAATTCGACCATCTCGGTCTCCATACAATTCTCCTGTATGGATTGTACCCAAGAAAGCTGACGCTTCAGGAAAGAAGAAATATCGCGTCGTAATAGACTATCGTAAATTAAATAAAGTAACCATTGCAGACAAATATCCCATTCCTGAGATAGGCGAAGTACTTGCACAGCTAGGCAACAATAAAGTATTTTCCGTTCTAGACCTTAAAAGTGGTTTCCATCAAATCCCTTTGAAACCTTCAGATATAGAAAAGACCGCATTCTCCGTAAATAACGGAAAGTTTGAGTTTACACGACTCCCCTTTGGTCTGAAAAACGCGCCCGCTATATTTCAGCGAGCTTTGGATGACATACTTCATGAGCATATCGGTAAAATATGCTTCATTTACATAGACGATATCATCATATTCAGTAAAGATGATGAATCTCATTACAAAAACTTGGAATTAATTTTTCGAACTCTACAAGATGCCAACATGCAATGTCAGTTGGACAAGTGTGAGTTCATGAAAAAAAAAGTCGAATTTCTAGGCTTTGTAGTCTCCGAGAAAGGCATCGAAACAAATCCAAGTAAAGTCGCAGCAATAGCTAGCTATCCCTGTCCTAAAACATTAAAGGAGCTGAGATCTTTTCTCGGGCTCTCCGGCTATTACCGGAGATTTATACAAAGTTATGCTAAATTAGCAAAACCCCTTACGTCTCTTTTAAGAGGGGAAGATGGACACGTGTCCAAAAAAATGTCATCAAAGAAATTAATTGCGCTTGACTCGGAAGCATTAGAGGCTTTTAAAAAATTACGAAGTTGCCTTATCTCAAAGGAAATAATCCTTCGCTATCCTGATTTTACTAAAGAGTTCCACTTGACGACAGACGCGTCTAATTATGCAATAGGAGCAGTCCTGTCGCAGAACAACCAACCGATTTCGTTTCTCTCAAGAACACTTTCGAAAGCTGAAGAAAACTATGCAGCTAACGAGAAAGAAATGTTGGCCATCATCTGGTCACTTAAAGCTCTGAAAAATTACCTGTATGGAAAAGCGAAAGTCAAAATATTCACCGACCATCAACCCTTAACACACTCCCTGAGTAGTTGGAATGGAAATGCAAGAATTAAAAGGTGGAAATCCTACTTAGAAGAATACGATTATGAAATATTCTACAAGCCAGGAAAAGAGAACGTCGTAGCCGACGCACTCTCCAGAATACCAGCAGTCCAAATCAATTTCATAGCCTCAACTCAGCATAGTGCGGAAAGCTCAAGTCACGAACTAATACCCAGTATGGAAGTCCCTATTAATGTTTTTAAAAACCAAATATTTCTCCATAAATCAGATAAATTCGACTATAAATTCTCTATACCATTCCCCACTTTTCACCGACACGAAGTATACCGAAAAGAATTCAATGAAAAAGAATTAGTAGAAACCCTTAAGAAATACCTCAATCCTTCAGTTATAAACTGCATCCAAACCACCGAGGATATCATGGGAAAAATACAACTAATCTATCCTAAATACTTCAAAAATGTCAAAACGCGTTTTTCTCAATCAATAACCGAAGACCTCACTAATGAATCTAGACAAGAGGAAAAAATCCTAAAAATCCATAATAGAGCACACCGTAATGCCGAGGAAAATAAAATTCAATTAGCAGAAAAATTTTACTTCCCTAGAATGAAACAAAAAATAAGCAATATAGTAAAACAATGTAAAATTTGTAAAGAATCTAAATACGACAGGCATCCCCCTAATCCGGAATTAAAGAAAACTCCAATACCGGAATACCCCGGTCACATTATTCACATCGACATTTACTCCACCAAAGGTCATTTAGTGCTTACAGCAATAGATAAATTCTCAAAACTAGCACAGGCACGCATAATCAAGTCTAAGGCAATAGAAGATATTCGAACACCACTTAGAGACATTATTTTCTACTATGGAGTTCCTAAGTTCATTGTACTAGATAATGAGAAATCTCTCAATTCAAGGTCCATTAAATTCATGCTCGAGCATCAATTAAATATCACAATTTATACAACACCCCCATATAAGAGTACGGTCAACGGACAAGTAGAAAGGTTTCATTCAACACTCTCCGAAGTGATGAGATGCCTAAAGAAAGAAAACATCCATAGAACCTTTGAAGAGCTTTTAGATAGGGCCATATACGAATATAATTACTCTTTTCACTCCACAACCAAAAAGCGACCATTAGAGGTATTCTTCGGAAGGACAGTTACGACAAAACCAGACCAGTACGAACAAGCCAGACAAGACAATATCGACAGACTTAAAATAACACAAAATAAGAACTTACAGTTACATAACAAAAATAGAAACGAGATAATAACTTATCAACCAGGACAAGAAATATACGTAAAGGTCAACACCCGTCTAGGTTCAAAACTCTCACCTAGATTCAGGAAAGAATTTGTTAAGGAAGACAAAAATACAAACATTTTAACAGAATCTGGAAAAATAGTACATAAAAGTAACATCAAATCATAATATTCACAGGGTATTACTATGGACAATGACCGAAGCCACGATGGACATTACGAACTATACGAACGCTCAAACTGTGTCTATTCATAGGGGACTGGGGAAGCTACAGATATCCACGACAAAGCTAGTACATGTAATAGACCTGAGTCAAATTCAAGAAGCGCTGGACCTACTTAATGAACATACAGAGGAGGGTTTGAAACGTAGTCCATTATACTCTACACTGCATCATGAAATAAACGCAACTATTAGCGCGTTCAAGACATTAACAGATTCTCCAAGCAAGCGTAAATCTAGGTCTTTAAACTGGATAGGTTCAGGATGGAAATACATAGCAGGCAGCCCAGATCATGACGATCTCGTCATGTTAAAAGATAATCTTAATAATCTCATCAGTAATAATAATCGACAGGTCATAGTTAATACACAGCTGGAACAAAGAATAAACAAACTCACATCTATATCGAACTCCCTTGCAAATTCAATACAAAAAAGTAGTTCTCTCAGTAATGAAGTAGCCATTATTCTTCACAACGAAATCAGACTATTAAAGGAAGAAATAATAAATATCAAGTACGCCACTCAATGGGCTAAATTAAACTTAGCAAATACCCTTTTATTAAACAATAACGAATTAAATGAAATAGGAAATATATTCAGAGAAGGCAATATGCCACCAATGTCAATCGAAGAAATAATGGAATTCTCCGATATATCAATGTTTCATAATAAAACCACCCTTTGGTATATTGTCAAAATTCCCAATTTGGAACACATAGAATATCAAGACATTTTGTTAAAACCAATAGTTAAAAATAACATAATTGTACACCTAGACACTAACCAAATATTTTTGTATAATGATATAGTATATGGCATACCAAATAACTGTAAAACTTACTTCGATATAAAAATTTGCGATAAAAAGAATGTAATTAATATAAGTCAAACAAATTGTATTCCGAAATTAGTCAAGGGAGAGAAAGCACTGTGCAGTTTCAGCAATGCAACGGCAATTTGGTCTGGAATGGAACCGAAAACCATGCAGAAGGTACATTTCTAATCCGTCTAATCAACGATTCTATGCGCATCAGGGAGCGGCAATTCAACAACGTAGAGCCAGTTATCATGAAACCGGGAGCACCAATCTTACAGATAATACCAGAGGAGACTGAACGTCTAAGAATCCTATCACTAGAAGCACTGGAAGCACTGCATCTTAATAACACCAACAAGCTGCAGTACATACAGACTCACTCCATGGTCAACAGCATTACACTGTTAACACTCTTCGGCATCATCTTGATTACGACATTAGGACTTCACGCTTGCAGGCGAAAGAAGAACACAATCACTCTTCAACTTGGACCAACACCAGCTCCGGCAAAACCCATCGACACACCATTTTACAAGCAAGAGGATTTACAAAAAGCCCCGCTACCTCAGTTCAACAACATCCCATACTTCTAAAAAGATGGCTTGAGGACAAGCACGAATTAGAGGGGGAAGAGTTAACACTCAAAATATTATCAACTAAAATCCCACACGTCCAATATGCAGACTCAGCGTCTGACCAACTTCCTGCACGCGCCGAGTGCACCTGTAAGATTCCAAGAAGACCAAAACCAAGTTGCCCAACACATCCGCCACATGCCGGTGCAAGCCAATTCTAAGAACATCGCGAACTGCACCCAACTCGCCAATCAGAAGCAGCGCAGTCAACGCCGCTGCTGAAACTCACAGCTTTATATAGGGCCAGCTTAGACTTTAGTTTTAGTCTCTAATTTGAATCAATAAAGAACGGTTCCAGTTGGAACCTTGATCAAATTTTTTTGTTATTATTTCAAAAATAAATAATTAACTTATACATTAATGAAAAAAATTGACTTTTAAAGGCTTTGAATTTTTTGGCTGTAGTTGACCTTTTTGGAGAATTGTCCATATGAACATCTAGGCGCATACTAAGAAGCTATTTTTTGAAATAATTACTCTAACACTCTTTAATCACAGTTTGAAAATATCATTAATTTGGTTTTTGGGATAGAAATGTAATTTTTAATTTTCAATAATAAATAATAATAATTTTTACGTACACATTGAAAGGCTGCAGCGTGGGTTTGCAGTGGGGAGTTGGCTATTATTTTATTAAACGGGAAAAAATTATATTCATGTGAGAACCGAGATGCCGCATGGAGTGGCTGCAGACGGAGACTGTATTGGAGGATAAAGTTTTAATTTGTAAATATTGACATTACAAATGTATGTTTAAATTTAATGACTTTCAGCTTCAACGTAAACTAATGAAATTTCGACCAAACGAAATCGTTCATATTATCAAAAATCAACTGGATCCGGAAAAATCACCAGGCTCCGACCATATAACGTCAACAATGATTATAGAGCTCCCATATTGTGCAGTTTGCACTATCACCCAGCTCTTCAATGCCATTACAAGGCTTGGTCACTTGCCATGGAAAAAATCAAAGATAATAATGATACCGAAACCTTGCAAAGATCACACAATTGCCTCTTCGTTCAGACCCATAAGCTTATTATCATGTTTATCCAAACTTATCTTTGAAACAAGCGTTCTGATTTGGAAAAAGTAATTTCTAAGACTCCATAATAAAATCCCACCACACCAATTTGGGTTTCGTGAAAAACACGGAACTATCGAGCAGGTCAATCCCATAACTTCTGAAGCACATTCGAATATCGAGAATGTTTCACTTCAATATTTTTAGGTATAGCCCAAGCATTCGATAGAGTTTGGTTAGAAGGTCTAATGCATAAGATCAGAGCAACGCTTCCTAATAATACACACAAACTATTAAAATCTTACCTATGCGACAGGAAATTCGCAGTGAGAGGCAATTCGGCTATGCCTGACGATTACACCATTAGAGCTGGAGTCTGACGATTACACCATTAGAGCTGGAGTCCCCCAAGGCAGCGTACTGGGGCCAACGCTATACGTTCTCTACACAGCAGACATCACAACAAACAGACGACTAATAACATCTACCTTTGCCGACGATACAGCTATTCTCAGCCGTTCCAAGTGTCCTATCCAAGCATCAGCGCAACTGGCTCATAATCTAGTCGAAGTGGAAAAGTGGCTATCTGACTGGCGAATAAAAGTAAACGAACAAAAATGCAAGCATGTTACGTTTACCCTAAACAGGCAAAATTGCCCACCGCTCATACTTAACAATTCCGCAAGCCCGCAAGCGGACGACATTACGTATTTTAGAGTACACCTCGACAGACGACTCACTTAGCGAAGGCACATCAAAGCCAAGAGAACACAATTAAGACTAAAAACCAATTGTCTTCATTGGCTTATCAATGCTCGGTCCTCTCTTAGTCTTGAATACAAGGTCCTGCTCTACACTTTCGAACCTAAACCTATCTGGACCTTTGGCTCCCAGTTATAGGGGAACGCTAGTAGTAGCAATATTGATGTTGTCCAGCGAGCTCAATCAAAGATCCTGAGAACCATCGCCGGGGCACCGTGGTACGTTCGCAATGAAAACAAACATAAAGACCTCAATATTCAACCAGTCAGAGATGTAATAACTGAACAGAAAGAGAAGTATCACAGCAAGCCTTCCTCGCAGCCTAACCCCCTCGGACCTTCACCTGGACCTTCAGAGGGATGATTTGCGGTCTAGGAGGTAAGTACCACGAAGTCAATTCGGATCTAAGAGAGCAGAATCCACGAGCCTGGATCTTAGTATAAGGACATTAATTCAACAAGGATAACCCTTGGTGGAACAGCAAACTGAGCTCACTTAGAGCGACAGTGAGTAAGCTGTACAATACGGCCAAACAAAGTGAGACAAGGTGGAATACTTACACCTGCAAACTCACTGAGCTTTTGACGTCGCCGCTTCGCATCGCAAACTGACGTGTTTTTTTTCTTCGCATTCTTTGCTATCACTTTCATTTGTGTTACCTTTTATAAATTTAACAAGACTGACCCGGGGAACTTTGTTGCGCCTTATTGGCAATAAATAAGCAGATTTTTTTTTATTTGTAAAAATACAAAAAAATAAATACCTACATTAATCATTCATTATTATTTTTGTATTTTAGTACATAGGTTGCTCTTCACTTAAGTACCTTGTGATACACGACATTTTTTGTTTTATTATCAGGCGCAAAAACAAACAACGCAGATGGTCTTCCGACCCGCGAACGTGCCACGTACAATTGACCATGGGAAAAACTTGAATGTTCCAGATTTAAACCACAAACTTTTAAGGATTGGCCTTGTGATTTGTTGATGGTCATGGCAAATGCAAGACGTTACGGAAATTGAAGTCTTTTAAATTCAAACGGCATATCGGTTGGGATCATCGGGATCCTCGGAATGAGAACTTCCTCATCTTTGAATTTTCCTATCATTATCGTAGCGTAAATTACATTGTTCATAAATTTTCTAACCACCAAACGTGTACGGTTACACAGTTTTGGTTGGTTTATGTTTCGAAGCATGGTTACTACGGAGCTAACCTTTAGGCGTAAATTGTGCGGTGGTAAGCCAGGCACGTCCAAAGAGTTTAAAAATTCAATTGGATAGTTGGTGGCTTCATCTTTATTTGTGACGCAGTCAGTAGATTTGAATGAATGCATTGTTCCAATGATCTTATTTTGAATTATGTAGTTCAGGTCATCTAAATCTTTATTCTTAGCCGCTAAAATTTCACGTTTACTCAACCATTCATTATTTTTGAAGTAAGAAATAATATTTGATAAGTTCGTCTTTTGATGTGACAAAATTACAGAAATTATTTGGAAATGATATTAATCCGCTCGATTCATCGACAGGTACTTGACCATTACCGATAGTCAGCAATTGCTCCGAGAAATCTTCAGCAGATGTATCATTAAGCAATGTAACTCTCATGTTTGTTATCAGCAATGCAGTTGCTTCACATACCGCCATAGATTTGACGATTTGAGGCAAGCGTTTATTTCATCGGCAGCCGTAGATTTTGGAATTACTTGCAGTATTTGGCGGAAATCGCCAGACAGTAAAATCATTGCTCCTCCAAAACATCTCGAATCATTGCGTTAATCTTTTAATGATCGGTTAAGTGCTTCTAATGCACGTTTATGCGGCATTGTGCATTCGTCCCAGATGATGATTTTCGATGCCGCTAAAACTTTGGCCATGCTGAGTGTTTTGCAATATTACACGTTGGTTCTTCAATAGTTCGAAGATTTAACGGTAATTTAAATGTTGAATGAGCCGTACGGCATCCTTCTAACAATGTGGCTGCTATTCCAGAAGAAGCAACTGCAACCGCTATGTTGGATCTCGCCCGCACAGTTGCTAAAGCTAATGACATCAGGAATGTCTTTCCAGTTCCACCAGGGGCATCTACAAAATATATTTCCACCATTTTCATCATCGATTGCATTTATAAAAGTATCCTAAACTTCCTTTTGTTGGCAATTCAACAGGGGTACATTCGTTTGAACTACTTAATCTAATTCCTGGTGATCATATTCACGCTCCCGTTCCAAATCTCGATTAAATGCGTCATTCATTTAACGATATGGCGCTGGCATTCCTAACCTGATTAATAAATTACCGCACATTAGGTAACACATATCTTCGATCAAGATTAAAGCACGATTATGTATCTCCTCATTCATCTCAATATCGTGATTTCTGGAACTGACGCGAATTTGATGTAAAGTATCTTCTAACATATTATCCTTGTATTTGTGTCACAGGTTACATGGGTTTGATGAAAAACATGTCGAAATTATGATATCGAATAATGTGCGTATCTGACTTGGAGATGCAGAGATAATGGCTTCAGCGATTGTCGTATCCCAATGGGTATCGTTTTCTAATAAGTTCAATTCTTCCCATGCAGCACGATATGTTGGGAATATTACACCATTAATAGTTCGTAGTATCTCAAATGACGTTGGCCCACGCACATTTACCAGCAACAACCGCAAATAGAAACATTCATCATGATGAACTGTATACATACGACCAAGAGCATCAGTAGAACGCACATCTGGATACCCAGGAACCGCATCGGTAAATGGGTACCAGGAACCGCACCGCAAATTCTTCGACGAAGCATAATGATGATTGAATACATTCAGCATCGAGTATCTCCAAAGACGCGTTGTTTAACAATAAAGTTCATCAGGGACCGAATTTTTTGCCAGAATATACGTGCTGTGATGTCGTGTTTGTCCGGGAAGCGACAATTGAGTGATTTCTATCCATTTTGGATTACTGGTAAAAGTAATAAAGAGATCTGGCCGACCGTAATGACGAACATATGACATTGCATCTTGCGCATATTCATGCATGTGACGTGGACTACCAATGTACGTCGCCGGCAGAATAGTTAATTGACCAATATTAGCTGCATTTCCTTCAGTACTAACTGCATCACGTAAATTGCGTTCTGAGGACTGAACACAGTTTGGCTTGGTTCAACCTAATAAATGTTAAACGTTCCGTTTCTATTTTTACATACATGTCAACGCAATACTGCAGAAACAATCGACGAAACCGCAGCAAATAGTTGTCAGCATTTTGACGAATCATCAAACGATATGCGTAATAATTCATTGAGCTAACTTTCATTGTAGTTTCTTTACCTGAAATTAAAAATTTGATAATTAACCATTTCAAAGGCAAATTTCAAAGGCAAACAATACAGACATTAACCATTTTTTTAATAAGCATAATTTTAAATCAGTGTCTTTCTCAAATAAATGAAATGGATCTCCTTGCCAAAACATCAACGGGTATCGCAATGCGTCATATGATCGATGAGTTTCAGATATTTGTTGCAGTTGCCCAGTATCGCGACGTGTAAGCACAATATCGCGTTTTTTCAATTGTTCACCAACAATTCAGGATGGCAACTTCGGCTAATGTTGGAGCATTAAATAACATATAATTTCTCGCTTCATTCCTGCATTGGTCCTTAGGCGTCGATCAAGTTGTTCTTCCATGTTGCCCATGAAAAATATTTTTAAACATGTATTCTGTGTATCTTCGAAAGGTAGTAATGATCCAATTCGTTGGTGAATCTGTCCTTGTATCTACAAAATAAAAACCAGAGAGAATTAACTGAGTTATAAGCACTTTTTTCGGTGGGAGAGTAGAGTTCAGAATTAGCAAATATAATACATACCAATAGATAAAGTAAGTTATTATTTAACTACATTCTACGTCATTTGGAAACAACCATTGTATTTTTGAGTGTTTGCAAGAAAGTGGCGTGATTCTTGTATTTCGCCACAAAGCAATGAATACAATGGCTCATGTGGCGGAGTCAACAATGGCAATTTCACTTTACCATTAAGGCAGCATAATCCAGCCGTTTCTCCGGAAAACTTTAATGCACCACAATACTCGCAAACAACGTCCATTTGCCTAATGCAAACGCTAGGATGCAAGCTGTAATCATTGCTGCAATCGTATCAAAATGCTGCTCGATTCAAATCAGCACTTGATAAATATCTTGTTCTGCGTCGCAAATTATCTATTTGTTGACCTCTGTTGTTCGCTCGACGATTCCGCATTGCCAACCGAGCTGTTTTACGGGCTGTTTTACTTTGCTCTCGTGATTGAGAAGCACGAAGTCGAGCCATACTATCGCGGCGCTGTTCACGTGCAATTTCTTGTTCTTCTCCAGTCCTTTCACTTGCAGTATTTCGTATTCTTCTTGCATTACGGCTTTGTCGGGAAAGATTCGATCGTCTTGCTCGCGGCATTACTAATTAAACTTCACTTCACTTCAATTCACCTAAAAATGTATTTAAAATCTCAAATTTTCAACCATACCGAGTTTTATAGTTCACTTCACTGTTTATACGAATGGGCAATGGCACTACTATATAAAAATAAGTCGGGTTTTCCTTCCTGACGCTTCCAGAACGCACGAACCGATTTCCACGGTTTTGCATTCGTTGGAAAGGTCTCGGGCTCCGTGAGGTTTATAGCAAACAAAGAAGCAAACAGGAAAGCGGGAAAATCATATTTTATTTCATCAGGAAAGCGGGAAAATCATTTCTTATACATTCAGCGCCATCTCTGATACATAGCATATACTACAAACCAATATTTCAAGTAGATGGCGCCGGTGCGTGATAGTACCCGAAATCGAATACACATCAGACCAACACTCTACCATCAGAGCCAATGCAATCCTTGTTTGCTAAGTGGCAAGCTTTTATGATACAAGCAACAAAGGTCATCTTCGTTCTCAAGACATTCGACTCGGAAAAAAAAAAAACGGTTAGCGCTAGCCGCTTGCCGCTCAGTTGCAAAACTTCACACGCATACGCATACTTATATGCGCCAACGTGTACATACACACACGCATACATAGAAACGATAGCACAGCGCAACGAAATACACCCGTGCTCATCGTTCCGCAGTCGATCCGCGACTGAAGTAAATTCGATGCTGTTCGCTGTGCACTAGTGTTGCCGTTTTAGCGTTTTTCCCCCTATATTTCTCATTTTTTGAATGACGATTGCGGGAATAATTTTAAAATTTTAAAAATTTTTCCTGGGAAGAATAGTGGTTTAGTTAAATAAAAACTTTGCGATGCGTGCCTCCAAGATAGCGAGTTTAAGGAGTGGCTGCGAAAAGACCTTACCGAATTGAACAATTTTTATACCCGCTACCCATAGGGTATTAGGGTATTATGACTTAGTGCCAACAGAAAATGTATGTAACGGGCAGAAGGAGGCATCTCCGACCCCATAAAGTATATATATTCTTGATCAGCGTCAACAGCCGAGATGATATAGCCATGTCCGTCTGTCCGTCTGTATGAACACCTGGATCTCAGAGACTATAAGACATAGAGACACCAAATTTGGCAAAAAGGTTCCTTCATACCCTACGCAGGTCAAGTTTATTTCAAAAGTTGGATGCCACGCCCCCTTCGCCCACAATAAGCATTTATCTAGAGAAAGTCAAGTTTTTTTTTATGTAAATCGCGAATAACTCCAAAAGTTTTTTGTGTAATGACACTCTTAATATACCCTGTAATTTTGGTACAAATCGGATAAGTAGAACAAAAGTTATTCGTGAAATTATTTATCAAAATTTTTGTGCCCAGTGCATATGGACGTTTTAAGTGTGTGAATGACCTAGAGATATCAAATTTGGTGACAGTATTCATGTAGCTCTTACGCAGATCAAGTTTGTTTTAGATTTTTGCCACGCCCCTTTCCGCCCCCAAAAACTGTAAAAGCCGTAATAATAGACCTAGAGCATTGAATTTTGGTATGCATAATAACAATGATAGTCTGAATGACTCCTGTGAATTTGGTTGAGATCGAATAAAAAACGAGGAAGTTATTAAAGAATCAATTTTATATGTGAAATTCACTTGCAGCTGCTCGCGCTTTGTTTGTTTAGTTGACAGTGTGACCATGTCGGTGTTGTGGATTTTTTCCCGCTATTTTCAAATATATACACACAAAACACAAGTTTCAGTATATTTTTGGTATATTTGTTGTTAAAATATCATTAAAATTTTTTTTTTTCTCTCGAAATGGGTTGCGGATATCATACGGTCGAGCACTCTCGACTGTAGCTTTCTTACTTGTTTTCTTCAGACTTCCGGAATATTATGAAATGCTAAAGCAAATAAATTCATTTGCTGTTGGCAAAATTTACAAAAAAGTTTTGGCTGGAAGTTTACTTATACCGCGATTATGGTGGAAACCAGAGGTTTAAACAGCTGGCCACCTTTGCTTTGCAATTACTCTCCTTGGCGTGATCAAATGCTGAGGTTAAGCGGGTTTTCAGCCAGGTGAATTTGGTAAAGTGCAAGCAGAGAAACGAAACATAATTAGAAACTATGAAAAAAATTTCCTAGAGAAAATCTATGTTTTTTTTTAGCTTTTTATACCCGCTACCCATAGGGTAGAAGGGTATTATAACTTAGTGCCAACAGAAAATGTATGTAACAGGCAGAAGGATGCATCTCCGACCACATAAACTATATATATTATTGATCAGTGTCAACAGCCGAGACGATATAGCCATGTCCGTCTGTCCGTCTGTATGAACACCTAGATCTCAGAGACTATAAGAGGACAGTACTCCTATAGGTCCTACGCAGATCAAGTTTATTTCAAAAGTTGGATGCCACGCCCCTTTCCGCCCCCAAAAGTCTGTAAAAGCCGTAAAAATAGACCTAGAGCATTGAATTTTGGTATGCATAATAATAATTATATTTTCAATGATTCCAGTGAATTTGGTTGCGATCGAATGAAAAACAATGAAGATATTAAAGAATCAATGTTATATGCAAAATTAACTTGCAGCTGCCCGCGCTTTGTTTGTTTAGTTGACAGTGTGACCATGTCGGTGTTGTGGATTTTTTCCCGCTATTTTCAAATATATACACACAAAACACAAGTTTCAGTATATTTTTGGTATATTTGTTGTTAAAATATCATTAAAATTTTTTTTTTTCTCTCGAAATGGGTTGCGGATATCATACGGTCGAGCACTCTCGACTGTAGCTTTCTTACTTGTTTTCTTCAGACTTCCGGAATATTATGAAATGCTAAAGCAAATAAATTCATTTGCTGTTGGCAAAATTTACAAAAAAGTTTTGGCTGGAAGTTTACTTATACCGCGATTATGGTGGAAACCAGAGGTTTAAACAGCTGGTCACCTTTGCTTTGCAATTACTCTCCTTGGCGTGATCAAATGCTGAGGTTAAGCGGGTTTTCAGCCAGGTGAATTTGGTAAAGTGCAAGCAGAGAAACGAAACATAATTAGAAACTATGAAAAAAATTTCCTAGAGAAAATCTATGTTTTTTTTAGCTTTTTATACCCGCTACCCATAGGGTAGAAGGGTATTATAACTTAGTGCCAACAGAAAATGTATGTAACAGGCAGAAGGATGCATCTCCGACCACATAAACTATATATATTATTGATCAGTGTCAACAGCCGAGACGATATAGCCATGTCCGTCTGTCCGTCTGTATGAACACCTAGATCTCAGAGACTATAAGAGGACAGTACTCCTATAGGTCCTACGCAGATCAAGTTTATTTCAAAAGTTGGATGCCACGCCCCTTTCCGCCCCCAAAAGTCTGTAAAAGCCGTAAAAATAGACCTAGAGCATTGAATTTTGGTATGCATAATAATAATTATATTTTCAATGATTCCAGTGAATTTGGTTGCGATCGAATGAAAAACAATGAAGATATTAAAGAATCAATGTTATATGCAAAATTAACTTGCAGCTGCCCGCGCTTTGTTTGTTTAGTTGACAGTGTGACCATAACGGTGTTGTGGATTTTTACCCGCTATTTTCAAATATATACAAACAAAATACAAGTTTCAGTATATTTTTGGTATATTTGTTGTTAAAATATCATTAAAATTTTTTTTTTTCTCTCGAAATGGGTTGCGGGTATCATACGGTCGAGCACTCTCGACTGTAGCTTTCTTACTTGTTTTAGGTTTATTTTTTTGTTAATCTAGCGTTTTTTATGCAAACAATTGTGACAATACTGCTGTGCACTGCTTCTGATGTTCGAAATTCGAAATCAGCCGTGCACTCAGCGGTTGTTGTATTCGCTTGGGGTTCCAATAATGCTGTTTCAAGTGAAATCACTTTTTTGGCGATTTGACGCATCTATATGTTCTTTGGTTTGTGGTGATACAGTGTTTGACAGCTGTGTGACAAACCGGTATTGTTCACTGTGAAATTGTGAAAAAAAAGTTAAAAAAATAAGTTATGCGTTTCCTCAGATTTTAATTGGAACCCGTCAAATCAATCACGTATATTGTGCAAATTTTCACTCAATTCCAACAGCAAGCATTTGTCTTTAAAGTGGTAAGTTGTACTGTGTAAATTATGTGGATCCTCCATTTGAGGTTAATTTCACCACTCTGTCCATAGTCCAAAATGCCTAAAGTACGACGTGCGAACATCGGCCGCGCACAAGACATGCCAGCCAGCAACAAGTGTATTCACAGAACTTAAGCGAAGAAATACAAAATACAATAAGAGAAAATGCCCGATTGAGACAACGCGTGAGCATACGAAGATCATTGGCATCATACAATCGTTTGGCATTTTAATATGATCCCACTGCGAACTACAGTGATGATGAACATTTAGATATTGGACCAATGACGACTATATGCCGATATTGCAATGCGTTAAAGTTTAAAAGAGAAACGACTGGATTGTGCTGCGCAAATGGAAAAGTCAAACTGGATCCATTACTTACACCACCACAGCCACTGAAACAATTGTTCGATGGAAGTGATCCCGATTCCAGCCATTTTCTTCAACACATCCTTGAATATAATAACTGCTTTCGCATGACTTCTTTTGGAGCTAATATCATTCGAGAAGGCGGCTTCATGCCGACTTGCAAGGTAAAAGATACAACACACATAACCAATCACTCACACCAATACAATAAATTGCAACACATAACAACTTCATATACACCACACATTACACCATCACACGATCAGAAGTTACACCGTATTCTTCAACAAATGATTGTTTGCAATTACAGATACAAGGACAAATATATCATTTGCATGGTTCAATGGTGCCAACACCAGATGAACCGCATCAATTTCTGCAAATATATTTCATTTCGATGGTCGATGGTGGATCAGCTGAATGTGCGGTGCAATATACAGGGAACACTACAGTTAAAGAGACGAATTATTGAACAGCTGCAAGCATTTTTTCACGCTTAAAATGCTGTGGTTAATATGTTCAAAACAGCATTGGAACGAATGCCATCGGATACGCACAAATTTGTCATAAGAGCGGATTGTACTCCAACAGGTGAACATGTGCGAAGATTCAATGCACCCACCGTTAATGATGTTGCTGCAATTATTGTTGGCGATCAAACTAAATCGCGAGACATTGTCGATCAGCAAAAAAGCAATATCATGCATCGTGTAAACGTTTGTACGATGCGTTACAATATCCAATAATTTATTGGCAAGGGCAAGATGGATACAACATCACGTTGAAGATGGTCGATCCAATTACAGGTACAATATTCACACACTAATTATTGCTATTATTGCTATTATTGGTTTCCATTAACAATTCATTTAATTTTCCATTTTCAGGCGTATTCTCGAATAAAAATCTAAGCGCAATGAATTACTGTGCGTATCGTATGATGATTCGTACACATGAGGAGAATGTCATTTTGAAGTGCAGTCGGCTATTCCAGCTTGCTGTCGACATGTATGTCAAAGTCGAGACCGAACGTTTAGCGTTTATCCGATTCATACGATCTGAGGACTATATACACTTGCGTAATGCTATTCATACAGATGGTGATGTTCAAAATATTGGACATCTGACGATTCTCCCATCATCTTATATCGGAAGTCCACGCCACATGCATGAATACGCTCAAGACGCTATGGCGTACGTGCGAAACTATTGAACTTCGGATTTATTTATTACCTTTACATGCAATCCGAAGTGGACGGAAATTGAACGTAAGTTGTAACCGGGCCAAAAACCGCAAGATCTCCATGACATAATCGCCAGAGTATTTCAGCAGTAACTCAAGGTTATGATGGATGTGCTTACTAAATATCGAGTTTTTGGTGACACACGTTGTTATATGTACTCCGTGGAATGGCAGAAGCGTGGACTACCGCATGCTCATATCCTAATTTGGTTGCTGAACAAATTACATTCAAATGAAGTGGATGACATCATATCAGCTGAAATTCCTGATCCAGTCACTGATTCCCATCTACCCGACATTGGGACGACACAGATGGTGCATGGACCGTGCGGTGCATTAAATCCATTATCGCCTTGCATGGCTGATGGAAAGTGCGCAAAACGATATCCGCGACCGTTAGTTGCTGAAATAGTCACAGGAAACGATGGATATCCAGTTTATCGTCGGCGTTCAAAAGAAGATAATGGTCGAACTATCAAAGTTAAAGTTCAAAATCAAGAGATTGGGATCGGAAATTAATTCATTGTACCATATTGCCCGCTGCTATCACGAATTATCAAAGCACATGCAAACGTTGAGAGTTGTCATTCGGCCAAATCAATCAAATATTTGTGCAAGTACGTCACAAAAGGCAGCGACATGGCTGTGTTTGGTATTGCATCGGAAAATGCGAATGACGAAATCAGCAACTTTCTAATGGGCAGATACGTCAGTACTAATGAAGCACTGTGGCGATTATTGTCATTTCAAATTCATGAAAGATATCCCACAGTTGTACATTTAGCAGTACATTTGGAAAATGGCCAAAGAGTTTACTTCACTGAGGCTAATGCGGCACAACGAGCTGGGAGACCACCATCGACAACATTGACTAGCTTCTTTGCAATGTGTGAGGCAGATCCATTCGCAGCGACGCTGATGTACGTTGAAATGCCCAAGTATTACACTTGGAATCAATGAACAACAAAATTTCAACGTCGCAAACAAGGAAGCCCAGTTCCAGAGTGGCCACTGGTGATTTCCACTGATGCACTAGGTCGCATGTATACTGTTCATCCTAGAAATGATGAATGTTTTTATTTGCGACTGCTGTTGCTAAATGTACGTGGCCCAAAATCGTTTGCGCATTTGAAAACTGTGATTGGCCACCAATGCCAAACATATCGAGATGCATGTCAACTATTGGGTTTGCTGGAGAACGATTCTCATTGGGATCTAAAACTTGCGGATTCAGTTGTTTCACAAATGCGTACCAAATACGAACGCTGTTCGCAATTATCATCACCACATGTTTTCCTTCACAACCAATTCAGTTATGGAACAAATACAAAGACGACATAAGTGAAGATATCTAGCATCGCTTGCGAATTCAAACGAATAATCCCAACATCCAAATAACCGATGAAATCTACAATAAAGGATTGATTCTGATTGAGGATCAATGCTTGACTATTGCAAACAAGCTACTGATTGAAGTAGGAATGATTGCGCCAAATCGATCGATGCACGATGCATTCAACCAAGAATTAAATCGAGAGCTGCAATACAATGTTGATACATTGCAGGAATTCGTTTGAAATAATGTGCCGTTGCTGAATGAACAGCAAAAACATTAATGCAAACGATGGACAACAATACTGGTGGTCTATTCTTCCTGGACTCACCTGGAGGAACAGGGAAAACATTTGTTATTTCATTGATTGTGACAAAGCTTTGGCGTTAGCATCATCTGGAATTGCGGCGACTCTTCTAGATGGCGGTCGTACTGCACATTCTGCGCTTAAGTTGCCACTCAATTTAAACACAATTGATACTCCAACATGCAATATTTCCCGATCCAGTGCAATGATGCAATGCAAGCTCATTGTTCGGCGAAATAACAACATCTTTGGCGGCTTCATGATATTGTTGGCAGGCGATTTCAGGCAGATGTCGTCAGTAATTCCCCGTGGAACGCCTGCAGATGAATTGAATGCTGGCCTGAAGGCAGAATCTTTATGGAATAACGTAAAAACATTATCGCTAACCACTAATATGAGAGTTCAACTTCAAAATGATCAAAGTGCTGCACAATTTTCCAAACAATTGTTAGCTGTTGGAAATGGAAATGATGCGACATTTGGATTAACTACTCTTACCAACGACTTTTGCCAATTTGTAGACTCTCAATTAGCACTTATCGAAAATGTTTTCCCAAACAGTGAGAATAATTCTGATTATGCTTGGTTGAGTCACCGAGTTGATTCCATAACAAATCCCAATGATGAAGTAAATTATCCAACAGAGTTTTTGAACTCTCTGGACTTACCAGGATTTCCACCACATAACTTGCAACTCAAAGTTGGTACAGTTATTATGATATTGCGCAATTTGAATCCACCGCGACTTTGCCGAATTTGATTGAGGCAACCAATATCAATGGAAAGTTCCAATATCAAAAAAAATTTCTTCATCTTTTAGTCACCACATTTGGCTGGCGAAAATCCTCTGACTGAACCCTCCACGAGGGTGCCGGCTGGGCAATGGATACTGCATCGTCTCGGGCGACCGAGAGATGTCAGCATCACTTGCTCGCTCATGAGACCTTGCAGTTTCTAGCTAAGGGACTGGGCCCAAGCTTTTTAGATTTATTCTGGAAAGCTGAGGTCCAGGACCATGGTCAGAGATATTTGGCAGCAAGTATAAAATGCACCATGAATCATTGGATTCATCATGGAGGATGTTATAGAGGCGTCAACTCGGGCTGGGATGTCAGCCCAAACGTCGGTGGGAAGTGTGACCGCTACCACCGGCGGGCACGGGGAGTAGAAATCCTCTCTGCGTGTCGCCAGTGGTCACGACGGTGGAGTGGACAAACGTGAGCGTGAGAGGAAATTGCGCAAAAAGCACGAATACAACGTGCGGCGGTATTTGAGGCTCGCTGGCGTGTCCGGCAACACTCAGTCCACTGAACCGAGAATGAGTGCACGGTGCCAGGGGGACAAGGCGTTTCAGGCAGTAGCCGTAGCCAACCCGACGGAGGAAGTCAAACCTTCCACGTCGAAGTTGGTGGAACCAAAGAAACCCAAGTCACCTTTAGAAGGAAAAAAGAGTGCACCAGGTAAGCTTGCAAAAGCCACACCTCCTGGAAAGGAGAGAACGGTGAGCAAGCTACCGAAAAAGGGAAACCCACCTGTCAACAAGAGGCAGAGGTCGGATGACTCGGCGAAGGCTTCGGAGAGCAAGCGGGTGTGTCCAGGGGGCATCCTGGCCAGCTTAAGCACGAAGCCGGAGCTACAGGTAGCTATAATCGACAGAAGCAACCCGGATGGGAAGCTCTCTGTTGATAACTGGCTTATCCTGGAAGGGTTAATCGACCAGGGGATTGCTGATGCCATCACTCGACCGCAGAATCCGTTCGTGGCAGAGTTCGATGGCATCAACTGGTACAAGGGTGTCAAAGTGGTGGCATGTGCCAACGAGGAATCCCTGCGATTCCTCAAAGACACACTGCTGAAGCTGGAAGCGCCATGGCCAGGAGCAAGAATTGACGTCGTCCCTGTAGACCAAATTCCTGAACAGACGATCATTAAGGTCTGGATCCCACCTCCCATCCGGGAGGATCGAACCACCCTTATATTGATCAAAAGCCAAAATGCGGACTGTCACACAGCGGACTGGACGATCAAACGAGGTCTCACCCGAGACAAAGGAAACGGCAAGGATCTCTGGATCAGCATTGGTCCGGAGTCCAAGAGCCAACTCCTTAGTAAGCAAAGCCGGTTGAAGATGGGAATGGGTAGCGTTCGGGCAATCATTCCTGGAGGCGCTGGGCGCGAAGATGCTAGGTCGACCGGAAAGAATTCGGGTAGTGCAGATTAATCTGCACCACTCGAGGGTTCCTTCCACAGACCTACGACGGTGGATGGACAAGGAGAGGGTGGATGTGGCTCTCATCCAAGAACCCTGGATCGTAGGTGAAAGGGTTTGTAGTTTGGGTGCCCGCGGATACCATCTCCTTGTCCCGAAAACTGTGGGTAAGTCCAGAATCCGTATCGTGCTAAGAACCGGACTTAATGTGCTCTTCTCTACCAGTTACAGCTACAGGGACTTGCAAGCGAAGGAAGGGACCAAATCTATACCTGGCCTCGGCATAGAAGAGATGGATCCACCGTCGGAAAGTATCCGAGCCATTATTCAGCATGCGTAGAAAGAGGGCACAGATCTCATCCTTGGGTGTGATGCTAATACCCACAATACTTTTTGGGGGAGCAATGACATCAACGAGAGAGGGAAGTCGCTGCTTGAATTCGTGATGCTCACTAATCTTAATGTGTGTAATCGGAGTAGCCACCCCACCTTCCGCAACAAGAACCGAGCAGAGGTTATAGATTTTACCCTAGCGACTAATAGCGACTCTCTCTCCGTAGAAGACTGGCACGTATCCACGGAATGCCCTTCAAGAATCCACCAAGGACAAATTCTCCAAACTTGTTAGGAAATCTATTCCTTAGCACCCAGTGGGAAGGCGAGACAGCCCGGACAAATTGGAGGAATCGACCCAATCTGTTACAGACACTCTATGTAAGTACTTCATCAAATCCTGTCCGATCAGTCGTCCACCCAAGTCTAACCGCAACAAGTGGTGGACTTCCGAACTCGGCCAGATACGGAAGGAAACGAGAAGACTTTGAAATAGAGCTAAAGATGGAAACTGCCAGGTAGGCTGGAATGCCATCACAGTTTCGAGACCTTCAATAAGGAAATTAGGCGGGCAAAAAGAGATTCATGGACAAAATTTTGCGAGGAGCTAACTAACCACTGAAGCGTTCGGAGGTCTCCAGCGACGAGCCGGAAGGAAACGTGCCTCATAAGAGCCAAGTCCTAATCGACGAAATTGTCAACACTGAAAAGAAGTAAGCTAACACCTCACACATTTAGCTAGTCCCAACACGCCTACCTTAAAGGTAGATCAGTCGAGACGGCTCTGCACGAGGTGGTTAGCACAATTGAAAGCACACTGCAAAGGAAGGAGTTTACGTTAGCGGTATTTCTCGACATAGAGGGTGCCTTTAACAATGTCAGGATCGAGTCTATAAAGGCAGCACTTGTCAACATAGGCTCACTCCTGACAATCACTCGATGGCTTAGCAACATGCTTCGCCAAATAATGATAAACGCCCAAATTTGTGCTTCGACTATTAGGAGAAGGGCAACCAGGGGCACCCCGCAAGGGGGTGTGATATCCCCCTTGTTATGGAACATTGTCCTAAATGACCTTCTTCTCAAACTGAAGTATAAGGGCTGCAGAGTGTCTGCTTATGCGGACGACCTGGTTCTAATGGTAACTGGCAGATTCCTGCCAACAGTCAGTGAGCTACTGAATGCCGCACTGAGCGAAACTCTGCGATGGGCAGAACACAACGGTCTTGGGGCCAATCCACAAGAGACCGAACTAGTTCTGTACATGCGAAGATATTAGATACCGACCTTCAAGATTCCGGCACTGGGAGGAACAGAGCTCAAGCTATAAAAGGAGGCAAAATACCTTGGTGTAATCCTGGATTCCAAAGTCTCCTGGAGGAGAAATTTTGAGGAAAGGATAAAGAAGGCTTTACAAGCCTTCTTTGTGTGCAAAAAGACTTTTGGTAAAGGATGGGGATTGCAACCGTACATCCTTCACTGGTTTTACATTGCAATTGTCAGACCTATACTGATGTATGGGGCTCTTGTATGGTGGGAGGCGGGACACACCGACTCCTATCTAAACAATCTCCGCAAAGTTCAGAGACTAGCATGCTTGGGAATAACAGGATGTATTCGTTCTAGCCCCCAAGCAGCGCTGGATGTAATGTTAAATCTGGAGCCCATCGGAGTCTTCCTCAAGCACGCGGCAGCAAGGAGTGCGGTCAGGCTTCACGCCCAATACCTCCTTAAGCCTGGTGCAGGTCACAACTCCATTCTACGTACAGTAGAATTGACTGTGGCTGAGAACGACTACTGGGTACCAGAACATAAGTGAGATGACAGGTTTACAGCTGAATTCCCTGACAGATCCGATTGGCAGCAGGAATCTCCTTTGAGGCAGAATGAGTTGTCAATCTACACAGACGGATCAAAGACGATAGAAGGCACTGGATCGGGGGTCTTCTCCGAAGACCTTGCAACCAAGCTTTCCTTTCGTCTTCCTGACTGGTGTAGTGTGTTTCAAGCGGAGATTTACGCTGATTTACGACACTGGGCGGGCGCCCGAGGGACGTGTCCATCTACGTCGACAGCCAATCAGTGATAAAAGCAATCGCATCGAACACCATTAATAGTTAACTAACCCGAGACACAGTGATGTCACTGAACTTATGCCAACCACACTCTATCAGACTTGTCTGGGTACCTGGGCACATGGGAGTACCAGGTAACGAGGCGGCTGATGAATGTGCTCTGCTGGGATCAGCGTCATCAGAAATTCTCGCGGTGAACGATATAAAGAAACCTATTCAGCACGTGCTATCGGAAGTTAATTGTTCCATGAGAACGGCGGCTGAGAGACACTGGGCAGCATCATCGGGCTGCGAGGTGTCAAAAGCACTCTGGCCAAGATACAGTCTCAAGCGAACAACCGAACTCTTAAACTTTAAGGACAAGATAAGGTTACTTACAGGAGTCTTAACGGGACACTGCTACATCGGCCGTATGGCTCATCGGTACGGTGGACCCCAACAGGACTTCTGTCGCAGCTGCGGGGACGAAAAGGAAACCAAGAGTATCCAGCATCTTCTCTGCGACTGCCCTGCACTTCTTAGAAAGAGGACCCAATTTTTGGGCAAGCCTTTCTTTGCGGAACTGGGCAGTCTTGGGGATATTCGGCTGGAGAACATGGCGCTTTTCCTCGACTCTACTGGCTGGTTCCAGAGGCTACCGCAGCCCAACAGAACTGGCCAGTAGCACGTAGACAAAATAATACAATCAGAGCCTTTCCTCCAATATCCCAACAATCCCTCCCAATCCCTTCTACTCCTACAGTTCACACAGATCAGGCATCACAATGGACCATACGGTCTCCAGGTGCTCTCGACTCCGGTCGAGCTGCCTGCTCAACCTAACCTAACCTAACCTAGTCACCAAAAGAAACGGAGTTCGCCGGGTTTGCTAGTTACATTATAATTGTTAGTTATTTATTTAATAGAAATAGTTTGAATATTGATTTCTTACAAATATCAAATTGTCATCTATACGTCATTACATAGCTGTCATTATACATCAATTACATAGCTGTCATTTTCATTTTGTTATTCCAAGTCTGATTCTTTTTTGTGACTGACGTTTCATGTCAAGTCACACGGGAACGCTGTCGACCGGGATAAAAAGTATCTTATGTCAGTCTCCTGGCTCTAAGCTACCTACCAACCAATTTTCACCCAAATCTGTTCTGCCGTTCTTGAGTTATAAGTGGTGTAACTAACACGATTTTCTTTTATATATATAGTTTTACACAAGTTATCGCTATAAGCTGTGTTTTCAGTGTTTTACTTTTGTCAATATCAACAGTTTACCTTGTTAAAACAAATTCTAAGGCATACATTGTTTACATATTGTTTTGTCACTGCGTTTAATTGGTTTTTGCTTTTCATACTCTTGCACTCTTGCACTTCCTCTTTACGTCTCCCAAGATTCTCTTGCGCGCATTAGTTTGTGTTGTTGGTGTTGGTCGCGCTCTATTTGCTCTCTTTTATTCCGTTTGCGGTTTCTTGTTTTCGGTCGTGCCCGCGCTTTTACAAGTAAAGCAACATCAACAGATTTAACAAAAGGGTGCGTTTTTGTTGATTAACTTTTTTTTTACAATTTAAACTTTGTTATTTGAATTTACAATTCTTATTTTTCTTTGCACACTAACTTTATTTTCTTTAAATATACTTTTTTGTAAACAATTTTCTTTTTGTGCTGTCTGTTTTTGTTTAAAATTTTTTTTTTTCTAATCACCATGTTTGTCTGTTCAAAAAAAAATTGCCTAGTTCGTGCAAACGATAGAATGGATTTTGTTTACTGCTGGCTGTGCGACAAATTGTCGCACGAGAAATGCGCTGGCCTCAGTGGGCGCATTATTGACCTGATTCAGTCCAAATCAGGCTTGAAGTGAACATGTGAATCATGCAGGGATGTGGAGAAGGACGTTATGGGCTTTATGCGACAGACCAAGAAAGGCTTTGGAGATATCTTTGGATGGTTTAAAAAACAGTTTGAAGGTTTCTCAGCGATGGATGAATTCAAAAATATGAAACTTTTGAATGAGTCACCTAAGCGTAAAAAGGCCAATCCGAGGTTGTCCATAAGCGCTAATGAACTTTCCCCACACCCAAATCATTTGTCTGCTCCGTCTGTTCCTGCATTAATTAATATTTCTTCTCCTGCTCCTCCAATAATAGTTAGTAGTGACGAGAATAATGTTCTACCCATGGATATTGTTCCTACTAACACTGGCGTTGTTTCAGTCGTTGTATGCACTGAAGTCTTAACCACCCCAGCAGTTTCTGTTGGTCAGCTATCCAAGGCTGTAGTTGCATTCATAGATCACTTGTTGGCGTTCCACCAAAGAAACACATTTTTGTTTCCAGGCTTGCCCCTGATCAAACTTCTGATGAAGTCATGGCTTTTATTCAGTCCAAATCTAAAGCCAATGTTTCAGTGGACAAATTTAAATTTAATCATTCCCGGGAGATATCGTCTTTTAAAATTACTGTTCCTGCCGTTGATTTTAGCAACATTTGTTGTAAAAAGTTCTGGCCAGATCATGTAATTGTAAAGGAATATACGGCAAAAAAAGAAAATTCGTACTCCTGTTGAACTTCCTACTGTTTCGAGTAAAAGCTCTGTAGCTAAAAAAAAACTAGCATCCTTCTCACTTGACTACCAGAACGTAAGAGGTCTGTGTAGCAAACTTAGTAATCTCATTCTTAGTAGTCTGGCCTTTCTATATAATGTCGAAGCTTTTTAAACTTCGAAATCCTTTCCAGTAAATACAATATTTATAGACGAGATCGCACTCCTCCTCGTCGTGGAGGTGGGGTTTTAATCGCAGTTGACGTTGCCTTCACCTCTGAATTAGTTACAATTGATTGTGCTGTCGATTTTGAATTCATAGATTTAAAATTGTCCGTTCATGGTGTTTGTATTTTTATAACTTGTTCATATGTTCCTCCATCTTCTGATTCTTCTGTCTATTCTTCACATTTTTCGGCTATACTTTCTGTCTCTACTTGGCTTGCAAAAATCCTCTGACTGAGCCCTCCACGAGGGTGCCAGCTGGGCAATGGATACTGCATCGTCTCGGGCGACCGATAGATGTCAGCATCACTTGCTCTCTTATGAGACCTTGCAGTTTCTAGCTAAGGGACTGTGCAAAAGCTTTTTAGATTCATTCTGGAAAGCTGAGGTCCAGGACCATGGTCAGAGATACTTGGCAGCAAGTGTAAAATGCACCATGAATCCTTGGATTCAAATATGGAGGAGAATACGGAGGAGTCAACTCGGGCTGGGATGTCAGCCCAAACGTCGGTGGGAAGTGTGACCGCTAACACCGGCGGGCACGGGGAGGAGAAATCCTCTCTGGTCACGACGGTGCAGTGGACAAACTCCATCGACAAGAGGGTGTGGACCTTGAACCAACTGCCACGGAGTCGGAGTTTGTGTACACAGGCTCATCGATGACGGAGTCCGTGCTAGCGTTTGCGCTAGCGAGGATGCCGTAGGATAAGTCATCTAGCACGGATGAAGACGAAGTATCAGTAGTCCAGGGACCATCCAACAAGGAAGGCGCAAACCTCATGCGCAAAACAACGCTCAGGGTACAAGAGCTCTCTCAAGTTCCTTAAGGGACTGGAAGGCCGCAACCCAGAGTCGTTGAACGAGCGTGAGAGGAAATTGCGCAAAAAGCACGAATACAACGTGCGGCGGTATTTGAGGCTCGCTGGCGTGTCCGGCAAACACTCAGTCCGCTGAACCGAGTATGAGTGCACGGTGCCAGGGGGACAAGGGGTTTCAGGCAGTAGCCGTAGCCAACCCGACGGAGGAAGTCAAACCTTCCACGTCGAAGTTGGTGGAACCAAAGAAACCCAAGTCACCTTTAGAAGGAAAAAAGAGTGCACCAGGTAAGCTTGCAAAAGCCACACCTCCTGGAAAGGAGAGAACGGTGAGCAAGCTACCGAAAAAGGCCAACCCACCTGTCAGCAAGAGGCAGAGGTCAGACGACTCGGCGAAGGCTTCGGAGAGCAAGCGGGTGTGTCCAGGGGACATCCTGGCCAGCTTGAGCACGAAGCCGGAGCTACAGGTAGCCATCATCGACAGAAGCAACCCGGATGGGAAGCTTTCTATTGATAACTGGCTTATCCTGGAAGGGTTAATTGACCAGGGGATTGCTGATGCCATCACTCGACCGCTGAATCCGTTCGTGGCAGAGTTTGATGGCATCAACTGGTACAAGGGTGTCAAAGTGGTGGCATGTGCCAACGAGGAATCCCTGCGATTCCTCAAAGACACACTGCTGAAGCTGGAAGCGCCATGGCCAGGAGCAAGAATTGACGTCGTCCCTGTAGACCAAATTCCTGAGCGGACGATCATTAAGGTCTGAACCTACCTCCTCAGCATTGGTCCGGAGTCCAAGAGCTAACTCCTTAGTAAGCAAGGCCGGCTGAAGATGGGAATGGGTAGCGTTCGGGCAATCATTCCTGGTGGCGCTGGGCGCGAAGATGCTAGGTCGACCGGAAAGAATTCGGGTAGTGCAGATTAATCTGCACCACTCGAGGGTTCCTTCCACAGACCTACGACGGTGGATGGACAAGGAGAGGGTGGATGTGGCTCTCATCCAAGAACCCTGGAGCTCGCGGATACCATCTCCTTGTCCCAAAAACTGTGGGTAAGTCCAGAACCTCTATCGTGGTAAGAACCGGACTTAATGTGCTCTTCTCTTCCATTTACAGCAACAGGGACTTGACGGTAGCGCTATGCGAGCGAAGGAACGGACCCAATCTTTACCTAGCCTCAGCATATCTCCCGTACGAAGAAAAGGATCCACCGTCGGAAAGTATTCGAGCCCTCATTCAGCATGCGCAGAAAGAGGGCACGGATCTAATCCTTGGGTGTGATGCTAATGCCCACAATACCTTTTGGGGGAGCAAAGACACCAACGAGAGAGGGGAGTCGCTGCTTGAATTCGTGATTCTCACTAATCTTAATGTGTGTAATCGGGGTAGCCACCCCACCTTCCGCAATAAGAACCGAGCTGAGGTTATAGATTTAACTCTAGCGACCAACAGCGACTCCCCCTCCGTAGAAGACTGGCACGTATCCACGGAATGCTCCTTTTCGGATCATTAGAGGATAGTGTTCGAAGTTGGATGGTCCAGAGAGGCAAAGGCGCCCTTCAGGAACCCACGAAAGGCAAACTGGGTCAAATACTCAAAGCTTGTTATGGAATCTATTCCCAACCTCCCAGTGGGAAGGCTAGACAACCCAGACAAGTTGTAGGAATCGACCCAGAATGTCACAGACACAATCAGCTGTCCACCGAAGTCAAACCGCAATAAGTGGTGGACTCCGGAACTCGGCCAGATACGGAAGGAAACGAGAAGACTTTACAATAGAGCTAAAGACGGAAACTGCCAGGTAGACTGGAATGCCTACCATCACAGTTCCAAGACCTTCAAGAAGGAAATTAGACGGGCAAAAAGAGATTCATGACCACTGAAGCGTCCAGACTTCGAAGGTTGCTGGCGAAAGATCCAGCCACAACTGGGCTGCTTTGCAACCTGGATGGCACATTCGCAAAAGACAGTCAGGAATCTCTACAACTTCTCATGAACGCACACTTTCCAGGCTGCTTACAAGCTAAAGATGAGAATGAGATCCCCACCGCGCCTCATGAGAGCCAAGTCCTAATCGATGAAATTGCCAACACTGAAAAGATAATCTGGGCTATCAAGTCGTTCCACCCCTACAAATCAGCAGGACCGGATGACATTAGACCGGTCATGTTACAGATGGTATGCGTACATCTGTCGCAATGGCTATTAGAGATCTTCAGAGGATGTCTCCTTACGGGATACATTCCAAAAACCTGGAGAGAAGTGAGGGTGGCATTCATTCCCAAAGCAGGAAAGATAAACCACTGCTCAGCAAAAGACTATAGGCCCATAAGTCTCTCATCGTTTTTATTAAAAGCACTAGAGAGACTTCTCGACCTTCATCTCAGAATAAGCTAACAGTAAGCTAAATAAGTCCCAACACGCATACCTCAAAGGTAGATCAGTCGAGACGGCTCTGCATGAGGTGGTTTGCTCAATTGAAGGCATACTGCAAAGGAATGAGTTTACGTTGGCGGTATTTCTCGACATAGAGGGTGCCTTTAACAATGTCAGGATCGAGTCTATAACGGCAGCACTTGTCAACATAGGCTCACACCCAACAATCACCCGATGGCTTAGCAATATGCTCCGCCAAATAATGATAAACGCCCAACTTTGCGCTTCAACTATCAGGGCAACCAGGGGCACCCCGCAAGGGGGTGTGATATCCCCCTTGTTATGAAACATTGTCCTAAATGACCTTCTTCTCAAACTAAAGTATAAGGGTTGCAGAGTGTCTGCTTATGCGGGCGACCTGGTTCTAATGGTAACTGGCAGATTCCTGCCAACAGTCAGTGAGCTACTGAATGCCGCACTGAGTGGATCCCAACAGGACTTCTGTCGCAGCTGCGGGGATGAAGAGGAACCCGAGAGTGTTCAGCATCTTCTCTGCGACTGCCATGCACTACTTAGAAAGAGGACCCAATTTTTGGGCAAGCCTTTCTTCGTTGAACAGGGCAGTCTTGGGAATATTCGGCTGGCGCTTTTCCTGGACTCTACTGGTTGGTTCCAGAGGCTACCGCAGCTCAACAGGACTGGCCAGTAGCACGCAGACATAATAAAAACAATCAGAGTTTTCCTCCAACATCCCAACAAACCCTCCCAATCCCTTCTATTCCTACTGTTCACATTAGACATATGGACCAGATGGTCTCCGGGTGCTCTCGACTCCGGTCGAGCCGTCTGTTTAACCTAACCTAACCTTCTGTCTCTACTTTGCTATCTGATCGCGATACTCTTGTTGTTCTTGGTGATTTTAACATTACAGGAATGACTTGGCTATCAAATTCTGACTCCAACGCTTTAAATTCTGCGACCCAGCATGATTTTATAGATAATTTGTTTGGATTATCATTGAGTCAAATCAATGCTTATCCAAATTCTTTACAAAGAATGTTGGAACCTTCCCTTACATCTGTTTCCCGATCTGAACCCTTATCCCTTCCTGAAGATCCTTATCATCCTACTTTAGAAGTGTTGATGAGCCTAGAGACCCGTGTAGCATACTCTACGACGAGTTTGCAACACGTGCGTCATTTTCGTAACACGGATTTCAATGAACTCTCTCGGACCCTGTCGAACACTGACTGGTCTCCTCTTTGAGAGTGTAGGGACATTGATAGTGCAACTGAACTGTGTTATACTAAATTAAACTCTTCAATTGACATATGCGTCCCGTTACGTAAACCAAATAGGTCTACCAAGCCTGTTTGGTTTACACGGGAATTGACATATCTTAAAAATAAAATGTCGAGAAATTACAAGAAGTTTAAGGAATCTAACACTTTCTTTAACTTCTCTTGTTATGCGATTGCACGATCAAATTTTATTGTCCTTAATACACAGTGTTACAATGACTACCTCGTAAATTGTGGACGGCGGTTTCGCATTGATCCGAGGAGATTCTATAACTTTGTTAATATGAAGCGTGGTTCATCAACGCTTCCATCGACTGCTTTTTTTGAAAAGAATACAGTGGAAACCAATGAGTCTATTGCTGATTTATTTATTTTTCAGACTACATATAGATCTCAAAACGATCGATTGGTTTTGCCTTATCCGTATCAGATATATTACGCACATTGCATTTTTAAACCATTAATTACTAAAAGTTCACTATTACATAATTTCAAGATTCTAAAGCCTGTATTTTTACCAGGGCCCGATGGAGTTCCAGCATATGTGCTTAGGCATTGTGCTGAGGCCTTATTTATACCTTTATACATTCTTTTTAATTTGTCAATGGAGTTATGTTCTTTTCCAAACTATTGGAAGGAATCTTTTATTATTCCTCTCCATAAAAAAGTAAATAAATCTAATGCCGAGAATTATAGAGGAATATAAAAATACGTCTGAGGTGCCTAAACATTCCCAATGCTGGTACATTTTCCTAACGATTCAGATTACTTTAGTCCGGGCCCACAGACTCCTACCCTTGCCCCTTCATTGGTGGGTGAGCCATCTGTTTACCACCTAATGGCGTGGGTTACTACAATGTATGTGGTAGAGCAGGAAGGAGGTCAGACTGATGGGCCTAAAGGGGTGAAAGGGGTCCTTTTTACCCACTTTAGGTATAAAGATCACCCTGGCCGTCCTCCAAGCCGTGGGTATATAATCCAGAACTAAACTTCCTCTAAAGATACTTATCAGGTAAGGCAGAAGCCTTTTCTGTAGGTGGATAGGGCGAATGCCATCCGTACCGGATGATCCGTACGTCATGATCTTACACAGTGGAAAATGAGTCTCAAGTAGAGGGACTGCCTTGTCTACTTCATTTTCGGTGTAATTACCATTGTCCTTCTTTAGGATGAGTTGTGAAATACCTTTTCATTTCGATAGAGATTTCATCACTCTCATGGATGGAATAGTTAGCTCTATATTCACGCAGAAATTTCGAAAGCAAACCCACGCTGCAGCCTTTCGATGTGTACGTAAAAATTATTATTAGTTATTATTGAAAATTAAAAAAACATCTCTATCCCAAAAACCAAATTAATGATATTTTCAAACAGTGATCAAAGATAGTTAGAGTAATTATTTAAAAAAATTGATTCTTAGTGTGCGCCTAGATGTTCATATGGACAATTCCCCAGAAAGGTCAACCACAGCCAAAAAATTCAAAGCCTTTAAAAGTATATTTTTTCATTAATATAAATTATTCTAATAGCCATATTATTGGCTAGGTCTATTTTTAATACAAGGCTTTGCCTTAGCAATGAAAGACGTTGAGTTGAATTATGATCTTTATTTCACAGAGCTGAGTCGTTGTGCTCAGTTGTTCAATCAAATTAAAACTAAAGTACAAAAAATGTTCAAGAAGTGTTTTAGCAAAATTGTCAGAGTGACAATGTTGGGGATCAGGCAATTCTTTATTGGACGTTGATGTGCTAACGAACAGCACCATCAAGTGGCCCAACGACACCAAGCAAGGGCCTTTTACCGCGCGGGCCGTAGGTGCGCACCACGTAGCGTGTGGCAACGGACAATCGCGAACATAAAGCTAAAATATATTTTAATTAATTTTAAAATTACATCATTGCACACTAGACAAATGACACTAGACAAATCAAATTTCTAAGAGTGGAAAACGAAGAAAATAGTAATCGTTATAGTTAGAACATAAAATACGGAAAGGGTTATGTAAAGCATAGTTTTCACTACAAAGTGGAAGGGAAAGAGGTAAAAAGTTCCTTGTATTTCTGATCGGAACCTTAAAATTAATTTGGCTAATCAGTTCGGATGAATCGATCTCACCATTAATAAGCTTATGCAAAAAAATAACACCAAGCATGGTTCTACGATCAGAAAGTGAAGGAAGATTGATAAGTAAAAGTCTACTACGATAGGAAGGTAAAGGAATGTTAGCACTCCAGTTAAGACCCCGAAGGGCAAACATAAGAAATTGTTTTTGTACAGACTCTATTCTTTCCTGATGAACCTTATATTCGGGACACCAAATACAAGAGCCATATTCAAGAATAGGTCGAACAAGAAAAGTATAAAGAGTTTTAGTGATGTAGAGATCATTAAATTCTTTCGGCCAACGCTTAATGAAACCAAGGACACCTATTGCACGATAAGTTATATCCAAGATGTGCTTGTCAAATTTAAGTTTGGGATCGAGCAAAATACCTAGATCTTTAACAGACTCAATGCGCTCAAGAGGTTTTGCATGTAGAAAATAAGTATTGTTAAGAGGCAAAGGCCTGTAAAAAGACATTACGTTACATTTGTTGCAATTAAAATTAAAAAGGTTTATTTGACACCAAGATTGGAAACTATCAAGATCAGCTTGCAGCATTTGACCAGATTGACAATCAACTGACGTTAAACAAAGCTTGACATTATCGGCATACATTAACACACGAGAAAATTAAATAACGGATGGAAGATCATTAATAAACAATGTAAATAAAAAAGGGCCAAGGTGACTCCCTTGAGGTACACCGGAAGTGACCTTAACAGACTTGAAGACTAAGCCGTTAAAATACACTTTCTGGGTTCTGATATTTAAATAGCTAGATATCCAGATAATTAAATTATTTGGAAATCCCAAGAGATAAAGCTTATGTAGTAATATTGAGTGATTAACAGAGTCAAAAGCTTTACTAAAATCAGTATAAATAACGTCAGTTTGCATTTTGTTTTGGAAACCATCAATTACCAAAGAAGTGAACTCCAGTAAGTTAGTGGTAGTAGATCTTTATTTCATAAACCCATGCTGGCAAGGAGATATAAAAGATCTACAATAATGTTGTAACTGTGAGGTTATTAATTTCTCAAACAGTTTCGGAATAGCAGACAATTTTGATATTCCTCTATAATTCTCGGCATTAGATTTATTTCATTTTTTATGGAGAGGAATAATAAAAGATTCCTTTCAATAGTTTGGAAAAGAACATAACTCCATTGACAAATTAAAAAGAATGTATAAAGGAATTAATAAAGCCTCAGCACAATGCCTAAGCACACATGCTGGAACTCCATCTGGCCCTGGTAAAAATACAGGCTTTAGAATCTTGAAATTATGTAATAGTGAACTTTTAGTAATTAATGGTTTAAAAATGCAATGTGCGTCATTTATCTGATACGGATAAGGCAAAACCAATCGATCGTTTTGAGATCTATATGTAGTTTGAAAAAAATCAGCAAATAAATCAGCAATAGACTGATTGGTTTCCGCAGTATTCTTTTCAAAAAAAACAGTCGATGGAAGCGTTGACGAACCACGCTTCATATTAACAAAGTTATAGAATCTCCTCGGATCACTGCGAAATCGCCGTCCACAATTTACGAGGTAGTCATTGTAACACTGTGTATTAAGGACAATAAAATTTGATCGTGCAATCGAATAACAAGAGAAGTTAAAGAAAGTGTAAGATTCCTTAAACTTCTTGTAATTTCTCGACATTTTATTTTTAAGATATGTCAATTTCCGTGTAAACCAAACAGGCTTGGTAGACCTATTTGGCTTACGTAACGGGACGCATATATTGACTGAAGAGTTTAATGTAGTATAAAACAGTTCAGTTGCACTATCAATGTCCTTACACTCGCAAAGAGGAGACCAGTCAGTGTTCGACAGGATCCCAGAGAGTTCATTGAAATCCGTGTTACGAAAATGACGCACGTGTTGCAATCTCGTAGTAGAGTATGTTACACGGGACTCTAGGTTCATCAACACTTCTAAAGTAGGATGATAAGGATCTTCAGGAAGGGATAAAGGTTCAGATCGGGAGACAGATGTAAGGGAAGGATCCAAAACAAAAACCAGGTCAATCATTCTATATAAAGAATTTGGGATAGCATTGATTTGAAGCGTTGGAATCAGAATTTGATGGCCAAGTCATTCCTGTAATGTTAAAATCACTAAGAACGACAAGACTATCGCGATCAGATAGAAAAGTGGAGACAGAAAGTATAGCCGAAAAATGTGAAGAATAGACAGAAGAATCAGAAGATGGAGGAACATATGAAAAAGTTATAAAAATACAAGCACCATGAACGGACAATTTTACAGCTACGAATTCTAAATCGACAGCGCAATCAATTGTAACTACTTCAGAGGTGAAAGCAACGTCAACTGCGATTAAAACCCCACCTCCACGAGGAGGAGTGCGATCTCGTCTATAATATTGTATGTTATTTACTTGAAAGGATTTCGAAGTTTAAAATGTCTGGCCTAAGCCAAGTCTCTGAAAAAGCTACGACATTGTATAGAAAGGACAGACTACTAAGATAGAGATTGGTAAGTTTGCTACACAGACCTCTTACGTTCTGGTAGCCAAGTGAGAAGGATGTTAGTTTTTTGTAGCTACAGAGCTTGTACTCGCAACAGTAGGAAGTTCAACAGGAGTACGCATTTTCTTTTTTGCGGTATATTCCTTTACAATTACATGATCTGGCCAGAACTTTTTACAACAAATGTTGCTAAATTAATCCGCAGGAACAGTAATTTTAAAAGACGATCTTTCCCGGGAATAATTAAATTGAAATTTGTCCACTGAAACATTGGCTTTAGATTTGGCCTGAATAAAAGCCATGACTTCATCAGAAGTTTGATCAGGGGCAAGCCGGGAAACAAAAATGTGTTTCTTTGGTGGAACGCCAACAAGTGGTTTTAGATTAACCACAGCCGCATATATGAATGCAACTACAGCAATGGATAGCTGCCCAATAGAAACTGCTGGGGTGGTTAAGGCTTCAGTGCATACAACGACTGAAACATGACCATCGCCAGTGTTAGTAGGAACAATATCCATGGGTAGAAAATTATTCTCGTCACTACTAACTATTATTGGAGGAGCAGGCGAAGAAAGATTAATTAATGCAGGAAGAGACGGAGCAGACAAATGATTTGAGTGTGGGGAAAGTTCATTAGCGCTTATGGACAACCTCGGATTGGCCTTTTTATGTTTAGGTGACTCATTCAAAAGTTTTATATTTTTGAATTCATCATCCAGCGCTGAGAAACTTTCAAACAGTTTTTTAAACCGTCCAAAGATATCTCCAAAGCCTTTCTTGGTTTGTCGCATAAAGCCCATAATGTCTTTCTCGACATCCCTGCATGATTCACATGTCCACTTCAAGCCTGATTTGGACTCAATCAATAATGCGCCCACTTAGGCCAGCGCATTTCTCATGCGACACATTGTCGCACAGCCAGCAGTAAACAAAACCCATTCTAACGTTTGCACGAACTTGGCAATTTTTATTTGAGCAGACAAACATGGTGATAAGAAAAGAAAATTTGAAACAAAAACACACAGCCAAAAAGAAAATTTTTAAATAAATGTATATTTGAAAGAAAATAATGTTAGTGTGAAAAGAAAAATAAAAATTGTAATTTGAAATAACAAATATTAAATTTTAAATAAGAAAATTTAAATTTTAAATAAGAAAATTTTAATTTTAAATACGAAAATTTAATCAACAAAAACGCATCCTATGGTTAAATCTGTTGACGTTGCTTTACTTGTAAAAGCGCGGGCACGACCGAAACAAGAAACCGCAAACGGAATAAATGAGAGCAAAATAAAGCGCAACCAACACCAACAACACAAACTAATGCGCGCAAGAGAAAACTTGGGAGACGTAAAGAGTAAGTGCAAGAGTGCAAGAGTATGAAAAGCAAAAATAAATTGAACGCAGTGACAAAACAAGATGTAAACACTGTACATAAACATAAGTCGTGGTCGGCAAACCGACCATGCATATTTGTGAGCGACATAACAATGCTATCCGATTGCAGCGCCCAGCGGTCGCAACCAAAATGCTGACAAGACATTTTTTATTTTCTTCAGCACTTTGTTTACAGTAAGTGATGGTGTCTCACTGTGTTTACCAGTAAGCCAGAATGTGCTCTGGAGTCTCCTACTTTTCGAGGCAGAGTCTGCAAATAGGATCCTCTGCTAGTCGAAGATTACGCAGATGCCTGCGCAGTCGACAGTATTCTGTTAGGATACCTGCCACTATTCCAGTGCGCACAGAACTACTGCAGCTCTGATATACGAGCGTGTCCAGGTACCTAGTATAGTGTCATCTTGTTACACGCTTGTTTGAGGTGCCTAAACATCGCCATAGGTTAGGTTATGTTGAACAGACGGCTCGACCGGAGTCGAGAGCACCCGGAGACTAGATGGTCCATTGTGATGTCTGATATGTATAAACTGTAGGAATAGAAGGGATTGGGAGGGTTTGTTGGGATGTTGGAGGAAAATTCTGATTATTTTATTATGTCTGTGTGCTACTGGCCAGTCCTGTTGGGCTGCGGTAGCCTCTGGAACCAACCGGTAAAATCAAGGAAAAGCGCCAAGTTCTCCAGCCGAATATTCCCAAGGCTTGCCCAGAAATTGGCTCCTCTTTCTAAGAAGTGCAGGGCAGTCGCAGAGAAGATGCTGGACACTCTCGGGTTCCTCTTCATCCCCGCAGCTGCGACAGAAGTCCTGTTAGGATCCACCGTACCGTTGGGCCATACGGCCGATGTAACAGTGTCCCGTTAAGACTCCTGTCAGTAACCTTATCTTGTTCTTTGTAAAATTTAAGAGCTTGGTTGTTCGCTTAGGATTGTATCTTGGCACGGTGGAAAATGAGTCTCAAGTAGAGGGACTGCCTTGTCTACTTAATTTTCGGTGTAGTTGCCATTGTCCTTCTTGAGGCTGAGTTGTGAAATACCTTTTCATTTCGATAGAGATTTCACCACTTTCATGGATGGAATAGTTATATCTCTATATTGTCGCAGAAATTTCGAAAGTGAGTTCACTTGCACCTCCGAATTTCTTTGTTGTACTCAGGGAGTTTGGAGGGTAAGCATTCCACCTTGCCTCACTTTGCTTGGCCGTATTGTACAGCTTCCTCTCTGTCACTCTATATGACTCAGTTTGCTGTTCCACCAAGAGCTATCCTTGTTGGAGGCGACAGTTCTTACGGGACAGCTGGCATGATATGTTGAAGATAAATGTTTCAAATTCAAAATTACCCGCCAAGTCAGAGGGCGCTTTAAATATCATATCGATTGTAAACATCATATCGATTGTATCGAATCAAAATATAAACACATAACCTAAAAGATGTCGAAGAGATAAAATAAACACGAGTTTGAGTTTCGAGAAATATAGTCTATTTACTGGCCTAAATAACTAAATAAGTAAAAATTATAATAGGTTATGGGCCCAGGAACGTTTTGTTCAGTTTAAAGTAAAAGAAAAAAGTAAATTTTGCTCCATTATGATGGCCGATTGGCCGATTTGGAAAATAAAAATTAGGGACCTGATAGATTATCACGACGGTGCTCTCGATGCGTTGGACGGAAAGATCGTCAAACCGGATCCATTGCCAGAAGGTGCCTCAACAGCAGATGAAAAGAAGCACAAGGAGAAGAGCGACTTTTTTCGTAAGGCCAACAGCTATGCAAAATCCATGATTACCACTGCGGTCACGGACTCGGTGTACCAGAAGATCATGGACAAGGAGACAGCACACGATACGTGGGAAGCCCTGAAAAATCAGTTTGAAGCAACAGCGAAGGACCAGGTATTCAGGATATGCAACGAGTTTTTCGCTTTCTCTTGGAATCCAGGTAACGATGTATCAACCCACATAGCAAAATTGCGTAATCTATGGAACGATTTAAATCAAGCGTTGAAGGCTAAAAATGAAACTGAGCTGCCAGATTTGATACTTGTTTGTAAAACGCTACATATTTTGCCGAAAACCTTTGAAAATTTCCGTCAATGTTGGATGCTCTTGAGAAAAGAAGAAGAAAAGACTTTTGACGAATTAACTAATCAAATTGTCATGTTTGAGAGAAATTTTAGAACAAAAGAAAATGACGAAAAGGAAAGCCAGGAGGCTTTTACTACCACAGCAAAAAAGGAGCATCGCCAGGATTCAGGAGCATCTGGTCGGAGATTCGATACCTGCCGCTACTGCAAGAAAAAGGGGCATTGGATCAGGAACTGCATAAAATGGAAAAAGGATGGACGTCCGAAGCCGAACTACCAGAATGCTGAACAAGGAAATTGTGCAGAACCAACGTTAACTCTCGTCTCAGTCCACAATGGCATGTTTGCAGCAGAGGCAAACTCAGAGGTCGACTGGTGGATAGACAACGGTGCAACAAAACACGTTGTGAAGACTGCGAAGTATTTCGAGCATTTTGAGAAGTTTGAGAATCCGAGTTGGATCAGAGCAGCTGGAGATGAAACCTTGTCAGCTTTGGGCCAGGCCACAATCAAAGTCAAAACGATTGTCAATGGAAAAATTCTTTTTCTTTCTTTGAATAATGTATGGTTTGTTCCCATTATAACGAAGAACCTGTTTTCAGTTTTGGCTGCCCAAGACAATAATCCAAGTAGTCGTTTCGAGTCGTCAGCAACCGAGTGCACCCTCAAAATAAACGACAAGATTGTCCTCGTTGGAGCCAGAGAAGTTGGAGGAACACTCTACAGAGCAGCGATCGAGCCCATACTTCCAGAACGAAACGTCGATGTCAACGTCGCAACTTCAGGAACTTCAATTCTCCAACTCTACCACGAGAGATGGAGACATTAGGACAAGAACCACATCAAGGACATGCTCAAAAGAGAAATGGGCATTCAAGTCAAGCTTGAGAGTAGCTTTTGCGAGCCTTGCATACTTAGAAAGGCGCATCGATTGCCATTTGGAATGAGGAAACCAGCGACGAAGCCAGGAGAATTGATGTCAGGCGATGTTTGCGGCCCATTTGAGGATTCTTTCCAGAAGAAAAGGTATCTGGTAGTTTTTAAGGATCATTTCACCAGGTTTCGATATGGGTACATCGTCAAGCAGAAATCAGAGGTCAAGGACGTGCTACAACACATGGTTTCTCACGCCAAGCAACAAGGGCACACAATTCGAGAATTCCTGAGCGACAATGGAGGAGAATTCGACTGTGCAGGAGTGAGAGAAACTCTTCAGGAAGCTGGTATAACTTTTCGACTCACCGCTCCGTATACTCCAGAACAAAACGGTGGTGTCGAGAGAGAGAATCGAACGATAGTCGAAATGGCGAGAACTTTCAAGTATTCTAATCCAGAAATAAAATTTCCAGAAGCAATTTGGGCCGAGTTGGTCAGCACAGCAGTCTACGTTCTCAATAGGACGGGCAAATCTTCGTTGAAGGGTCTGAGCCCTTACCAACTTTGGCTGGGCAAGAAACCAAGAATCAAACATCTTCGAATCGTAGGATCGACGTGCTATGTACACATTCCATGCCAAAAAAGAAAGAAGATGGACGAAAAAGCTGAAAAGGGGTACCTGGTGGGTTACGACGGCGATGAGAGGTATCGTATTTACTTACCAGAGAAGCACAAAGTAGTCGTGTCGAGGGATGTAAAATTTCAAGAGAAATTCAGCATCTGTGAACCAGGCGTCAACCTACCTTTCCAAGATTTTGGATCCAAGGACGTCGTAGAAGACAAGGAAGAAGAAGACGCGAATTTGCACAAGAGCGAGGACGAAGACACACTCCAGGAGCAAGACTTGAAAGAAGACACAGCCGAAACAGGAAGCGAAGACAATTACGAAACTGGAGTAGAAACAAGCTTTGACGAAGAAAACAACAAGAGAAGAATGCAATCAATGCGGTTGAGGGATCGTTCGAAGTTGAAGAGACCGGAGCATCTGGATGACTACGTAGCAGCAGCCGAGAATTTTGTGCTGGAGAGTCCAGATTCCTTCCATGAAGCCATCAACAGCAACGTCGAGTGGAAAAAGGCAATGGACAGGGAAATTGATTCCTTACATCAGAATTAAACTTGGAACTTGACAAGACTCCCCAGAGGATCGAAAGCACTTCCGTGCAAGTGGGTCTATCGAGTCAAAACCCACCCCGACGGAAGTATCGACAAATACAAAGCTCGCTTGGTCATCAAAGGATTCGCCCAGAGACGAGGGATTGATTACGACCAAACTTTTAGCTCTGTCGCAAGAATGGAAACAATCCGCTCAGTGTTGAGCGTTGCAGCCAAAAATGATATGTTTTTGTTCCAGTTTGACGTCTCGACAGCTTTTCTATACGGTGAATTGGACGACAAGGAAATTTACATGCAACAACCTGAGGGATACGAGCAAGGACAGGGGCTTGTTTGCAGATTGAAGAAGAGTCTCTACGGGCTTAAGCAAGGGCCGAGATGTTGGCAAGAACGCTTCGGAGGTTTCCTGCGGAAAAACAATTTCAAAGTCAGCGAGACAGATCCATGTCTCTACGTCAGGGATAGAAATGGCTAAAAGATTCTACTCATTGTTTACGTAGATGACGGACTCGCCGCAGCAACAGATACGCAAGATTTGGAAGAATTTTTGGACGAGTTAAAATCAGAGTTCAACATTTTCCCAAGCAAGGCTGAGTGCTTCTTGGGACTCGAAATCAAGAAACAAGAAAATGGACTAAAAATTAGTCAACAAGGATATGCCACAAGGATTTTGGAGCGATTCAGATTCTCGGATTGCAAAGCTGTTTCAACCCCACTTCTCAAGAATTTGGAAATTACGACAGCAGGGAAAGAATCAGAGACAACTGCGTTCCCTTATCGCCAAGCCATCGGAGCTCTTATGCTTGGAACTAGGCCAGACTTGGCTTTCAGCATCGGATTTCTTTCAAGAACGCTTGAAAATCCTACAAAAGAAAACATTGCACAAGTAAAGACGGTTTTCCGTTACATTTCCGGAACAATCAACGTTGGGATAGTCTATCGGAAACAGAAGAAAGGAATCCTCGAATGCTACAGCGATGCTGACTTTGGTGGCTGCACGAAGACTGGGAGATCTATATCAGGGATCATCATCATGTTTGCCTCAGGAGCAATTTCATGGAAAAGTCAAAGGCAGGCCATGGTGGCCATTTCTACTACACAGGCTGAGAACGTAACAGCCAAAGAAGCTGCAAAAGAAATAATTTGGCTTAAAAGATTGTTTCAGGAAATCGACAGATTGGACCGAGCCCCGATTCTCCAGGTCGATAATACTGCTGCCATGAGGCTGGCCCAAAACCCCGAATTCCATCGCAGGACCAAGCACATAGCCAACAAGCCTTTCTTCATCAGGAAAAGAATTGCTGAGGGAGAATTTGGGATCGAACAAATCCCGACTGAGGAACAACTCGCAGATATGATGACGAAGCCGATCCTCAATACTCGTCTCTGGATTCTTTGCAACAAGATTGGACTCTTTTGAAGGAGAAAAACACCATTTATTTTTTATATATATATAGTCATAAAATTTTCAAGTTTGTCAATTGAATTGTTATTTTTGAATTCTCACAAGGGAAAGTGTTGAAGATAAATGTTTCAAATTCAAAATTACCCGCCAAGTCAGAGGGCGCTTTAAATATCATATCGATTGTAAACATCATATCGATTGTATCGAATCAAAATATAAACACATAACCTAAAAGCTGTCGAAGAGAGAAAATAAACACGAGTTTGAGTTTCGAGAAATATAGTCTATTTACTGGCCTAAATAACTAAATAAGTAAAAATTATAATATGATAAGCATGCATAACTGTGCTGACAAATTCATTTGACAGGACCTCTAGGTATATATAAGTTCTTTTCTTTCTACAGTACTTAAGCCTGTCTATAGTATTCAGTATTCTTGGGGTTTCTAATGGTTTTTAAGAAAGTCAAGTCCCCACCAAAGTCAATGAGGATAATCCTGTGATCTGACATAGATGGTTCTATGGTTCTTCACCTGCTAATCAGCTTAGAGCCTTCTACATTACTGAAGGTTAAATCTAGCACCTCAGATCTGTTCTTAGTAATAAAAGTCGGTTCAGACATGACATTTAGAACTGTAATGTTGTTATATAGTATAAAATCAAGAAGGTTCTCACCTCACACTACTGTGAGCATTAGCGTCACAGCCTACGACGAGTGGTCTTCCGTTGGCACGGCAATGCTTTGCCAGTGCCAGGACACTCGGCGTTTGCACTTTCTCCTGATCCCCAGGAAAGAAGGCAGATGCCACGACGATGCTGCGCTTCGTATTTGCACTACCACTAGGTGTCTGTTCAAAAATTAAGAGAGATACAGGCTCGTGGATTCTGCTCTCTTAGATCCGAATTGACTTCGTGGTACTTACCTCCTAGACCGCAAATCATCCCTCTGAAGGTCCAGGTGAAGGTCCGAGGGGGTTAGGCTGCGAGGAAAGCTTGCTGTGATACTTCTCTTTCTGTTCAGCTATTACATCTCTGAATGGTTAAATATTGAGGTCTTTATGTTTGTTTTCGTTGCGAACGTACCACGGTGCCCCGGCGATGGTTCTCAGGATCTTTGATTGAGCTTGCTGGACAACATCAATATTGCTACTACTAGCGTTCCCCTATAACTGGGAGCCAAAGGTCCAAATAGGTTTAGGCTCGAAAGTGTAGAGCAGGAACTTGTATTCATGACTAAGAGAGGACCGAGCGTTGATAAGCCAATGAAGACAATTGGCTTTTAGTTTTAATTGTGTTCTCTTGGCTTCGATGTGCCTTCGCTAAGTGAGTCGTCTGTCGAGGTGTACTCCAAAATACGTAACGTCGTTCGCTTGCGGGCTTGCGGAATTGTTAAGTATGAGCGGTGGGCAATTTTGCCGAAACGTAACATGCTTGCATTTTTGTTCGCCAGTCAGATAGCCACTTTTCCACTTCGACTAGATTATGCGCCAGTTGCGCTGATGGTTGGATAGGACACTTGGAACGGCTGAGAATAGCTGTATCGTCGGCAAAGGTAGATGTTATTAGTCGTCTGTTTGTTGGGATGTCTGCTGTGTAGAGAACGTATAGCGTTGGCCCCAGTACGCTGCCTTGGGGGACTCCAGCTTTAATCGTGTAATTGTCCGACTCCAGCTCTACTGGTGTAATCATGTCGTATAGGTAAGATTCTAATAGTTTGTGTGTATTCGAATGTGCTTCAGAAGTTATGGGATTGACCTGCTCGATAGTTCCGTGTTTTTCACGAAACCCAAATTGGTGTGAGTGTGAGTATTATGGAGTCTTAAAAATGACTTTTTCCGAGTCAGCACCCGTTTTTCAAAGATAAGTTTGGATAAGCATGATAATAAGCTTATGGGTCTGAACGAAGAGGCAATTGTGTGATCTTTGCAAGGTTTCGGTATCATTATTATCATTGAATTTTTCCATGGCAAGTGGCCAAGCCTTGTAATGGCATTAAAGAGCTGGGTGATAGTGCAAACTGCACAATATGGGAGCTCTATAATCATTATTGGCGTTATATGGTCTGGTATGGAGCCTGGTGATTTTTTCGGATCCAGTTGATTTTTGATGATATGAACGATTTCGTTTGGCCGAAATTTCATTAGTTTACGATGAAGCTGAAAGTCATTAAATTTAAAAATACATATGTAATGTCAATATTTAAAATTTAAAACTTTATCCTCCAATACAGTCTCCGTCTGCAGCCACTCGCTGCAGCATCTCGGTTCTCACATGAATATTATTTTCTTTCCGTTAAATAAAATAATAGCCAACTCCCCACTGAAAACCCGCGCTGCAGCCTTTCGATGTGTACGTAAAAATTATTATTATTTATTATTGAAAATTAAAAATTACATCTCTATCCCAAAAACCAAATTAATGATATTTTCAAACAGTGATTAAAGATAGTTAGAGTAATTATTTAAAAAAATCGACAAATCTCCAGAAAGGTCAACCACAACCAAAAAATTCAAAGCCTTTAATAGTATATTTTTTTCATTAATGTAAATTATTTTAATAGCCATATTATTGGCTTGGTCTATCTTTAATACTAGGCTTTGCCTTAGCAATGAAAGACGTTGAGTTTAATTATGATCTTTATTTCGTTGTGGTCAGTTGTTCAATCAAACTAAAACTAAAGTACAAAAAAATTTCAAGAAGTGTTTTAGCAAAATTGTCAGAGCGACAATGTTGGGGATCAGGCAATTACATAAACATAAGTCGTGGTCGGCAATCCGACCATGGATATTTGTGAGCGACAACGGATGCTACATAACAAAGCTATCCGATTGCAGCGCCCAGCGGTCGCAACCAAAATGCTGACAAGACATTTTTTATTCGTCAGTACTTTGTTTACAGTACTTAGATAACTTGTATATAAGGAATCTATATGGAACCTAGCTATTATGCTAGGGGGTTTTATGGCTCTCAGCTCTAGTATACACAGCTGATGACTACCAAAGTGATGGTGTCTCACTGTGTTGGCCAGTTAGCCAGAATGTGCTCTGGAGTCTCCTCCTCTTCGAGGCAGGGTCTGCAAATAGGATCCTCTGCTAGTCGAAGATTACGCAGATGCCTGCGTAGTCGACAGTATTCTGTTAGGATACCTGCCACTATTCTGAGTGAGTTTTTGCTCAGGTTAATGCACACCCAATAGGCGTTTGCTTTGAGGAACACCACTGGAGATTCTCCAGTGCGCACAGAACTACTGCAGCTCTGATTTGAGACTATGGTTAACAAAGCCTGGTCCAATTCTGTAGATAGGTTCAGTCGCACAGAAGGGAGCACTGTCATCCTGTCTGGCCAGTGTGTCCGCGAGTTCATTACCAGATATACTAGCGTGTCCTGGTACCTAGTATAGTGTCATCTTGTTACACGCTTGTTTGAGGTGCTTGAACATTGCCATAGGTTAGGTTATGTTGAACAGACGGCTCGACCGGAGTCGAGAGCACCCGGAGACCAGATGGTCCATTGTGATGTCTGTTATGTATAAACTGTAAGAATATAAGGGATTGGGAGGGTTTGTTGGGATGTTGGAGGAAAATTCTATCTTATTATGTATGTGTGCTACTGGCCAGTCCTGTTGGGCTGCGGTAGCCTCTGGAACCAACCAGTAGAGTCAAGGAATATTCCCAAGGCTTGCCCAGAAATAGGGTCCTCTTTCTAAGAAGTGCAGGGCAGTCGCAAAGAAGATGCTGGACACTCTCGGGTTCCTCTTCATCCCCGCAGCTGCGACAGAAGTCCTGTTGGGATCCACCGTACCGTTGGGCCATACGGCCGATGTAACAATGTCCCGTTCAGACCCCTGTAAGTAACCTTATCTTGTTCTTTTAAAATTTAAGAGCTCGGTTGTTCGCTTAGGGTTGTATCTTGGCCATAGTGCTTTTGACACTTCGCAGCCCGATGATGCTGCCCAGTGTCTCTCAGCCGCCGTTCTCATGGAACAATTAAGTTCCGATTGTACATGCTGAATAGGTCTCTTGATATCGTTCGCCGCGAGAGTTTCTGATGACGCTGACCCCAGTCATCAGCCGCCTCGTTACCTGGTACCCCAATGTGCCCAGGTACCCAGACTAGTCTGATAGAGTGTGGTTGGCATAGGTTCAGTGACATCACTGTGTTTCGGGTTAGTTTACTCTTAATGGTGTTCGATGAGAGTGCTTTTATCACTGATTGGCTGTCAACGTAGATGGACACGTCCCTCGGGCTTCCGCCCAGTGCCCGTATCAACTTGGTCACTTGCCAAATAGCGTAGATCTCCGCTTGGAACACACTACACCAGTCAGGAAGACGAAAGGAAAGCTTGATTGCAAGGTCTTCGGAGAAGACCCCCCATCCAGTGCCTTCTGTCGTCTTTGATCCGTCTGTGTAGATTGACAACTCATTCTGCCTCAAAGGAGATTCCTGTTGCCAATCGGATTTGTCAGGGAATTCAGCTGTAAACATGTCATCCCACTTATGTGCTGGTACCCAGTAGTCGTTCTCAGCCACAATCAATTCTACTATACGTAAAATGGAGTTGTGACCTGCACCAGGCTTAAGGAGGCACTGAGCGTGAAGCCTGACCGCGCTCCTTGCTGCCACGTGCTTGAGGAAGACTCCGATGGGTTCCAGATTTAACATTACATCCAGCGGGCTAGAACGAATATATCCTGTTATTCCCAAGCATGCTAAGTCTCTGAACTTTGCGGAGATTGTTTAGATAGGAGTCGGTGTGTCCCGCCTCCCACCATACAAGAGCCCCATACATCAGTATAGGTCTGACAATTGCAATGTAAAACCAGTGAAGGATGTACGGTTGCAATCCCCATCCTTTACCAAAAGTCTTTTTGCACACAAAGAAGGCTTGTAAAGCCTTCTTTATCCTTTCCTCGAAATTTCTCCTCCAGGAGACTTTGGAATCCAGGATTACACCAAGGTATTTTGCCTCCTTTTATAGCTTGAGCTCTGTTCCTCCCAGTGCCGGAATCTTGAAGGTCGGTATCTAATATCTTCGCATGTACAGAACTAGTTCGGTCTCTTGTGGATTGGCCCCAAGACCGTTGTGTTCTGCCCATCGCAGAGTTTCGCTCAGTGCGGCATTCAGTAGCTCACTGACTGTTGGCAGGAATCTGCCAGTTACCATTAGAACCAGGTCGTCCGCATAAGCAGACACTCTGCAGCCCTTACTTCAGTTTGAGAAGAAGGTCATTTAGGACAATGTTCCATAACAAGGGGGATATCACACCCCCTTGCGGGGTGCCCCTGGTTGCCCTTCTCCTAATAGTCGAAGCACAAATTTGGGCGTTTATCATTATTTGGCGAAGCATGTTGCTAAGCCATCGAGTGATTGTCAGGAGTGAGCCTATGTTGACAAGTGCTGCCTTTATAGACTCGATCCTGACATTGTTAAAGGCACCCTCTATGTCGAGAAATACCGCTAACGTAAACTCCTTCCTTTGCAGTATGCTTTCAATTGTGCTAACCACCTCGTGCAGAGCCGTCTCGACTGATCTACCTTTGAGGTAGGCGTGTTGGGACTAGCTAAATGTGTGAGGTGTTAGCTTACTTCTTTTCAGTGTTGACAATTTCGTCGATTAGGACTTGGCTCTTATGAGGCACGTTTCCTTCCGGCTCGTCGCTGGAGACCTCCGAACGCTTCAGTGGTTAGTTAGCTCCTCGCAAAATTTAGTCCATGAATCTCTTTTTGCCCGCCTAATTTCCTTATTGAAGGTCTCGAAACTGTGATGGCATTCCAGCCTACCTGGCAGTTTCCATCTTTAGCTCTATTTCAAAGTCTTCTCGTTTCCTTCCGTATCTGGCCGAGTTCGGAAGTCCACCACTTGTTGCGGTTAGACTTGGGTGGACGACTGATCGGACAGGATTTGATGAAGTACTTACATAGAGTGTCTGTAACAGATTGGGTCGATTCCTCCAATTTGTCCGGGCTGTCTCGCCTTCCCACTGGGTGCTAAGGAATAGATTTCCTAACAAGTTTGGAGAATTTGTCCTTGGTGGATTCTTGAAGGGCATTCCGTGGATACGTGCCAGTCTTCTACGGAGAGAGAGTCGCTATTAGTCGCTAGGGTAAAATCTATAACCTCTGCTCGGTTCTTGTTGCGGAAGGTGGGGTGGCTACTCCGATTACACACATTAAGATTAGTGAGCATCACGAATTCAAGCAGCGACTTCCCTCTCTCGTTGATGTCATTGCTCCCCCAAAAAGTATTGTGGGTATTAGCATCACACCCAAGGATGAGATCTGTGCCCTCTTTCTACGCATGCTGAATAAGGGCTCGGATACTTTCCGACGGTGGATCCATCTCTTCTATGCCGAGGCCAGGTATAGATTTGGTCCGTTCCTTCGCTCGCAAGTCCCTGTAGCTGTAACTGGAAGAGAAGAGCACATTAAGTCCGGTTCCTACCACGATACGGATTCTGGACTTACCCACAGTTTTCGGGACAAGGAGATGGTATCCGCGGGCACCCAAACTACAAACCCTTTCAACTACGATCCAGGGTTCTTGGATGAGAGCCACATCCACCCTCTCCTTGTCCATCCACTGTAGTAGGTCTATGGAAGGAACCCTCGAGTGGTGCAGATTAATCTGCACTACCCGAATTCTTTCCGGTCGACCTAACATCTTCGGCCTCCAGGAACGATTGCCCGAACGCAACCCATTCCCATCTACAGCCGGCCTTGCTTTCGAAGGATGTGGCCATTGGACTCCGGACCAATACTGATCCAGAGATTCTTGCCGTTTCCTTTGTCTCGGGCTAGACTACTTTTGATCGTCGAGTCCGCTGTGTGGCAGTCAACATTCTGGCTCTTGATCAGTATAAGGGTGGTTCGGTCGTCCCGGATGGGAGGTGGGATCCAGACCTTAATGATCGTTCGCTCCGGATTTGGTCCACAGGGACGACATCAATCATTGCTCCTGACCACGGTGCTTCCAGCTTCAGCAGTGTGTCTTTGAGGAATCGCAGGAATTCCTCGTTGGCACATGCCACCACATTGACACCACTTTGACACCTTTGTAATGAAGTGGGGCTGAACATTAACTCAGCCAAAACCACAATTGTTGCATTCACAAATCGCTATAAATTGAGGTCAATGACTCTGAATGTTACAAGTGGAACAACAATACCGATTGCCAAAGAAGTCAAGTATAATACAAGATCAAAGACTAAACTGGAATGCGCATGATGAGCATGTTGTCTGCAGGGCACTCGCAGGGAAGAGCTGGGGCCTTTTTTTTATATTTTGCTTTTATTTATTGGATCTTCTCTTAAGTTGAGACTAACAATAAGTTATCAAGTCTTATTACCAAACATTAATTAACAATACAAATTGAATTGTTTTTGGGTTACACGTCCCTAAATTCTATCGCTGGGTTGGTAGATCATTACGACGAAGACGGAAGTGGCTACACAGCTTGCTATGATACTTCTCTTTTTGTTCAGCTATTACATCTCTGACTGGTTGAATGTTGAGGTCTTTATGTATGTTTTCGTTGCGAAAGTACCACGGGGCCCCGGTGATGGTTCTCAGGATCTTTGATTGAGCTCGCTGGTCAACATCAATGTTGCTACTACAAGCGTTCCCCCATAACTTAGAGCCATATGTCCACATTGGTTTAAGTACGGGAGTTGTAGTGGCCGACATATATAAAAAGTAATATATAAATTACGAAGATATTTATTTATTTTCGGGTTCTAAATACTGAAGCACCCCAACGCAGCTTATCTAGTTATCCCATATTGCTTATCACTGCATTCGCATAATCGTACGATTGCACAGTTAGGCAAAAGCTCTGCTTGGCATGCGGCGCAGCATAGTACAGCCAAACTTGCAAGGCTAGCTAATTAGAAAAAGTCATCCGAGCGAAGAAGTCGTATGTCTCTCTTTCTGTTAGAAAGACATAACATAATTACACGTGTGCCAAAATTTAGCAAGTTAAAATAAAGTAACTGTTTATTGGTAAAGCCATAAATATATCAACTACTTTTGGCTATCGAATAGTGCAAACATCTTAAGTGTGGAAACTACAAATCTAAGGTATGAAATACCCCATTGCAGTGTTAGGTTATTAATGTTCAATTTATATAGGTATAGAGTCCCCGGGAGTTCAGCTCTTAGAGCGTGGCACTGGCGGACAGTAGCCTGGATTCTATTTGGATACGTCGCTGATCTAACATTGTCAACCGCAGCTTGATATAACAGTGCTATACCCCTTTGAAGATTTCATAAGAGGCCGTCTCCACGTCAGAAAAGGGAGTTTGGATTGAAGCTCACAGCGAATGGGTGCTTACTAGCTTGGAGAAGGTGTCTTATTTAAAGCACTACCTAAATAAAAATATATATACATATATATATTTTCTCTTGGAATTAATCCAGGGTATGACGTAGGTCAGTCATAAACCACGTGTGCGCTGATGGAAACCACACAGACGGAATAAGTAAAACAAAAAAATGAATTAGAACTTGCCATTAGATGCAACAACAATTGATTGAATTAATATTTTGATTTTGTTTTGATCGAACTCTTCTAGTTACAGTCACTGATAAGAAAACTTACTTGCTAACTTACATTTTTTTTTATTATCTTTAAATTGTAATAATACCTAAAATATGAATTGTTGAAGCATATATCTGAGGTCATGTAATTAGAAATATGTAATCTTTGGCACATTTATATTTATTGAATGTATTTTCCTATATATAGCAACACATAAAAACCAAGCTACGGCAACATCTTCGTCATGGTACCACGACAGTAAGAATGCAACAACAGAGTGAGTCAGTATAATATATAATTGATACGTACAATTGGTGAATATACATTCGAAATATAAATACATACATATGTTCTAATGAATGTGCCTTAAGAGTAATGAACTGACCCATGCGTGTACACTTTTTCTCATAAAAGATTAACTTGAATTATATTTGAATATAGCTAAATTGACAAGATATCATATCTAGTGTAATCATGAATCCACTTTGGAATTTTGTAATTAAATTGTGAATAATTTGAATGAAATAATGAGTCTTTAAAATTTATTAACCTGGTCTGTCGAGTAATCGTGGAGGAATCGGCTAAGATGAATTAGAGGTATAATAATCCTTTATATTAGGGGTAACCAAAATCTATATAACAGTTCCCATGGTCGGGAGGGTAGAGACGAGGGACATACTATCCAGTTCCCTCATCTAGGCATAATTGGATTAAAGGAAGCCTCCGATATAGCATGTGTCGGCGCAACCAAATCCGTTCTATTATCATTTTGTTTAGCTTATTTTAAGCCTTATTTTATTTAGAATCAGTCCGCGTATTAAATATTCGTGTGTGTTAGCGTTACCGTGTACCAATCCGACGAGCTAGAACTGAGCACCGCAAGAATACGCACCCCACCAAGCTCGGTTGCAGACTATGTACGTCTGGTACACTACACATATAAATTGGCGCCCAACGTGGGGCTCGAGCAAAAAGAAATAATATTATCCCACATCTGCTCATCTAATCCATCCAACATTCTTACAGCTTAAATATTATATAGCAGAGTTTTAACTTCGCATCAGACAGCAATCTGGATTCTGGCTTAGGAATATGCGACTTTAGTTCCGACGCGGTAACTAGTCGACCAAAACAGATCTGCGATAGCTTACTTATGAAATTTTATTGATTCTCTATTATAATAAAGCTTTGCGTTCATACATTATAGGTACTCCTTAAATCACATGTTAGTAGGAAACGTAGAAACTGACTTTGGATTCAACGATTGCATTTCGTCTTGCGGATTGCTCGACCAAGCAGATCTATGTCGACTAAGATGATTTATATTTTAGGAAATACTATTATGCAAATTACCAAAAGTGACCGAATTTGACACGGATTACAATTTTAGATATTGTCCTTCAGGTTCGATTACTTCCTTTAAAATATACAATAGCCATTAGTTACAATAACGGAAATTCCTTTTTGTCAAATTATGTCTAGTAATTACATCTTTTTGCAGTTCCGAAACGATGAAAGACAGACCAAATATTTACATGATTTTTTTTTTTTTGATTAATTTGTATTCAATTGGACTACGAAATAGTATCGATCAAAATGCCACTTGAACACAGCAACGATAATATACAAGCAACTTTATAAGAACTAGACCCATTTTGCGGTATTTGTAATAAAGTTTTGAGAGTCACTGAACTTACAGCCAAAGCTCCGTGTAACCATAAATTCCACGCAAATTGCATTCGTGAAGCGATTTCAGTTAAAACAGCTTGTCCAATTTGTAATATCGATTGCAATCCTATGCTTTTGAGTTATTCAAATAATAACTTATCGGCAGAGCTCAATTCTGTAGCCTCGTTGCCAGCTAGCGCAAACGAATCCGAAGTAGGCAATGATAACATACAGACACCATCAAAAACTATGGGTAAGAGTTATAGAGGTAGAGGTCGAGGAAATAATACTAACTCAGGTATGAACACTAGATCTACTACTAGGAGACTCGCAGATCCAATTTTTAGAGAACCATCACGACAGCACCAATTACCATCGGAGTCACAAATTGAAATCACTAACTTTATCAAAGCAAGTATTGCGGCTCAACAGGCTCAAATGATTGAAGAAATGACTACCTTGATAACTAAGAAACTGGGAATCAGTACACAAGAACAGCTATCTTCAGTACGGTCAAACCTACCACCACACCAAGGTAACAACAGCACTGAAGGCAGGCGAAGTACTAATGCTACTTCAGCCACTGAGAATGAGTCAAGAAGCAGCGTAGCACATTCTGATTTTATCGGAATTAAACCGCCAGAAAAGGTATCAAACATTATTCAGAACTGGAGGATCAAGTTCGACGGTTCTAAGCAATGTATGCATATCGATGAATTTATTTATCGTGTTCGATCTCTGACCGAGCAAAATCTTAAAAGAAATTATAAGCTTTTATGCGACCATCTTCATTTGCTGTTCAATGGTAAAGCAAGTGATTGGTATTGGAAGTTTCATCGTAACCACGACGATTTCACTTGGGAGACCTTTTGTAAGGAGTTTCGTGAAAGATTCGATGAAGGTGAAACCGATTTAGATCTTATGGATAAGATAAGGAAGAGACGCCAAGGGGAAAATGAACCATTTGACGACTTCCAGTTTGTTATTGAAGATCTTGCTGATAGACTTCAACGGAGTTTGTCCGAAGATCAAATAGTAGATATTTTAATTCGTAATTCTAAAACGAGTTTGCACCATGAACTTCTGCATCTTAAAATATACAAAAGATCCCAATTACGTGAAGCAGTGCGAAAGCACGAACAATTTCATTCAGATATAAAATCTGTTAAGCCCCGAGCACTTCGCTCTTACGTCAATGAGATAACTGACGATACTGAGAACGTATCACAGTTAAGAGACTCAGAACTTTCAGAGGAAGTGCTCGCTTTTCAAAAGAAGCCCTCTGTACCAGTCTGTTGGAATTGTGCTTCGTAACATATTTTGTTATGGCTGTGGCGCCAAAGAGATTTTTAAGCCACGTTGCCCTAAATGTAATCCATCGGGAAACCGGGTAGTGGACGTGTCCAAGAACGTCAAATAGACACGTCCGATACAGCGGAATCAAAAGAACACATAGAATTAAGAGGTCTCACTGCCTTAAAAGAAAATATTTGTATTTATAATTCATTTACTCCATACCATATCCGATTAGAGAATTATAGAAAAGCTCGCGAAAGAATATTCGCTAGTTTAGATTTTATTAAGTTTATTCATAAGCCTAAACGTTCGACCAAACGTTTACGATCGTATTGGAAAACAATTCGAGCTAATCGAAAGAAAATAATTTCTTCTGTTATTTTGGGCTCGGATGAACGACTTTATTGTGAAGTAACCATTGAAGGCAAACAATATTTAGCTTTACTCGATTCTGGAGCGACCATAAGTTGCGTAGGTGGATCAGCAGCGACAGAGTTATTAGCCAATAGCAAATTCAAAAAGTGTTCAGGAGCCATTTCAACTGCTAATGGAATAAAAAGTAATATAGTTGGCAAACTTAGCACCGTAATAAAATATCGTCAGAAAACTGAAAGTTTAGAACTCTTTATTATTCCTGATCTAAAATAAAATGTTTATCTGGGAATAGATTTTTGGAAGAAATTCGGATTGATTGATAAAATAGCAGCTCCAGTTGACATATCTGAACTTGATGTAGGATCTACAGACTCTGATGACGAACAACCAAAATTTCATCTACTATCGGTAGAACAACAGGAGCGTCTGAATGCAGTGATCGAGACATTTCCGTCATTTAGCAAAGAAGGTTTGGGGAGAACAAGTTTAATTAAACACTCGATTGAAGTCGAATCGACTAAGCCCATCAAACAACGGCATTGGCCAATGTCCCCAGCCATCGAAAAAATAACTGTTTGCTGAAGTTGATAATATGTTAGCGCTCGACGTTATGGAAGTATCCACAAGTCCGTGGAGCAGTAATTGTGTACTAGTAAAGAAAGGTGACAAATGTAGGTTATGTCTAGATTCACGAGAGGTGAATAAGGTAACAAGACGGGATGCATATCCATTACCACATATAGATGGCATTTTAAGTCGATTACCGCCAGCTAGTTTCATAACGGGACTAGATATGAAGCATGCATACTGACAAATCCCTATCGACGAAGAGTCACGCCCATACACCGCCTTCACCATACCAAATGTAATGCAGCTCAGACAATGTGTAGACTCATGGACCAGGTCATACCTGCCCATTTGCGCACGAGAGTTTTTGTAATTCGCTGTCACTCTTTGTAGCAAACAGACGTGTTTTTTTGTGCGCCCCGCAATTTTTCGCTTTTTTGAATCTAACAACCGGTGTTAAATACATTTTCTTTAAAGTTATTACTTTAATTGTTTGCTACATCGCGTCTCTATCCTGTGATAGTGCATGTTATTAGTGTTTTATCACATAATTGTGAATTTTATTTGTGCTTAGTTTGAGCTCTGTTTATTTCTACATAAACTGAGTTCAAAGTTTTGTTGTTGTGGTAAGCATTAGATTTTGCGTGTTTATTCTTTGTGCTTTCCTTTCCGCTCGCAGTGTGACGGTTTCTCTCTCAACAACTCTCAGTTGACAGTATTCCGTTAGTGGCGCTCTCTGCTCTCACTGCTTGCTCTACTGTTTTGTTGTTGCTAACATATTTTTGTTTTGAAGCTGTACAGTGGGCATAGTTCCTACTATTTCAAAGTAAATTTTTTTTTTAATTTTGTAAATTTTTTAATTTGCTTTTCTTTATTTTAATTTATAATGGAAGGCAAAATTGTGTGTTGTCTGAAAAGTTGCCAGAAGCAGATCACGGCTTCGCAACCCAGTATGGCCTGCTGGCTCTGCGATAACGTAGTACACGTGAAGTGTGTAGGCTATTCAGGGCTAGTTGCAGATGCCATTGCCAAAAGAACTGGGCTTAACTGGTGTTGTGAGTCATGTCGAGAAGTTGAGTGCGAAATGCGGATGTTTATGAGGCAGACAAGAGTCGGTTTTACTAATCTGATTGGTGGCTTTCATAAGTTAAACGATCAGTTAAGTGCTTTGAATTCTCAGTTCAATAGTTTGAAACTTATGGCTGAGTCTCCAAAGCGAAAAAAATCAACTTCTTGTGACTTACAATTATCCAAATTTTTACCTCTACCATCGACTGACCCACCCACTACTCCGTTGGTTCCACAGTTAATCTCGTTTGCTACCCCAGTAGCAACAACAGCTGCGGAAAGCATTCCCATTAGGGAACCTGCTCCACCGACATTAGTTAATGCCGAAGTTGTGTCTGAAGTGTCCACGGTTGTCACTAGAAGTAGAGGCAAGCCGAATCCTAATAAAAAAATTTCTTCCGCACCTCCTCCAACTGTCGGATCACCGACTTTATTAGGTTCCAAAGATAATATACCAAATATTACTCCTTTGGCTCCTAAACCACTTGTGGGGGTTCCACCAATGAAACAGATTTTTGTTTCAAGGCTTGCCCCTGATCTCACGTCAGATGACGTAAAGGCTTTCATTATAGCCAAAATTAAAAATGCCAATCCAAAAGTGGAAAAATTTAAATTTGCTTATGATAGACAAATTGCATCTTTCAAGATCAATGTCCCACCTTCACTTTTTGAAACCATATGCTCACCAAGTTTTTGGCCAGAGCATTTGGTGGTAAAAGAGTTCAAAGCCAAAGTTAAAAATCGGACTCCGATTGGGCTCTTACCAAATGGACCTGTACAGTCTCAATCTCAATCTTCTTCTTCATCTTCAAAAAACTAATCTCATCATTTCTTATAACCTATCAAAATGTGCGTGGTTTGCGTAGTAAAATAAGTAAGCTATACGTCGACAGTTTCACTTTTTCTACTGATGTAGTTGCGTTTTCGGAAACCTGGTTAAGTTCGGATATTTCTGATTCCGAACAAGACACAAGAACAAGAACAAGGCAAGATCGTTCTTCCCGAAGAGGGGGTGGTGTTCCATTTGCAGTAGACTCCAACTTCTCATCGGAGCCATTACATTATAGTAATCCTAATAATATAGAGTTTCTATCAATAAAAGTAAATTTTCATGGTGTAAGTTTATTTATTACTTGCTCATATATACCTCCGTCGTCCGATTTATCTGTATACCAGGATCACCTGGAAGCAATAAAATATATTTTTGCCTTGTTATCCGACAAAGATCATGTTGTTGTTCTTGGACACTTTAACCTTCCTGGAACAGCTTGGTATCCTTGTGATAACTTCTGTTTTCTTATTCCATCGAACCGACATGACTTTATTGATGGTTTAAATGAATTATCTTTGGGTCAAATTAACAACTTACGAAATTCTCTTTGCCGGCAATTAGATCTATGCTTTGTCTCTGAACCTACCAGCGTAGTTCTATCTAGATCGGAACCCCTTACATCTCCTGAAGACCCTTATCATCCAACTCTGGAGTTAAGGATCGAACTTAGCAGATCTGTACTCGCTAATTCTGATATATCTGCCGATCGAGTTCGTTGCTTTCGAAAGGCAAACTTTCCCAAATTAATCCAACTTCTTAATGGAATTGATTGGTCTAATTTGTATTCCTGCACTGACATAAGTGCCGCCGTCAACTTATTCTATAATAAATTAAATCTTTGCTTTGATGCCTGTATTCCTTCTTATATTCCGCATAGGTCTAATAAGCCTCCTTGGTTTTGTAAGCAACTTTCTAACCTTAAGAACCTGAAGTCTAGACTTTACAAAAAGTTTAAAATTTCAGGCTCTACCTTAACTTTTTCGCAATATATAATTGCTCGGTCCAATTTTATCGAGCTTAACGCTGTGTGTTATAAAAATTACTTAGCTCGCTGTCGGGTTAGCTTTTCTGAAAACCCAAGAAAGTTTTTTAATTTTGTAAACACTAAGCGTAAGTCTTCCTCTTATCCTCCTTGTCTATCTTACGAAAATTCGAAAGCAAATTCAGGTCAGGCGATCGCTGATCTATTTGCTTCTTTTTTTCAAACTACTTATTCTTCTTCCTCCTACTCTAACGCGCCCTATCCTTACAGTCTGTCTCGGTCGAATTATATCTTCAGTCCCTTAATGAGTGAGGAGTCTCTGACTCGATATCTTCAAATGGTTAAGCCGGTGTTTTCGCCCGGTCCGGATGGAGTTCCTGGCTGTGTACTTCGGTACGGAGCCGAGGCTTTATGCAGACCGTTGCTGAAATTATTTGATTTATCACTTGAGTCATCGACTTTTCCCTCTTTATGGAAGGAATCATTCATTATTCCTCTCCATAAGAAGGGAAGTAAGTCTGACGCCAAAAACTATAGAGGGATATGTAAATTGTCTGCTATACCAAAAGTTTTTGAGAAGATGTTAACAAGTCATTTACAACATTTATGTAGTTCCATTATTTCCCCCTACCAGCATGGGTTTGTGAAACATAGATCCACTGTTACTAATCTTCTTGAGCTTTCTTCGTTCGTTAACCAGGGTTTCCTTAAAAACGAACAAACTGACGTCATCTATACCGATTTTAGTAAAGCCTTTGACTCAGTAAATCATTCTCTTTTGTTATATAAGCTTGACTTAATTGGATTTCCCAATAATTTGATTTGCTGGATTTCAAGCTATCTCTGCCAAAGAACGCAAAAAGTTTCTTTTAATAATTTCCTTTCTAATACATTCCGAGTTACCTCTGGAGTTCCCCAAGGTAGCCATCTCGGTCCCTTACTTTTCACATTGTTCATAAATGATCTACCTACTGTTTTGACACAATCTCGCGTACTAATGTATGCAGATGATGTTAAAATATGCCTGCAGTACAGGGATTGGCCATGCCATATCAAGTTGCAGAGAGATCTTGACTCTTTCCAGTCATGGTGCAAAGTGAACTTGTTAAATTTAAACTTTGCTAAATGTGTTGTCATGTCCTTCTATAGAGTTAATCCACATTTGGCCTCTTACTTACTGAACGGTAACGATCTAAAAAGAATTACTGCTGTTGATGATCTAGGTATTCTCTTAGATCATAAACTTAAATTTTCAGACCACATTTCTAGAACGGTCAATAAAGCTATGTCTGTACTCGGTTTCATTAAGAGGTGGTCAAAGGAATTTGATGACCCTTATATTACTAAGACCCTTTATACATCACTTGTTCGTCCGATTCTGGAATATGGTTCGTGCGTATGGTCTCCACAGTATTCTGTGCACCAAGATCGCATTGAATCTGTTCAAAAACAATTTCTCTTATTTGCTTTGCGTGGCTTGAACTGGAATGCTGAAGTGAGATTGCCGTCATATAGTAGTAGACTTCTTTTAATTAACCTACCTTCTTTAGCTAACCGTAGAATAATGCTTGGCATTTTATTTATTTTTAATCTTATTAATGGTGATATTGACTCTTCAGAGTTAATATCGCGACTAAACTTTTCCGTTCCATCTAGACTAACCCGTAGTTACATCCCGCTTGCTCTCCCCCTATGTAGATCTAATTTTGCATTGCATGACCCTTTTAGAGTTTTATGTTATAACTATAATAGATTTTATCATGTATTTTCTAGCGCTAACACTGCTTTTAATCTTAAAACTTTACTACTAACCTATTTAATTAATAATTAGACCGAATTTAGCTTATAGTAATAAATTAAATAATTTTCATTCCACCCGTTTATTTCTTATGTCCGATCCTGAATTTCTATTTTATGCTATCCGCGTTTTTTTTTGCATGCCCGAATCTATCCTGTCCGAACGCGAATCGTGTCGTTCGTCCTGCGACAGCGCCTCTCGGTCGGTTGGGCGGGAGGAGGGTTTATTGGGATCCGCGCGTAACAAGCATTGGCTTGGTATCGCTTGGGCCACTTGAATGTGCATACAATGTACGTCAACGTCCATATAACAAAAAAAAATATCTAGACGATTTGCTTATTTTATCTGATGATTTTGATTCACATCTTATTCTGTTACAAGAAATAGCTTTGTGTTTGCGTAAAGCTAATCTTACCATTAATGTTGGCAAATCTAATTTTTGTATGCGTGAAATTAAATATCTTGGGTTTATCATAGGCCAAGGTAGAATAATGACTGATCCTGATAAAATTATTTCTATCACGGATTTCCCAGTCCCTACTTCGATAAAACAGTTGAGAAGATTTTTAGGTCTAACTGGATGGTATCGACGCTTCGTCGAAAATTACGCCACAGTTAGTTTTCCACTGACCGAGTTACTAAAAGGGAAAAAATCTTTCAGTTGGAATGAGGAAGCCGACAAAGCTTTCAACTCGCTTAAGAAATGTTTAACAGTAGCACCGATATTAATAACCCCTTATTTTTCCCAATAGTTTATTCTTTTGTGTGCCGCTAGTTCATATGGAATTGGTTGTGTTTCAACACAAGAACGCGATGGTATTGAGTTACCCATAGCATTCATGTCTAAAAAGCTATCCGAAGCTCAACGCAACTATTCAGTAACGGAACTAGAATGTCTTGCAGTATTGAAAGGAATAAAAAAATTTCGTTCCTATATAGAGGGACAAGATTTTGTCGTCATTACTGACCACGCGTCCTTGCAATGGCTTATGCGGCAGAAAGATCTGTCCGGAAGGTTGGCTCGTTGGTCAATGAAGCTACAAGCGTTTTCCTTTTCAATAATACACAGACGAGGATCGGAGAACGTGGTCGCAGATGCGTTGTCACGTCAAAATGATCCAGCAGTAGAAGAATTCGACATAGTAATAGAATATAATTCCAATAGTAAATTTACAGTCTGAGCAATTTAAGTCTCTTGAGTACTTAAATTTAATCGAGAAAATACAATCTAATCAAGCCAAACTACCTGACTTGAAAGATGGATATGTGTATAAAAAAACTGATTTTAGTAACGGAAGTGAATACAAAGACGATAACACTTGGAAGCTTTGGGTTCCTTCAACACTTGTTTTAGATATTCTCAAACAGGCCCACGACTCACCAGGATCAGCTCATTGTGGGATGGCTAAGACCGTAGAAAAGCTAAAGCGATATTTATTTTGGCCACGAATGGTTACCCAAATAAGAAATTACATATCAAATTGCAATGTGTGTCGCTGTACCAGCTTGTTTGAAGCATTTCTAACCAGGTTTGGCATAACTCACCGGTGCACGGCCATTTACTCGCCCCAGGCCAACGCGAGCGAAAGATTGAACCGTTCAGTTTTGCCGGCTATACGCGCCTATATTGGTAATGATCATTCAAACTGGGATGTAAATCTAAGCGCTATTAGTGGTGCGCTAAGAGCAACTATGCATCGTGACACAGGCTATTCGCCTTATTTTCTGGCCTTTGGTCAAAATATGATTTTAAATGGGAAAGACTATACTCTCCTTCGAAACTTTAATTTGCTGAGTGACGACGTTAAAATTAAGTCCCCTGATGCATTGATTCTGACACGACAAGATGCGAAAAATTAAATCAACCAAGTTCATGACGAAAACGCCAACAGATACAACTTGAGAAGTAGAAATGTCCAACTAAAGACTGGAGATGAAGTTTTTGCTAGTAATTTCACTCAAAGCAATGCAAGCAAGAAATTCAGCTCAAAATTAGCACCTGTTTTTATTCCAGCCAAGGTTTTCAAGAAGCGTAGCCCGCATTATTATGAACTAACGGATACTAATGGGAAAAAACTTGGTACATTCCACCTAAAAGATATACAAATTAAGAAGGCTCAATAGTGTCGGCGATATTGATAATGTCTCTTCGGTATACCCCGTTCCATTATCTGGGTTGGGGGGGTGTAGTGGCCGACATATATAAATAGTAATATATAAATTACGAAGATATTTATTTATTTTCGGGTTCTAAATACTGAAGCACCCCAACGCAGCTTATCTAGTTATCCCATATTGCTTATCACTGCATTCGCATAATCGTACGATTGCACAGTTAGGCAAAAGCTCTGCTTGGCATGCGGCGCAGCATAGTACAGCCAAACTTGCAAGGCTAGCTAATTAGAAAAAGTCATCCGAGCGAAGAAGTCGTATGTCTCTCTTTCTCTTAGAAAGACATAACATAATTACACGTGTGCCAAAATCTAGCAAGTTAAAATAAAGTAACTGTTTATTGGTAAAGCCATAAATATATCAACTACTCTTGGCTATCGAATAGTGCAAACATCTTAAGTGTGGAAACTACAAATCTAAGGTATGAAATACCCCATTGCAGTGTTAGGTTATTAATGTTCAATTTATATAGGTATAGAGTCCCCGGGAGTTCAGCTCTTAGAGCGTGGCACTGGCGGACAGTAGCCTGGATTCTATTTGGATACGTCGCTGATCTAACATTGTCAACCGCAGCTTGATATAACAGTGCTATACCCCTTTGAAGATTTCATAAGAGGCCGTCTCCACGTCAGAAAAGGGAGTTTGGATTGAAGCTCACAGCGAATGGGTGCTTACTAGCTTGGAGAAGGTGTCTTATTTAAAGCACTACCTAAATAAAAATATATATACATATATATATTTTCTCTTGGAATTAATCCAGGGTATGACGTAGGTCAGTCATAAACCACGTGTGCGCTGATGGAAACCACACAGACGGAATAAGTAAAACAAAAAAATGAATTAGAACTTGCCATTAGATGCAACAACAATTGATTGAATTAATATTTTGATTTTGTTTTGATCGAACTCTTCTAGTTACAGTCACTGATAAGAAAACTTACTTGCTAACTTACATTTTTTTTTATTATCTTTAAATTGTAATAATACCTAAAATATGAATTGTTGAAGCATATATCTGAGGTCATGTAATTAGAAATATGTAATCTTTGGCACATTTATATTTATTGAATGTATTTTCCTATATATAGCAACACATAAAAACCAAGCTACGGCAACATCTTCGTCATGGTACCACGACAGTAAGAATGCAACAACAGAGTGAGTCAGTATAATATATAATTGATACGTACAATTGGTGAATATACATTCGAAATATAAATACATACATATGTTCTAATGAATGTGCCTTAAGAGTAATGAACTGACCCATGCGTGTACACTTTTTCTCATAAAAGATTAACTTGAATTATATTTGAATATAGCTAAATTGACAAGATATCATATCTAGTGTAATCATGAATCCACTTTGGAATTATGTAATTAAATTGTGAATAATTTGAATGAAATAATGAGTCTTTAAAATTTATTAACCTGGTCTGTCGAGTAATCGTGGAGGAATCGGCTAAGATGAATTAGAGGTATAATAATCCTTTATATTAGGGGTAACCAAAATCTATATAACAGTTCCCATGGTCGGGAGGGTAGAGACGAGGGACATACTATCCAGTTCCCTCATCTAGGCATAATTGGATTAAAGGAAGCCTCCGATATAGCATGTGTCGGCGCAACCAAATCCGTTCTATTATCATTTTGTTTAGCTTATTTTAAGCCTTATTTTATTTAGAATCAGTCCGCGTATTAAATATTCGTGTGTGTTAGCGTTACCGTGTACCAATCCGACGAGCTAGAACTGAGCACCGCAAGAATACGCACCCCACCAAGCTCGGTTGCAGACTATGTACGTCTGGTACACTACAGAGTGTAGAGCAAGACCTTGTATTCAAGACTAAGAGAGGACCGAGCGTTGATAAGCCAATGAAGACCATTAGAATTCGTCGCCGCCTCGCATCGCAAACGGACGTCTTTTTTTTCGCATTCTTTGCTATCACTTTCATTTGTGTTACCTTTTACAAATTTGATTTACACAAATTATCGCTATTAGCTGTGTTTTCAGTGTTTAAGTTTTGTCAATATCAACCGTTTACATTGTGAACTATTATTTATTTCGCAATTTGTTTGATTTGCATAAAATCGCAAAAACAAATTCTAAGGCATACATTGTTTACTTATTGTTTTGTCACTGCGTTCAATTTGTTTTTGCTTTTCATACTCTTGCACTCTTGCACTTCCTCTTTACGTCTCCCAAGTTTCTCTTGCGCACATTAGTTTGTGTTGTTGTTGTTGGTAGCGCTCTATTTTGCTCTCATTTATTGCGTTTGCGGTTTCTTGTTTTCGGTCGTGCCCGCGCTTTTACAAGTAAAGCAACGTCAAAAGATTTAACCCTAGGGTGCGTTTTTGTTGATTAAATTTTCTTATTTATTTATTTATTTATTTATTTAAAGTCGACTATGAACAGTCGACATTGAAGAAATTAATATAATTATGGCTAAAAGAGTAACATTATGATTAAAAATATTTTTATAGTTTAAAATAGAAAAAAATAATTCAGTTAAAATTAAAATTTGAAATCTCTGGGGGTGTTTAAGCAATATTAATCTAACCCAGCATTCGCTGCATGGATTGGGGAAAACCCAGAAAAAACCCAATCAGGTCAGATGGTAGGTTAGTTAGCTAGTATTAAATTTTTGTTTTAATTTCCAACACCATGTTAGTTATTAATTATTGTTAGATAAGAATGATAGAATACAATTTTTAATATTTATAAGAGAAGCATCGGCGTTGAAAACACAGTAGAGTCTGTTGTAGTCAGCACAGAGAACTCGAAAAGGTTCATGCTTAGAATAGTTAGTTGTACATAGGTTAAGCGATAAAGGTGTGAAGTTACGTGTATGTCTAACTGGGACAGAAAGGTTTATATGCCTAAGCAGGTAGGGAGAATCAATTTCACCCTTAAGTAGTTTGACTATAAACATAACCCCAAGCATGCTACGACGATTAGTTAATGAGAGAAGATTAAGTAAAAGAAGTCTACTATAGTAAGAGGGTAAGTCAATACCTGGAACCCAGTTAAAGCCTCTCAACGCAAAAAGCAGAAATTTCTTTTGTACAGACTCGATAAGATTTATATGATTTGAGTATTGTGGTGACCAAATACAAGAACCGTATTCCAGAATGGGACGGACAAGCGAAACAAAAAGAAGCTTTGTCGTATAAGGGTCATCAAATTCCTTTGCCCATCGCTTGATGAACCCAAGAACTTGAGTCGTTTTGTTGACAGTAATTGAAATGTGTTTGTCAAACTTTAGCCTATGATCTAGAAGAACTCCTAAATCATTCACATCGTCTACTCTAATCAGAGGTACCATATTAAGAGTATAATTACAGATGTTAGCGGAGTTTCTGTAAAACGACATAACCTTACATTTCGAACAATTTAGCAGTAGATAATTACTTTCACACCAGGAATAAAAACGATCAAGATCAGCTTGCAATAGAGAGTTAGAAGCTATATTATTATAAGTTAGGCAAATCTTGACATCATCAGCATACATTAAGATATTAGACTTTAAAATAACATTGGGAAGATCGTTAATGAAAAGGTTAAAAAGAAGAGGACCGAGATGACTACCCTGAGGAACACCTGAGGTTACAAAGACAGGTTTAGAAGTTGCGGATTTAAATATTACTGTTTGAGTTCTATTATTAAGATAGTCAGATACCCATAACAGGAAATTGTATGGAAATCCAATCAAGTTTAATTTTTTAACTAAAAGGAAATGGTTAACAGAGTCAAAAGCTTTACTAAAGTCAGTATAAATAACATCAGTCTGCAACTTATTCTGAAAACCTTTGATCACTAGAGAAGAAAACTCTAATAGATTGGTAGTCGTTGATCTCTGTTTAACAAAACCATGCTGGAAGGGAGAGACAATAGATCTACAAAAATGACTAAGTTGAGATGTAATAATTTTCTCAAAAAGTTTCGGTATACCGGACAATTTGGAAATACCTCTATAATTATTAACGTTATGTTTAGAACCATTTTTATGCAAGGGGATTATGAATGAATCCTTCCATATAGCCGGGAAAGAGGCAGACTCAACAGACATAATAAATAATTTATGTAAAAGTAAATGCAATGATTCCGCACAATACCTAAGGACACAGCCTGGAATACCATCTGGACCGGGTGAAAATACAGGTTTTATTTGATTGAGTTCGCTTAAAACGGAGCATTCAGTGATCACCGGCTCAGGAATAAAGTTAGACTTTTGCAAGTTATAGGGATAAGATATATGGGGTGAATAGCTGTCAATTGAGTAAGTAGATTGAAAGAAGTCTGCAAACAGATCGGCAGCGGCCTGATCACTGCATGCAGTCTTATTTTCAAATGAAATTGAGGAAGGTAGTGAAGAACATTTTCGTTTAGAGTTAACAAAATTATAGAACTGTCTTGGATTCTGAGCAAACTGTAACCGACACCGACGCAGATAAATATTGTAAAGTTGGGTGTTAAGTGAAACGAAATTCGATTTAGCAATAGCATATCGCGCGAAATCAGAAGAATTTCCTGTGCGTTGATATTTTTTGAAATATCGAGACTTTAGGTTTTTTAACCCACTTAATTTCCGAGAAAACCAAAGTGGCCTATTAGACTTCAATGGATATCTACGAGGAACACACTGGACAAAAAAATTTTGTAAAGTATTATAAAAAATAGTCAAAGCACATTCTAGATTTATGGAATCATGAAAAAGAGACCAATCATAATTTAAGATGAGGTCATTTAATTTATAAAAATTTGCCTTTTTAAAACACAGTGGTCTATTTACTGGCTTAGGTATGTCAATGAGCTCAGAAACCGGTAGTTCAATTGACAACTCTAAAGTTGGATGATAAGAATCTTCAGGAACTACAAGAGGGTCAATTCTACGTACGGAGGCATAGACAGGATCTGATACAAATACTAAGTCAAGAAGACGGTTATTGCAGTTAAAAATATGGTTAATTTGTGATAGAGAAAGATCAAGAAGGCCATTTAGAAATTCATGCGGAAAAGAAGGAACTAGAGTATTATTTTCAGCAGACCAAGATATATTTGGTAAATTAAAATCACCAAGCACAAACAAAGATTCGCTATCTAGTAGTTTGGAGGATATAGACTTTAAAATAGATAAGTGTTGAAAATAAACAGAAATATCAGATTGAGGTGGGATGTACGAACAAGTGATATAGGCTGAAGTTTGACCAAACGTTGTCTTAATGGCGACAAATTCAATGCCGGACTCCGAGCAGATTAATTCCGATTTAAGATCAGAATCAACAGCAATAAGAACACCACCACCAATTCTAGACAAACGGTCACATCTATAAGACGTAAATTTATTACTAAAGAGAGATAAGTTAGAAATTTCTGGCTTTAACCAAGTTTCAGTAAACACTAAGATACTATGTTCAAAGCAGAAACTATCTAGATAGACTTTAGATAGTTTTGATTTAACCCCCCTTACGTTTTGATACGCCATACGAATAGGAAAGGTAAGCTGAACAGGATTAATATTTAGTTTTTTGAAGCATTAGTGTTAGTTTTATTAACAGTAGGAGCTTGAGCTAAGGTGATATTAGGTTGAAAATTTACTGGGATGATGTTACGTTTCTTTGGCCTGAACTCATGTACCACCATATGAGGTGGCCAGAAACTCGGGTCACACAATAACGAAAATGAGTCGGAAGGAACAGTTAATTTAAATATAGCAATTTCCCGAGGAGTTGAGAAATTGAATTTTTGTATGGTTACCGACGCCGTGGATTTTGTGGCGATATAAGCGGAGATGGACTCGCACGAAGTATCAGCAGATAATCGAGAAATGAATATCTGCTTTCTCGGAGCCACAACAGAAAATAAGGGGCTGTTAGTATTAACAATAATATTGGGAGCAGTAGGTGGTGAGGCAATAATCGGACAATAAGGAATAGAGGATCCGTCCGAGGCCTCAATACACACATTTGGAATCGGGGGTATTAAAGAAATTTTGGTTCGTTCCGCTGATGAACGATTGCCACCACTAATTAAAGTAGTTTTTTCAGACTGAATGGAGGGGGATGGCTTTACAGGAATGCAAGGAGACGAAGGCAGCGGTGAAAATACAAGAAGTGGAGGACCATCAGGTTTAGGAGCAGATTGCGGGTCCGAGCAGGGCTTTGTAGGCGTCTTAAATTCGTATTGACCAAGCAATTCCATACTAGTATCAAATTCACTTGAAAGAGACTTGGTCATTGAGCGAAGTTTAGCAAATTGGTTTTTCACGTAGTTATACATACGAGAAAAATCCAATTGCTTTTCAATGCATACCGGACATGACCACTTAATTCCACCGCTGCCCTTTTTCACAGCAGCGTTGATCTTATCATGATCGCGCCCGGTAATGCCTGCACATTTTATATGCATCAAACTATCACACAGCCAACAAGAAACAAACTTTGGCTGGTCTCCATCACGAGACGGCCCATAGGCACAATTCAATTTGCAGCACTGCATAATTATATAAATATATAAATAACAGAAAATGAAAATAGATTAAAAATAAAATAATAATTAAAATGTTTGCAAAAATTTATGTATGGATTCCGATTGGGTGCTGTAAGTGAAAAGTCACTACCAGTCGGTTGCACAATTAAGCTTGAAATTCCCACTGGGTCGCGAAATAACGGACAAGCAGTGTAAGACGGCGAGCGAAAACAAAAACACCCAACAACAACTTGCCTATTAGGCGCAGCAAAAGAGAGCAAATATATATTCACCACACAAAACTGCACAGCGAACACACTGACAAACCTGGGTTGCAAACGACTACCGGAGAAAACCAAAACAAAGATTTTAAAGACACAAGCAATGAGCACAGCGACTTTAAATTTGTAATTTACAAATTATATTACTAGCAATATAATAAACTTTAACACAAATCATGCACCAAAAGGTTAATATAGATAAATAACTAAAAGTCACAAATTAATATGCTTTTAAGACACAGATAAACACAGAATTAGGCGGAGCAAGACAAATTTAAAATTTAATATTTGTTTTTTCAAATTACAATTTTTATTTTTCTTTGCACACTATCCTTATTTTCTTTCAAATATACATTTTTGTTAAGAAATTTTCTTTTTTGCTGTCTGTTTTTGTTTAAAATTTTCTTTTCTTATCACCATGTTTGTCTGTTCAAACAAAAATTGCCTGATCAAACTTCTGATGAAGTCATGGCTTTTATTCAGGCCAAATCTAAAGCCAATGTTTCAGTGGACAAATTTAAATTTAATTATTCCCGGGAAATATCGTCTTTTAAAATTACTGTTCCTGCCGATCAATTTAGCAACATTTGTTGTAAAAAGTTCTGGCCAAATCATGTAATTGTAAAGGAATATACGGCAAAAAAGAAAATGCGTACTCCTGTTGAACTTCCTACTGTTTCGAGTAAAAGCTATATAGGTACAAAAAAACTAGCATCTTTCTCACTTGGCTACCAAAACGTAAGAAGTCTGTGTAGCAGACTTAGTACTCTCTTTCTTAGTAGTCTGTCCTTTCTATGTAATGTTGTAGCTTTTTTCCGAGACTTGGCTTAGGCCAGACATTTTAAACTTCGAAATCCTTTCAAGTAAATACAATATTTATAGACGAGATCGCACTCCTCCTCGTCGTGGAGGTGGGGTTTTAATCGCAGTTGACGTTACTATCTGATCGCGATAGTCTTGTTGTTCTTGGTTTTTTTTATTATTACAGGAATGACTTGGCTATCAAGTTCTGACTCCAACGCTTTAAATCAATGCTATCCCAAATTCTTTATATAGAATGATTGACCTGGTTTTTGTTTTGGATCCTTCCCTTACATCTGTCTCCCGATCTGAACCTTTATCCCTTCCTGAAGATCCTTATCATCTTGCTTTAGAAGTGTTGATGAACCTAGAGTCCCGTGTAACATACTTTACTACGAGATTGCAACAAGTGCGTAATTTTCGTAACACGGATTTCAATGAACTCTCTCGGATCCTGTCGAACACTGACTGGTCTCCTCTTTGCGAGTGTAGGGACATTGATAGTGCAACTGAACTGTTTTATACTACACTAAACTGTTCATTCGACATATGAGTCCCGTTACGTAAGCCAAATAGGTCTACCAAGCCTGTTTGGTTTACACGGGAATTGACATACCTTAAAAATAAAATGTCGAGAAATTACAAGAAGTTTAAGGAATCTAACACTTTCTTTAACTTCTCTTGTTATTCGATTGCACGATCAAAGTGTTACAATGACTACCTTGTAAATTGTGGACGGCGGTTTCGCAGTGATCCTAGCAGATTCTATAACTTTGTTAATATGAAGCGTGGTTCGTCAACGCTTCCATCGACTGTTTTTTTTTGAAAAGAATACAGCGGAAACCAATCAGACTTTTGCTGATTTATTTGCTGATTTTTTCCAAACTACATACAGATCTCAAAACGATCGATTGGTTTTGCCTTATCCGTATCAGATAAATGACGCACACTGCATTTTTAAACAACTAATTACTAAAAGTTCACTATTAAATAATTTAAAGATTCTAAAGCCTGTATTTTCACCAAGACCAGATGGAGTTTCAGCATGTGTGCTTAGGCACTGTGCTGAGGCTTTATTAATTCCTTTATACATTCTTTTTAATTTGTCAATGGAGTTATGTTCTTTTCCAAACTATTGGAAGGAATCTTTTATTATTCCTCTCCATAAAAAATGAAATAAATCTAATGCCGAGAATTATAGAGGAATATCAAAATTATCTGCTATTCCGAAACTGTTTGAGAAATTAATAACCTCACAGTTACAACATTATTGTAGATCTTTTATATCACCATGCCAGCATGGGTTTATGAAATATAGATCTACTACCACTAACTTAACAATACTTATTTTAAACAATACTTATTTTCTACATGCAAAACCTCTTGAGCGTATTGAGTCTGTTAAAGATCGAGGTATTCTGCTCGATCCCAAACTTAAATTTGACAAGCACATCTCGGATATAACTAATCGTGCAATAGGTGTCCTTGGTTTCATTAAGCGTTGGTCGAAAGAATTTAATGATCCCTACATCACTAAAACTCTTTATACTTCTCTGGTTCGACCTATTCTTGAATATGGCTCTTCTATTTGGTGTCCCCAATATAAGGTTCATCAGGAAAGAATAGCGTCTGTACAAAAACAATTTCTTATGTTTGCCCTTCGGGGTCTTAACTGGTGTGCTAACACTCCTTTACCTTCCTATCGTAGTAGACTTTTACTTATAAATCTTCCTTCCCTTTCTGATCGTAGAACCATGCTTGATGTTATTTTTTTGCATAAGCTTATTAATGGTGAGATCGATTGATCCGAACTGATTAGCCAAATTAATTTTAAGGTTCCGATCAGAAATACAAGGAACTTTTTACCTCTTTCCCTTCCACTTTGTAGTGAAAACTATGCTTTACATAACCCTTTCCGTATTTTATGTTCTAACTATAACGATTACTATTTTATAATAAATAATGTTTCTTCGTTTACCACTCTTAGAAATTTGATATTAAGTCATCTGTCTAGTGTGTAATGATGTAATTTTAAAATTAATTAAAATATATTTTAGCTATATATTCGCGATTGTCCGTTGCCACACGTTACGTGGTGCGCCCTTACGGCCCGAGCGGTAAAAGGCCCTTGCTTGGTGTCGTTGGGCCACTTGATGGTGCTGTTTGTTACCACATCAACGTCCAAATTAGCCTTTAGTTTAAGTTGTGTTCTCTTGGCTTCGATGCGCCTTCGCCAGGTGAGTCGTCTGTCGAGGTGTACTCCTAAATACGTAACGTCGTTCGCTTGCGGAAGTGTGGAATTGTTTAGTCTGAGCGGTGGGCAATTTTGCCTGTTTAGGGTAAACGTAACATGCTTGCATTTCGTTTACTTTTATTCGCCAGTCAGATAGCCACTCTTCCATTTCGACTAGATGAAGAGCCAGTTGTGCTGATGCTTGGATAGGACACTTGGAACGGCTGAGAATAGCTGTATCGTCGGCAAAGGTAGATGTTATTAGTCGTCTGCTTGTTGGGATGTCTGCTGAGTATAGAACGTAAAGCGATGGCCCCAGTACGCTGCCTTGGGGGACTCCAGCTCTAGAGGTGTAATCGCCAGACTATCAGAATTGCTTTTCACTGCGAATTTCCTGTCGTATAGGTAAGATTCTAATAGTTTATATGTATTATTAGGAAGTGTTGCTCTGATCTTATGCATTAGACCTTATAACCAAACTCTATCGAATGCTTGGGCTACATCTAAAAATATTGCAGTGCAATATTCTCGATTTTCGAATGCTCTTCGTATTTCAGAGGTTAAGCGATTGACCTGCTCGAAATCCAAAATGGGGTGATGGGATTTTATTATGGATTCTTAGAAATGAGTTTATCATAGTCAGCACGCAATTTTCAAAGATTTTGGATAAGCATGATAATAAGCTTATTGGTCTATACGAGTTGTGTGATCTTTGCCAGGTTACGGTGTCATTATTATTATTGATTTTTTCCATCTCTCTGGAAAGTGGCCAAGCCTTATAATGGCATTGAAGAGCTGGGTGATTGCAAACAAACTCCTATTGGGTGTGTATTAACCTGGGCAAAAACTCACTCAGAATAGTGACAGGTATCCTAACACGACACTGTCGACTACTCAGGCATCTGCGTAATCTTCGACCAGCAGAGGATCCTATTTGCAGAATCTGTCTCGAAGAGGAGGAGACTCCAGAACACATTCTAGCAAACTGTCCAGCAGCCAACACAGTGAGATACCATCACTTTGGTAATCACCAGCTGAGCATACTAGAGCTGAGAGCCATAAAACCCCCTAGCATAATTGCTAGGTTCCATATAGATTCCATATATACATCAATAAAAAAAATTTACTTTTTAAGGCTTTGAATTGTCCATATGAACATCTAGGCGCACACTAAGAAGCGAAATAATTACTCTAACTATCATTAATCACTGTTTGAAAATGTCATTAATTGGCCCATTTTGGGTTTTGGGATTGAGATGTAATTTTTTATTTTCAATGTAAGGAATGGTTCTATACTTAAATGACTTTCCTGCAACGCTATTTTGATTTGTATTGACTAATTTGAATGAAAGCTAAAAGCATTTATTTTTGGGGAAGTGGAGAAATAATTTGTACGTACACATCGAAAGGCTGTAGCATGGGTTTGCAGTGAGGAGCGAAGCTCCGGGGCCAGCTGTCTATTATATTATTAAACGGAAAAAAAAAATTTCATTTGAGAACCGAGAGGCTGCAGCGAGTGGCTGCAGACGGAGACTGTATTGGAGAATGAAGTTTTATGTATGTTTAAATTTAATGACCTTGCAGAAAATGAAAAAAAATTTGCTAACAAAATAGCAAATATGTATGTTGCGTAAGCATAGAGTAGAAGATTATTATAACTTAGTGACAACAGAAAATGTATGTAACAGACAGAAGGAGGCATCTCCGACCCCATAAAGTATATATATTCTTGATCAGTATCAACATCCAAGGCGATATAGCCATGTCCGTCTGTCAGTCTGTCTGTCTGTATGAACACCTAGATCTCAGAGACTATAAGATATAGAGACACCAAAATTTGGTACACAGGCTTCTCCCTTCATTACGCAGATCAAGTTTAAATGCCACGCCTCCTTCGCTCACAATATGCATAAATCTAGAACAAGTCACGATTTTTTGTATGTAAGTCGCGTATAACTCGAAAAGTTCTTAGTGTAATGATGTGGTATTTAGTAAGCCATCTGTGCTTCATATTCTTAACATATCCTGTAATTTTGTTTAAAATCTGATTAGTAGTCCAAAAGTTAATTATTAAAGTACTTATCAATAAAGTTTTGCCCAATTCAAATGGACGTTGAAGTTCATATCAGTGTCGTTGACGGCCTACTATCGACTGGACTTCTTTGCATAGTTGCACTTTGCACATGCGCAAAAGACTTTTTGAATCGTCGATCAAGAGCAATCGGTCTGTGAACGAGCCGAGCAAAAGAAAGCCGAAAGAACTGTCGGTTGAGCGCGAGCAAAATTTTTGTACAAACAATTCAATCCGTTGCTCTCTGATTCTTTGCTCAAACTCTTGAAACAAAACACTTATTTGGAGACCGCACGAAACTGTCAACAATTATTTGCGAGATCTGCCCTTTACACATCGTCTATTGCCCTCTGGAAGATGGTTCCTGCATTCTTCAAACCAAATGGTAGACGACAAAACTCATACTGTCCACCGTTTATGGAGAACGTTTTCTCCCGGTCTCTTTCCGCAAGGTAAATCTGATGATACCCTGACTCTAGTCTCTGAGTCTAGGGTCGTCAAAAAATACGCCTTTCCCAAATTCACTTGAATCATGGGAATACTTGGGTAACGGTCGACAATGGTTTTCTCGTTCAGTTTCCTGTCGATTACCAAGCGCTTTTTCTTGTTGCCCTTGGCAGTGGTCCCTTTTTTGTCGACAACCCATATTGGGCTGTTAAATGGGGACCTCGAAGGTCTGATGATTCCGTCTTTTAGCATCTGTTTGATTTCGTCGTTAACAGAGTCTGTCACCCTTATTGAATATGGGTATAGCTTGGAGTATAGTGGATCGTTTCTGTTCGGATTGTGGCTACTATTGAGATGTTATATTGCAAAGCTTCTCTAGAAGTCGCAAATGCTTCTTTATTCTCTTTAGACAGATATTAGTACTTTTATGTCATTTAAGTCTGTGAAATATACGCTACAACAATTATGGTTGCGAAACTGCTCTTTGACGTTTTTACAACTGCTCCCGCCTGGGTAAAAAAATTTAAACATGTGATGCCAAACGTACTGAGAGTGTCATGCATTTATTTGTTATCTTTTTGGAGCCGTCTATCGAACTCACAGCAGAAGGATTTTCGATAGGGATTACTTTCTTAAACTCCTTTACGGGCTTCACGTAATTCTTTGCCGCTTCCGTATCTATTAATATTTTTAGTACTCCCCCAGCTAACTGTCGTTCGAGGAACAGTAGCCGGGAGTGTTCCCTAAAAAATGCATTGAGTCCTCATAGTCGTCCTACTTATCTTCCTCGCCGCCTATGGCAGCTGCTGCTTCTTGCTTATATTCCTGTTTTTCAGTGGAGTCCTGAGTAACATTGTTATCTCGTTGCCGCCTCTAACCTGTCATGCGCTCAAACGTATTTTGTCTTTTTGCGGTTGAATAACATTAACTTGGGGCTTGTCAAACCTAGTCCTTTGTCTAAACTTGGTCTACCTGCATTGGTTCTGGGGGCCGCTCTTGGCTTTCATCGGCATTCCTTTTGCCCTCTTGGTTGGCACTGTTCTGGGGCTGTCTACCTTGTCCCTGCCTCTTTACATATTGTGGGTTTCTCTCTTTGCTATGTTCGGTGTTTTTTCCCCGTCTAACATTCTTACGATTGAGCTGCCTATTCCGCTCAGGAGCGTGTTTCTTTCTTCCACCTCCTTGGCGAAAGAATTTGCAAACATGGTCCTCTCTATGCTCGCTTTGGCTTGGGCTAACGCATCAGGCAGACTTTTGGGCTGTCCTGGAAAAACAATGGCTTTCAGGGACCATTTTAATCACGATATAAAAGCATGACTTCTGACCTCAGTATTGAGAAGAATGACACTATCGGGTTCATGAGTTATGACAATCTTGTTAGTTATTAATGTCAGACGCTTTTCTACATTATCGTAATATTGCATGAGATTCAGGTCTCCCTGTCTGACCATTTCAAGTCCTTGCCGGAGGACACGCAAGGACGTCTTGTCTGCATAGGTGCAGTCCAGCCTGGCAATTATTGCATCAAAGTTAATTACCAAGTTATGTGATACTAACAATGTTCTTTCCGTTCCCCTGATCTCGTTCCTGATTATAGTAACCGCCTGGTAGTGGGCCTCACTGACTTGGTATGTCTTAAAGATTTCATATTCATCTACAACTGACTGTCGCCAGTCGAGTTTCACTTCACACCTAATGTTGGGAGTACCTGGTAATGAGGCGGCTGATGAGTGTGCTCGGCTGGGGTCAGCGTCATCAGAAAATTTCGCGGTGAACGATATAAAGAGACCTATTCAGCACGTGCTATCGGAACTTAATTGTTCCATGAAAACGGCGGATGAGAGACACTGGGCAGCATCATCGGGCTGCGAGGTGTCAAAAGCACTCTGGCCAAGATACAGACCCAAGCGAACAACCGAGCTCTTAAACTTTAAAAAGAGATAAAGTTACTGACAGGAATTTTAACGGGACACTGCTACATCGGCCGTATGGCTCAACGGTACGGTGGACCCCAACAGGACTTCTGTCGCAGCTGCGGGGACGAAGAGGAAACCGAGAGTATCCAGCATCTTCTCTGCGACTGCCCTGCACTTCTTAGAAAGAGGACCCAATTTCTGGGCAAGCCTTTCTTCGTTGAACTGGGCAGTCTTGGGAATATTCGGCTAGAGAAAATGGCGCTTTTCCTCGACTCTACTGGATGGTTTCAGAGGCTACCGCAGCCCAACAGAACTGGCCAGTAGCACGTAGACGTAATAATACAATCAGAGCTTTCCTCCAATATCCCAACAATCCCTCCCAATCCCCTCTACTCCTACAGTTAACACAGATCAGGCATCACAATGGACCATATGGTCTCCGGGTGCTCTCGACTCCGGTCGAGCCGTCTGCTCAACCTAAACTAACCTAACCTAATGTTGGGATCGTCTGTTATGCGGCTATATGTTTCTACCTGTGGTGCTTCTACTCTTAGGCTGTTGACCTGTTGTCTTAAAACCTCAATTTCTGTTTGGTACGACCGTCTTAAACAACTGAGGTGTTGTGCACTGTTAACTACACCTTCTATTATGGCCTGTAGTTATTGTGGCTTCATAGCTAGTTTTTCTCTAAGTTGAGGCTATCTTCGCTACAGTATTCCAGTCGCACATCTATGCGTACCCAACTCATCAGTTTCTAAGGATCATTATGAATTCGCGCATTACACACACTATGAGGTCAGCCGTTTACAAAGGGTTGAATAGGGACAGTAAAACGAAAACAAAAACCACCAACCGTTGCTCGTATAGGCAACACGATTGAAACAGAAACGAGAAAAAATATAGGATTTGTTTAACACATTGTTGTCGGCAACACAGAATCAGAAACGAGAAAAAATGTACATGATTTATTTCTAAGGGCGGGTGCTCTATCCGTTGGGCGCCAATTATATGGTCTCTTGCACCTGCGCTGGTCATCCAGTGGATCCGCTTAGTCCTCGGGTTACTGTGGCCTGTTGCAGTTGTCGGTTAGGACGATTATGGTGGAGGTTGATTCTCCGTTTTTGGCCTGGTGACAAAACAACTTGTAATTAACAGTGATAACGGCTAGCAGGCACAATTCAGAGGCTTTACTTTATTATTCGAATTAAACTTAATTTGGTTTGCAATACAGTGGGATGCTAAGCCTAAGAGTTTTGAACAACAAGGATACATTTTTCGGTTTACTAAGCTACAAACACAACCGGCACACCGACTCATCATAAGCGGTAATGATGAACTCGCTGCATTGGCAAGTATCAGGTTCAGTGTTGCCGTTTTAGCGTTTTCCCCCCAGATTTGGCGTTTTTTGAATGGTGAATGCGTGAAAAATTTTAAAACAGGGGGAAGACGCTAATTTAGCCTTATTTCAAATCAAATTAGGGTTTTTTTTAGGGTTTTTCTGTATCAAATTATATTTTTAAAAATTTGCATTTCTTAAGCTTTTACAGCACTAAAGCATTATCGATAATATTGATATGAGTTCCTTGAACTCTTGTCGTGTGGTCTGTGATTATGAAAGTGCGAAGAATAGTGGTTTAGTGTTTGCGATGTCGAAAGATAAATCCTATAAATAAAAACTTTGCGATGCGTGCCTCCAAGACAGCGAGTTTAAGGAGTGGTTGCGAAAAGACCTTACCGATTTTTTTCTTCAGACTTCCGGAATATTATGAAATGCTAAAGCAAATAAATTCATTTGCTGTTGGCAATATTTTAAAAAAATATAAAAACCAAGCATTGTTTCAGTTTTGGCTGGAAGTTTACTTATACCGCGATTCTGGTGGAAACAAGTGGTTTAAACAGCTGGCCACCTTTGCTTTGCAATTACTCTCGTTGCCGTGATCCCATGCTGAGGTTGACCGGGTTTTCAGCCAGGTGAATTTGGTAAAGTGCAAGCAGAGAAACGAAACATAATTACAAACTTTGAAAAAAATTTCCTAAAGAAAATCTTGTTTTTTTTTAGCTTTTTTAGAAGGATTTTTGGGGTTTTTTGTTTTTTTTTTTTTGCTAATCTAGCGTTTTTTATGCAAGCAATTGTGGCAACACTGATCAGGTAACTGCGTTACTGCTGCGCTTTGCACTTAATGTGTGCGAGGGTAGCTTACTATTTAATGAAACGGATACGAGGGTTACTTAATACTTAACTTATATATTCTTTATCAGTGTCAATAGCCGAAACGGGACATAGATCTCGCAGATCATAATAATAATTATAGTCTCAATGATTCCTGTCAATTTAGTTGTGATCGAATGAAAAACATAAAACTTTTTTAAGAAACAACTTGATAGGGCAAAATTAACATGCAGCTGCCCGCGCTTTGTTTGTTTAGTTGACAATAAGATATGGATTTCTTTCAAATATATGCATAAAAAGCATTTTTCGGTATTCTTGCGGGTATATTTTTCTTCAAATATAATTTAAGTATTGTGTATTCTCTCAAAATGGGTATCGGGTATCTTAGGGTCGATTACTCTCGACTGAATCATTCTTACTTGTTTTATTTCGAATAGTTCTCAAAAAATATTTGTTAAAATTTCTTCATATTTTAACTTTTTTGGCATGTGGCCGATTTTTACAAAGATATATCTCTGGTCGGTACAAATATAGAGACTTGACTTTCTAGGATATATAGGTATTATCTTCTACTTTATTGTTAATTTTTATGAATACTCAACTGTGCAAAATAGTAATTGTAATAATTTAATTGTTTAAACACAAATTTCGCATTGTTGACTGTGCCAAAAAATTAAAATAAAAATACCATCGTACATCAACATAGCAATGACGACAATAAAGTTAGAGTATTTTGATAAACTATTGGACAAAGTTGATGGAAAAGTTTTGCTCACATAGGGAATTGCCGTCGAATCTAATTTAGTTGTTCAAGCCTTGGCGCGCTTTTGGTGTTGTGGGAAGCTAAGTTTTGGTTTCATCTCGAAACCACTGACCACTAAAAAGTGTTGGCCGATATTTTCTCATATTTACGTATTTGAAAATATGTTCAGTTTTTGTTTTTGGGATTTTGCATGGGAAGAATGTAACATTCGATCACGTTCGACACATAGAGCGTTTTTTATTCATTTTCAACAGTTATTGCAACCCCAGCGAAGCCGATATGAAGTTTAGCAAATGCGCGACAAGCGGCTCGCGCAAGTCATTTTTGTTCTTTCGATACGAAGGTCTTAAGACAACTCACCGGCGGCCGCGTAAGATAATTGTATTGTGCTTGATGGATTTTTCGTACTTGCCAGTTATTTTTACCCGGTATCCTTAAAATAAAACACTATTGATTTCGTAATTTAACTTTTATTTGTATTCTATACTAAATCAAATAATAATGGCTAAATAACAAAATTACTAACACACATATACAAATTCAGCGAACAAAGGAAAAATCCGAATTTTAATTAAACTTCAATTAACCTATTTTATTGACTAATTTTGACATTCAATCAGTGGTAAAAGGGCAAGATACTGAAAATCTACGTGTATTAATTTTAAATCGTATGTTTATGACCTTGTGTATGTACATAATAATAAAGTGTTTTTCAGATTTCTGTAATTTTCAGTGCAAAGCCTGCAAAAAGCACTCATAAGGTGAAACTGCGAACAGCTACGTCGCGAAGCGTCGTGGTAAAAATCTGGCACTCGAATCATTGACGACATATTCGGGTGGATTTCGATATACATAAGTGAAAGAATGATCGGTTGCTGAAATGCAAGACCCTCGACAAGCACGAGTGGTCGTGTCATGAGAAGGAAATTGATTCGGTACCTAAAACACACACACAATCTGAGCCATAATACAATAACAAATTTTGCCTTGTGTTATTGTATCATGCTCTGAGCGAGTGGCCGAAGCGCAAGCACTCGAAATGCCGACATGATTCGGGTAGCGAGTAGCATCGCAACTCAAATTTCCATGAATGTGAGTAGAGTACAAAAGACACTTTTGACGTTCCCTGGTCGTACAATTTTTGACATTATTTTTTTTGTTTAGCAAATTCAATTACCCCCAACCCAACGAAAGAACTCTTGCATTTAGCAAGTGAGCGACCTCGTTCATTCTCTCCGGCATTACCATCTCAGATTGCAGAGCGTACTGCTAATCTGATAATCAAGCAAGTAATGAACTGAGAGACCTACTCCTACCTACGGAGACTACCACAACAGTCTCTCTGACTACTGCAACTGCAACAACAACATCAACTGTAACACCAATAGGTTTGAAATTTTATCAGACCTTTCGGGCGAACCCGAGGAAGATGTTAAAAAGAAGCCAAAGCCACCACCAATATACATACGGGAGAAAAGCTCCAATGCCCTTGTTAACAAAATTGTAGAGCTTATTGGAAAGGACAACTTTCATATAATTCCCCTTGTACGGGGTAAAATCCATGAAACAAAAGTTCAAATGAAGTCGGAAGATAATTATAGAGTTTTATCGAAGCATTTAACCGACAATAAAATGAACTACTACACGTACCAACTGAAAAGCAGCAAGGGCCTACAAGTAGTACTAAAGGGCATAGAGTCTGATGTAGCACCAGCAGTAATAAGTAAGGCGTTAGAAGACAAGGGACTTAACGCAAAATCAGTCTTTAACATTTTAAAAAAGGAAAGGAAGCCCCGACCGCTTTTCAAGGTAGAACTTGAACCAAATAACACTTCTCTTAAGAAAAACGAAGTGCACCCTATATACAAACTTCAGTTTCTACTACATCGTAGAATCACTGTAGAAGAACCACACAAACGCAAAGGACCAGTACAATGTATGAATTGTCAAGAATATGGCCACACACGGTCATACTGCACACTGCGCCCAGTGTGTGTAGTTTGTGGAGAGCTTCACGACTGCTCACACTGTCCGTCGAACAAAGGCGATTCTACCACCAAAGGGTGTGGTAACTGCGGAGGTAACCACACCGCTAATTACAGAGGTTGTCCAGTTTATAAGGATTTAAAAAGTAGAATCCATCAACGAGTGATTACTCCCCGCTCTGCAAATGTACGGGTTACATCATCTAAATCAAACCCAGACGTATTCTTTTCGAACGCAGCAAGATCGTCATTTGACTTTGACTCCAAGTCCTCCATAAGGAAAAATGTGACATTTGCCAGTGCTTTAAAATCAGGATTGGAGCTTCCTTCCGCAAGTACATCGCACTTTAAACTACCTCAACCAGAACCAAAAACAACTAAACATTATCAGCCTATGAAGCAGCCTCAAAACAACCTTGAGGCCATGTTCTCTAACCTACAGCAAAGCTTAATGGAGTTAATGTCTTTCATGCGGACTACTATGCAAGAAATAATGCGTAATCAAAACATATTGATTCAAATGTTGGTATCACAACAATCCAAATAATCAATGGCTTCCCTACGTATATCCATGTGGAATGCTAATGGCGTCTCACAGCATAAACTTGAGTTATCTCAATTCTTACTTGACAAACATATCGACGTAATGTTGCTCTCAGAAACACATCTTACAAATAAATATAACTTTAATTTAAGAGGCTACTCTTTCTATGCAACTAACCATCCCGATGGTAGAGCACGCGGTGGAACTGGTCTTGATTAGAAACCGAATTAAGCACCACCGCTATAAGGATCTAGCAACTACTTATATTCACGCAACATCAATAAAAATAAAACTGGATAGTGGTAACCAACTTAGTCTAGCCTCAGTATACTGCCCTCCTCGTTTCCCTGTAACTGAAGCTGAGTTTATGCAGTTCTTTAACTCATTAGGCGAGCACTTCATAGCAGCAGGAGACTATAATGCCAAGCACACACACTGGAGATCTCGCCTCGTAACTCCTAAAGATAAGCAGCTCTACAATGCAATTATAAAAGCCAGCAACAAGCTTGACCACGTTTCCCCTGGCAGACCAACATATTGGCCAACAGATCCAAAAAAACTGCCCGATTTAATTGACTTCGCAATCACTAAAAACATTCCAATAAACTGATTAGCGCCGAAAGTCTTTCAGATCTTTCATCTGATCACTCGCCTGTTCTTATTAATCTACTCCGTCATCCAATAAATGTAGATCAACCGACTAGATTGACTTCACACATAACCAATTGGATATCTTATAGGAAATATCTAAGCTCGCATATTGATATAAATCCTGTACTTAACCTTGAAGCCGACATCGACAACTTTGCCAACACACTGGAGTCCGCCTTTGTCACCGCTTCTCGCATTTCCACTCCTCAAACTGCACAAATACATGCAAAAGAAGACAAATCAACAAATCGAGCAGCTCGTAATCGAAAAGCGACGCCTACGACGAGAATGGCAGTCTCATAGGTCGCCATATGCACGACAAACTTTAAAAGACGCCTCCCGCAAGCTCACCAGAGCGTTAAAGCAACAAGAAGCAAACACCCAACGCCGCTATATAGAGCAATTATCAACATCTTCCAAAAAGCACTCTCTATGGAGAGCAGCATCATCGGGCTGCGAGGTGTCAAAAGCACTCTGGCCAAGATACAGACCCAAGCGAACAACCGAGCTCTTAAACTTTAAAAAGAGATAAAGTTACTGACAGGAATTTTAACGGGACACTGCTACATCGGCCGTATGGCTCAACGGTACGGTGGACCCCAACAGGACTTCTGTCGCAGCTGCGGGGACGAAGAGGAAACCGAGAGTATCCAGCATCTTCTCTGCGACTGCCCTGCACTTCTTAGAAAGAGGACCCAATTTCTGGGCAAGCCTTTCTTCGTTGAACTGGGCAGTCTTGGGAATATTCGGCTAGAGAAAATGGCGCTTTTCCTCGACTCTACTGGATGGTTTCAGAGGCTACCGCAGCCCAACAGAACTGGCCAGTAGCACGTAGACGTAATAATACAATCAGAGCTTTCCTCCAATATCCCAACAATCCCTCCCAATCCCCTCTACTCCTACAGTTAACACAGATCAGGCATCACAATGGACCATATGGTCTCCGGGTGCTCTCGACTCCGGTCGAGCCGTCTGCTCAACCTAAACTAACCTAACCTAATGTTGGGATCGTCTGTTATGCGGCTATATGTTTCTACCTGTGGTGCTTCTACTCTTAGGCTGTTGACCTGTTGTCTTAAAACCTCAATTTCTGTTTGGTACGACCGTCTTAAACAACTGAGGTGTTGTGCACTGTTAACTACACCTTCTATTATGGCCTGTAGTTATTGTGGCTTCATAGCTAGTTTTTCTCTAAGTTGAGGCTATCTTCGCTACAGTATTCCAGTCGCACATCTATGCGTACCCAACTCATCAGTTTCTAAGGATCATTATGAATTCGCGCATTACACACACTATGAGGTCAGCCGTTTACAAAGGGTTGAATAGGGACAGTAAAACGAAAACAAAAACCACCAACCGTTGCTCGTATAGGCAACACGATTGAAACAGAAACGAGAAAAAATATAGGATTTGTTTAACACATTGTTGTCGGCAACACAGAATCAGAAACGAGAAAAAATGTACATGATTTATTTCTAAGGGCGGGTGCTCTATCCGTTGGGCGCCAATTATATGGTCTCTTGCACCTGCGCTGGTCATCCAGTGGATCCGCTTAGTCCTCGGGTTACTGTGGCCTGTTGCAGTTGTCGGTTAGGACGATTATGGTGGAGGTTGATTCTCCGTTTTTGGCCTGGTGACAAAACAACTTGTAATTAACAGTGATAACGGCTAGCAGGCACAATTCAGAGGCTTTACTTTATTATTCGAATTAAACTTAATTTGGTTTGCAATACAGTGGGATGCTAAGCCTAAGAGTTTTGAACAACAAGGATACATTTTTCGGTTTACTAAGCTACAAACACAACCGGCACACCGACTCATCATAAGCGGTAATGATGAACTCGCTGCATTGGCAAGTATCAGGTTCAGTGTTGCCGTTTTAGCGTTTTCCCCCCAGATTTGGCGTTTTTTGAATGGTGAATGCGTGAAAAATTTTAAAACAGGGGGAAGACGCTAATTTAGCCTTATTTCAAATCAAATTAGGGTTTTTTTTAGGGTTTTTCTGTATCAAATTATATTTTTAAAAATTTGCATTTCTTAAGCTTTTACAGCACTAAAGCATTATCGATAATATTGATATGAGTTCCTTGAACTCTTGTCGTGTGGTCTGTGATTATGAAAGTGCGAAGAATAGTGGTTTAGTGTTTGCGATGTCGAAAGATAAATCCTATAAATAAAAACTTTGCGATGCGTGCCTCCAAGACAGCGAGTTTAAGGAGTGGTTGCGAAAAGACCTTACCGATTTTTTTCTTCAGACTTCCGGAATATTATGAAATGCTAAAGCAAATAAATTCATTTGCTGTTGGCAATATTTTAAAAAAATATAAAAACCAAGCATTGTTTCAGTTTTGGCTGGAAGTTTACTTATACCGCGATTCTGGTGGAAACAAGTGGTTTAAACAGCTGGCCACCTTTGCTTTGCAATTACTCTCGTTGCCGTGATCCCATGCTGAGGTTGACCGGGTTTTCAGCCAGGTGAATTTGGTAAAGTGCAAGCAGAGAAACGAAACATAATTACAAACTTTGAAAAAAATTTCCTAAAGAAAATCTTGTTTTTTTTTAGCTTTTTTAGAAGGATTTTTGGGGTTTTTTGGTTTTTTTTTTTGCTAATCTAGCGTTTTTTATGCAAGCAATTGTGGCAACACTGATCAGGTAACTGCGTTACTGCTGCGCTTTGCACTTAATGTGTGCGAGGGTAGCTTACTATTTAATGAAACGGATACGAGGGTTACTTAATACTTAACTTATATATTCTTTATCAGTGTCAATAGCCGAAACGGGACATAGATCTCGCAGATCATAATAATAATTATAGTCTCAATGATTCCTGTCAATTTAGTTGTGATCGAATGAAAAACATAAAACTTTTTTAAGAAACAACTTGATAGGGCAAAATTAACATGCAGCTGCCCGCGCTTTGTTTGTTTAGTTGACAATAAGATATGGATTTCTTTCAAATATATGCATAAAAAGCATTTTTCGGTATTCTTGCGGGTATATTTTTCTTCAAATATAATTTAAGTATTGTGTATTCTCTCAAAATGGGTATCGGGTATCTTAGGGTCGATTACTCTCGACTGAATCATTCTTACTTGTTTTATTTCGAATAGTTCTCAAAAAATATTTGTTAAAATTTCTTCATATTTTAACTTTTTTGGCATGTGGCCGATTTTTACAAAGATATATCTCTGGTCGGTACAAATATAGAGACTTGACTTTCTAGGATATATAGGTATTATCTTCTACTTTATTGTTAATTTTTATGAATACTCAACTGTGCAAAATAGTAATTGTAATAATTTAATTGTTTAAACACAAATTTCGCATTGTTGACTGTGCCAAAAAATTAAAATAAAAATACCATCGTACATCAACATAGCAATGACGACAATAAAGTTAGAGTATTTTGATAAACTATTGGACAAAGTTGATGGAAAAGTTTTGCTCACATAGGGAATTGCCGTCGAATCTAATTTAGTTGTTCAAGCCTTGGCGCGCTTTTGGTGTTGTGGGAAGCTAAGTTTTGGTTTCATCTCGAAACCACTGACCACTAAAAAGTGTTGGCCGATATTTTCTCATATTTACGTATTTGAAAATATGTTCAGTTTTTGTTTTTGGGATTTTGCATGGGAAGAATGTAACATTCGATCACGTTCGACACATAGAGCGTTTTTTATTCATTTTCAACAGTTATTGCAACCCCAGCGAAGCCGATATGAAGTTTAGCAAATGCGCGACAAGCGGCTCGCGCAAGTCATTTTTGTTCTTTCGATACGAAGGTCTTAAGACAACTCACCGGCGGCCGCGTAAGATAATTGTATTGTGCTTGATGGATTTTTCGTACTTGCCAGTTATTTTTACCCGGTATCCTTAAAATAAAACACTATTGATTTCGTAATTTAACTTTTATTTGTATTCTATACTAAATCAAATAATAATGGCTAAATAACAAAATTACTAACACACATATACAAATTCAGCGAACAAAGGAAAAATCCGAATTTTAATTAAACTTCAATTAACCTATTTTATTGACTAATTTTGACATTCAATCAGTGGTAAAAGGGCAAGATACTGAAAATCTACGTGTATTAATTTTAAATCGTATGTTTATGACCTTGTGTATGTACATAATAATAAAGTGTTTTTCAGATTTCTGTAATTTTCAGTGCAAAGCCTGCAAAAAGCACTCATAAGGTGAAACTGCGAACAGCTACGTCGCGAAGCGTCGTGGTAAAAATCTGGCACTCGAATCATTGACGACATATTCGGGTGGATTTCGATATACATAAGTGAAAGAATGATCGGTTGCTGAAATGCAAGACCCTCGACAAGCACGAGTGGTCGTGTCATGAGAAGGAAATTGATTCGGTACCTAAAACACACACACAATCTGAGCCATAATACAATAACAAATTTTGCCTTGTGTTATTGTATCATGCTCTGAGCGAGTGGCCGAAGCGCAAGCACTCGAAATGCCGACATGATTCGGGTAGCGAGTAGCATCGCAACTCAAATTTCCATGAATGTGAGTAGAGTACAAAAGACACTTTTGACGTTCCCTGGTCGTACAATTTTTGACATTATTTTTTTTGTTTAGCAAATTCAATTACCCCCAACCCAACGAAAGAACTCTTGCATTTAGCAAGTGAGCGACCTCGTTCATTCTCTCCGGCATTACCATCTCAGATTGCAGAGCGTACTGCTAATCTGATAATCAAGCAAGTAATGAACTGAGAGACCTACTCCTACCTACGGAGACTACCACAACAGTCTCTCTGACTACTGCAACTGCAACAACAACATCAACTGTAACACCAATAGGTTTGAAATTTTATCAGACCTTTCGGGCGAACCCGAGGAAGATGTTAAAAAGAAGCCAAAGCCACCACCAATATACATACGGGAGAAAAGCTCCAATGCCCTTGTTAACAAAATTGTAGAGCTTATTGGAAAGGACAACTTTCATATAATTCCCCTTGTACGGGGTAAAATCCATGAAACAAAAGTTCAAATGAAGTCGGAAGATAATTATAGAGTTTTATCGAAGCATTTAACCGACAATAAAATGAACTACTACACGTACCAACTGAAAAGCAGCAAGGGCCTACAAGTAGTACTAAAGGGCATAGAGTCTGATGTAGCACCAGCAGTAATAAGTAAGGCGTTAGAAGACAAGGGACTTAACGCAAAATCAGTCTTTAACATTTTAAAAAAGGAAAGGAAGCCCCGACCGCTTTTCAAGGTAGAACTTGAACCAAATAACACTTCTCTTAAGAAAAACGAAGTGCACCCTATATACAAACTTCAGTTTCTACTACATCGTAGAATCACTGTAGAAGAACCACACAAACGCAAAGGACCAGTACAATGTATGAATTGTCAAGAATATGGCCACACACGGTCATACTGCACACTGCGCCCAGTGTGTGTAGTTTGTGGAGAGCTTCACGACTGCTCACACTGTCCGTCGAACAAAGGCGATTCTACCACCAAAGGGTGTGGTAACTGCGGAGGTAACCACACCGCTAATTACAGAGGTTGTCCAGTTTATAAGGATTTAAAAAGTAGAATCCATCAACGAGTGATTACTCCCCGCTCTGCAAATGTACGGGTTACATCATCTAAATCAAACCCAGACGTATTCTTTTCGAACGCAGCAAGATCGTCATTTGACTTTGACTCCAAGTCCTCCATAAGGAAAAATGTGACATTTGCCAGTGCTTTAAAATCAGGATTGGAGCTTCCTTCCGCAAGTACATCGCACTTTAAACTACCTCAACCAGAACCAAAAACAACTAAACATTATCAGCCTATGAAGCAGCCTCAAAACAACCTTGAGGCCATGTTCTCTAACCTACAGCAAAGCTTAATGGAGTTAATGTCTTTCATGCGGACTACTATGCAAGAAATAATGCGTAATCAAAACATATTGATTCAAATGTTGGTATCACAACAATCCAAATAATCAATGGCTTCCCTACGTATATCCATGTGGAATGCTAATGGCGTCTCACAGCATAAACTTGAGTTATCTCAATTCTTACTTGACAAACATATCGACGTAATGTTGCTCTCAGAAACACATCTTACAAATAAATATAACTTTAATTTAAGAGGCTACTCTTTCTATGCAACTAACCATCCCGATGGTAGAGCACGCGGTGGAACTGGTCTTGATTAGAAACCGAATTAAGCACCACCGCTATAAGGATCTAGCAACTACTTATATTCACGCAACATCAATAAAAATAAAACTGGATAGTGGTAACCAACTTAGTCTAGCCTCAGTATACTGCCCTCCTCGTTTCCCTGTAACTGAAGCTGAGTTTATGCAGTTCTTTAACTCATTAGGCGAGCACTTCATAGCAGCAGGAGACTATAATGCCAAGCACACACACTGGAGATCTCGCCTCGTAACTCCTAAAGATAAGCAGCTCTACAATGCAATTATAAAAGCCAGCAACAAGCTTGACCACGTTTCCCCTGGCAGACCAACATATTGGCCAACAGATCCAAAAAAACTGCCCGATTTAATTGACTTCGCAATCACTAAAAACATTCCAATAAACTGATTAGCGCCGAAAGTCTTTCAGATCTTTCATCTGATCACTCGCCTGTTCTTATTAATCTACTCCGTCATCCAATAAATGTAGATCAACCGACTAGATTGACTTCACACATAACCAATTGGATATCTTATAGGAAATATCTAAGCTCGCATATTGATATAAATCCTGTACTTAACCTTGAAGCCGACATCGACAACTTTGCCAACACACTGGAGTCCGCCTTTGTCACCGCTTCTCGCATTTCCACTCCTCAAACTGCACAAATACATGCAAAAGAAGACAAATCAACAAATCGAGCAGCTCGTAATCGAAAAGCGACGCCTACGACGAGAATGGCAGTCTCATAGGTCGCCATATGCACGACAAACTTTAAAAGACGCCTCCCGCAAGCTCACCAGAGCGTTAAAGCAACAAGAAGCAAACACCCAACGCCGCTATATAGAGCAATTATCAACATCTTCCAAAAAGCACTCTCTATGGAGAGCCCACCCATCCCTATGCTCCCCGACAGAAACTGTGGCGCCTATAAGAAACACAGTGGGCGGCTGGGCCCGCAGTGATGAAGACAGAGCCAGAACATTTGCACAGCACCTTGAAAATGTGTTCCAGCCAAATCCTGGCACAAACGCATTTACACTACCACCTGTAACAAATGACTTACAGCTTCAACGTGAGCCAATGGAATTTCAAACAAACGAAATCGCTCATATCATAAAAAATCACATGGATCCGAAAAAATCACCAGGCTCCGACCAAATAACGCCAAAAATGATTATTGAGCTCCCATATTGCGCAGTTCGCACTATCACCCAGCTCTTCTTCTCTCTTTCCAGAGAGATGGAAAAAATCAATGATAATAATGATTCCGAAACCTGGCAAAGATCACACAATTCCCTCTTCGTACAGACCAATAAGCTTATTATCATGCTTATCCAAACTCTTTGAAAAGTGTGTGCTGACTCGGATAAACTCATTTCTAAGAATCCATCATAAAATCCCATCACACCAATTTGGATTTCGTGAAAAACACGGAACTATCGAGCAGGTCAACCGGATAACCTCTGAAATACGAAGAGCATATTGCACTGCAATATTGTTAGATGTAGCCCAAGCATTCGATAGAGTTTGGTTAGAAGGTCTAATGCATAAGATCAGGGCAACACTTCCTAATAATACACATAAACTATTAGAATCTTACCTATATGACAGGAAATTTGCAGTGAAATGCAATTCTGCTATGTCTGACGATTACACCTCTAGAGCTGGAGTCCCCCAAGGCAGTGTACTGGGCCCAACGATTTAACTTCTATACATAGCAGACATCCCAACAAACAGGCGACTAATAACATCTACCTTTGCCGACGATACAGCTATTCTCAACCGTTCCAAGTGTCCTATCCAAGCATCAGCGCAACTGTCTTCATCTAGTCGAAGTGGAAAAGTGGCTATCTGAGTGGCGAATAAAAGTAAACGAACAAAAATGCAAGCATGTTACGTTTACCCTAAACAGGCAAAATTGCCCACCGCTCAGACTAAACAATTCCACACTTCCGCAAGCGAACGACGTTACGTGTTTAGGAGTACACCTCGACAGACGACTTACCTGGCGAAGGCACATCGAAGCCAAGAGAACACAACTAAAACTAAAAGCCAATAGTCTTCATTGGCTTATCAACGCTCGGTCCTCTCTTAGTCTAGAATACAAGGTCCTGCTCTACACTTCCGTACTTAAACCAATCTGGACCTATGGCTCCCAGTTATGGGGGAACGCTAGTAGTAGCAACATTGATGTTGTCCAGCGAGCTCAATCAAAGATCCTGAGAACCATCACCGGGGCACCGTGGTATGTTCGCAACGAGAACATACACAAAGATCTCAACATTTAACCTGTCAGAGAAGTAGTAGCTGAAAGAGAAGTATCACAGCAAGCTTTCCTCGCACCCGAACCCCCTCGCGCGAGGGCTAACCCGACTGTGTAGCCGCTCCCGTCTTCGTCGTAATGATCTACCAACCCAGCGATAGATTCTAGGGACGTGCAACCCAAAAACAATTCAATTTGTATTGTTAATTAATGTTTAGTTATAAGATTTGATAACTTATTGTTAGTCTCAACTTAAGAGAAGATCCAATAAATAAAAGCTTATTACAAAACATACATTTTTGAACGAATGGATGATTTTTATTTTGTAATTATTATTGAAGACAATGATTTGAGTTAGACAGAAATTATATCTTTCCTGATAAACAGTTATCTATTCAATAATATTTTCCCTCATTTTTATGAACGAAGAAACGATAAAAATATTTTTATAAGAACAGCTGATTTGAGGTGTGCAGAAAAATATCGATATTTTCTATGAAAATCGATGTTTTAGAACTGTTTACAAACATAGATGCATCGATAGAGCCATCAATATTTCTCCACCTCTAGCGGAGAAAATTGGCCAAATCAGTTTTGGAGGCGAGCACGTAATTAATAACCAATAGAACTATTTGAGTTGCACAATGAAAACAGCAGTTCTTGGTGGAGGTATCAGTGGCTTATCTGCTGGTTATTATCTCCTACGCAGATTTGGCAAACCGCTGACAATCTACGAGGCTTCGCCGCGAGTCGGCGGCTGGATACGATCAGAATGGCACAAAAATCAGGGGTTTCTATTTGAAAGCGGGCCGCGGACGATACGACCCAAAGGCTTGCCGGGCGCCAATACATTAGAGCTAGTGGAGGAGCTAAAACTGGCGATTAAACCAATACCCAGCAGACATCCGGCGGCACGAAATCGAATGCTTTATGCCAAGGGACAGATATGTATGCTACCAAACAGTGCAATGGGCTTAGTTGACGTTGTGCCTCCGTTCTCCAAACCACTGTACAGGGCCCTTATTCACGACCTGACCACAGATAGCATTGTGGCCAAGAACCAGGACGAGTCCATTTACGACTTCGCCGAACGCAGATTTGGCAAAGAAATTGCAGAGTACGCTATTAGTCCAATGATCTGTGGCATTTGTGCTGGCGATGCACACGAGATCAGTGTACGCTTTCTTATGGAAACTCTCTTCGAGCATGAACAAAAATTTGGAGGCGTATTAAAGGGTCTGCTGTACTCACGCTTTAAGAATAAGGCGAAACTGGACAATGTTGCAGGTAGTAAAGACGAATCCAGTTTGTGCAGACGAGCACGCCAGGAGAAGTGGGCCATGTATGGTCTGAAAGATGGACTCGAGCAACTACCACGCACCTTACGGAAATATCTCGAAGAACGCGATGTGAATGTGCAGTTGAACAGCAAGTGCCACAAGCTGAGCTTCAGTAGCGACGGCAACGCAGTGATGACTATACGGAACGCAGAAGTGCCAGTGTCTCATGTGGTCAGCTCACTGCCCGCTTACCAATTGGCCCAGCTGGTAAAGGTGCAGCATCCATTGCTTGCCGCTCAGCTGATAAGCATTCCTTACGTAGATGTCGTGGTGGTCAACTTGCAGTACGACAGCAATCAATTGCTGCAGTATGATGGGTTTGGCCTGCTGGTGCCGCCCGTCGAGAATTTGCCGGTGCTGGGCATAATATTCGACAGCTGCTGCTTCGACATGGCGGGCAATACGGTGATTACCGTCATGATGGGCGGCCGCTGGTTTAACAAATGGTTTGGTAATCAACCACAGGCAAGTCAAAAGGACATGCGCGACGTGGCCCAGCGGCAGGTGCGCCAGATACTCCGTATCAAGGATGAGCCGAATTTTAGTCGCGTGCACACGTTGTACAAGTGCATTCCTCAGTATACCGTGGGCCACAAGCGACGCGTGGAGAGCATCAAGGATTACATTACGAGACACAACCTGCCGTTGTCGCTGTGTGGAGCAGCCTACGACGGCGTCGGCATAAACGATGTCATATTGTCAGCCCGCAGACAAGTAGAAAACTTGCCGTTAAAATGAAGTTTATAATTCGCAGACTAATTTAATTATTTCGCATACATATATTTTTGTTTATTTTTTGTGCTCCGGTGCCTTGAGAACGGGAAATATTGAATTTGTATAAAAATCGTTGTACTTTTAAGCTTTCAGTTATTTACCAAATCCTCCCAGACATGGGGGACTCTTATCCATTTCAAGCTCGGGCTGCCATTGCTTCGGAGTCTTTGCCTCAATGGACAAAGCGTGCATGAACTCGAACCCAGACGCCTCTAGTGCCTTCTTTATCGTGTCATTAACCAGTCGATGTCGCTGCATAAAAATCAATTGGTGAATAAATATATTAGACTCGCGGGTTCTGCTTTATGGCCTACCTTGATCAGCGACAAATCATTAAATTTGGTAGACACCACCAGTACTCGGAAGTGCGATTCGGCCTGCTTGGGAGTGTTATGCATGGGCGATTCATTCGTAATATCCAGAAAGACCGGCTTCAACTCTGTGTTTAGCGCTTTCCTCATGGTCGTCTCTATCGGCGTATGCTGCGGTTCCTGTGACATGTTTACCTTTGAATGTGCGATGATTGATATGCCGCTAGTTGCTAATAGTTTTATGTTTCGTCCGGAGATTCTGGACAAATGCCCAAAGCTGGCACCCAACATATTTCTCCAAATAATCACACAGCTGTTCACAATTACATAAACAAATTGACAGCCACGTTTCTTATCGACTGTTAAGAAGTTCGCCTATCGATATTCAGAAATCAAGTAGCTTATCGATAAGACTTTATAGTGTTGATTGACCATTTGGAACATACGTTCCGTTGTTTTCAAATGAAAAATTAAAATTTAGAAACATTCCGGACATTATATTCAAACACACAACAGGTGACGAAACAATATCGGGTTATCTGGCAACGCTACAACACACCACAAAACATTTCAAACGTCAACAAAGAAAATCAAAAAATTAAATATAAGTGTGATTATTCAAACATTCAAATTGATGGACCTCATCTTTATTCCATATGGGAATTTGCTTGTACTCTGCCTGAAATAGATAAGATTCCAAGATTCCCCCTTTCCCAATTATTGAAGGAATAGCTCTGCTCTGATTTAGGCTTCTCGTGCTGTAAATTTCTTGTTGAATTAGGCCACGTTTTATCTATTCAGGGGTACGACACTTAACTGTGTAGCACGTCGAAGAGATTCTGATTTAGGAATTCGGCAAAAAACTGTACAAGCAGTAATAAACAAGTAACAAAGCTACAAAGCTATCGACAGTCGAGAGTACTCGACCGTAAGATACCCGCAACCCATTTTGAGAGAAAACAAAAACCTAAATGATATTTTATCAAAAAATATACCAAAGAAATATACAGAAATCTGTTTTTTTATGTCGTGAGGCGTCATAAGGAGTTATGTTATTTCCAATAATACCGACACTGTCAACTAAACAAAATTCAATGCTCTATGTCTATTATTACGGCTTTTCCAGTTTTTGGGGGCGCAAAAGGACGGGGCAAAAAGCGTAAAAAGGCCAATCCGAGGTTGTCCATAAGCGCTAATGAACTTTCCCCACACCCAAATCATTTGTCTGCTCCGCCTGTTCCTGCATTAATTAATCCTTCTTCTCCTGCTCCTCCAATAATAGTAGTGACGAGAATAATGTTCTACCCATGGATATTGTTCCTACTAACACCGGTGATGGATATGTTTCAATCGTTGTAAGCACTGAAGGCTTAACCACCCCAGTAGTTCCTGTTGGTCAGCCATCCAAGGCTGTAGTTGCATCCGTAGATGCGTTCCACCAAAGAAACACATTTTTGTTTCCAGGCTTGCCCCTGATCAAACTTCTGATGAAGTCATGGCTTTTATTCAGGCCAAATCTAAAGCCAATGTTTCAGTGGACAAATTTAAATTTAATTATTCCCGGGAAATATCGTCTTTTAAAATTACTGTTCCTGCCGATCAATTTAGCAACATTTGTTGTAAAAAGTTCTGGCCAGATCATGTAATTGTAAAGGAATATACGGCAAAAAAGAAAATGCGTACTCCTGTTGAACTTCCTACTGGTTCGAGTAAAAGCTATATAGGTACAAAAAAAACTAGCATCTTTCTCACTTGGCTACCAAAACGTAAGAGGTCTGTGTAGCAGACTTAGTACTCTCTTTCTTAGTAGTCTGTCCTTTCTATATAATGTTGTAGCTTTTTTCCGAGACTTGGCTTAGGCCAGACATTTTAAACTTCGAAATCCTTTCAAGTAAATACAATATTTATAGACAAGATCGCACTCCTCCTCGTCGTGGAGGTGAGGTTTTAATCGCAGTTGACGTTACTTTCACCTCTGGATTAGTTCCAATTGATTGTGCTGTCGATTTAGAGTTCGTAGCTGTAAAATTATCCGTTCATGGTGTTTGTATTATTTATTTGTTCATATGTTCCTCCATCTTCTGATTCTTCTGTCTATTCTTCACATTTTTCGGCTATACTTTCTGTCTCTACTTTGCTATCTGATCGCGATACTCTTGTTGTTCTTGGTGATTTTAACATTACAGGAATGACTTGGCTATCAAATTCTGACTCCAACGCTTTAAATTCTGCGACCCAGCATGATTTTATAGATAATTTGTTTGAATTATCATTGAGTCAAATCAATGCTAACCCAAATTCTTTACATAGAGTGCTTGACCTGGTTTTTGTGTTGGATCCTTCCCTTACATCTGTCTCCCGATCTGAACCCTTATCCCTTCCTGAAGGTCCTTATCATCCTACTTTAGAAGTGTTGATGAACCTAGAGAGCCGTGTAGCATACTCTACTACGAGATTGCAACACGTGCGTCGTTTTCGTAACACGGATTTCAATTAACTCTCTCGGATCCTGTCGAACACTGACTGGTCTCCTCTTTGCGAGTGTAGGGACATTGATAGTGCAACTGAACTGTTTTATACTACACTAAACTGTTCATTCGACATATGAGTCCCGTTACGTAAACCAAATAGGTCTACCAAGCCTGTTTGGTTTACACGAGAATTCACATATCCTAAAAATAAAATGTCGAGAAATTATAAGAAGTTTAAGGAATCTAACACTTCCTTTAACTTCTCTTGTTATTCGATTGCACGATCAAATTTTATTGTCCTTAATACACAGTGTTACAATGACTACCTCGTAAATTGTGGACGGCGGTTTCGCAGTGATCCGAGGAGATCTATAACTTTGTTAATATGAATCGTGGTTCATCAACGCTTCCATCGACTGTTTTTATACCCGCTACCCATAGGGTAGAATGGTATTATAACTTAGTGCCAACAGAAAATGTATGTAACAGGCAGAAGGAGGCATCTCCGACCCCATAAAGTATATATATTCTTGATCAGTGTCAACAGCCGAGACGATATGTCCGTCTGTCCGTCTGTCCGTCTGTATGAACACCTAGATCTCGGAGACTATAGGAGCGAAAGCTACCAAATTTGGGGACAGTACTCTTATAGGTCCTACGCAGATCAAGTTTATTTCAAAAGTTGGATGCCACGCCCCTTTCCGCCCCCAAAAGCCTGTAAAAGCCGTAATAAAAGACCTGGAGCATTGAATTTTGGTGTGCATAATAATAATTATATTCTCAATGATTTCTGTGAATTTGGTTGAGATCGAATGAAAAACAAGGAAGTTATTAAAGAATCAATTTTATATGCAAAATTCACTTGCAGCTGCCCGCGCTTTGTTTTAGTTGACAGTGTGACCATGTCGGTATGCTATGGATTTTTATACCCGCTATTTTCAAATATATACAAAAAAAACAAGTTTCAGTATATTTGGTATATTTTTTGTTATCATTTAAGTTTTTTGTTTTCTCTCGAAATAGGTTGCGGGTATCATACGGTCGAGCACTCTCGACTGTAGCTTTCTTACTTGTTTTTCTTTTTAAATACAGCAGAAACCAATCAGTCTATTGCATTTTTAAACCATAAATACTAAAAGTTCACTATTAAATAATTTAAAGATTCTAAAGCCTGTATTTTCACCAGGGCCAGATGGAGTTCCAGCATGTATGCTTAGGCATTGTGCTGAGGCTTTATTAATTCCTTTATACATTCTTTTTATTATACCCGCTACCCATAGGGTAGAAGGGTATTATGACTTAGTGCCAACAGAAAATGTATGTAACAGGCAGAAGGAGGCATCTCCGAGCACATGAACTATATCTATTCTTGATCAGTGTCAACAGCCGAGACGATATAGCCATGTCCGTCTGTCCGTCTGTATGAACACCTAGATCTCAGAGACTATAAGAGCTAGAGCTACCAAATTTAGGGACAGTACTCCTATAGGTCATACGCAGATCAAGTTTATTTCAAAAGTTGGATGCCACGCCCCTTTCCGCCCCCAAAAGTCTGTAAAAGCCGTAATAATAGACCTAGAGCATTGAAAATGGTATGCATAATAATAATTATAATCTCAATGATTCCTGTGAATTTGGTAGAGATCGAATGAAAAACAAGGAAGTTATTAAAGAATCAATTTTATATGCAAAATTCACTTGCAGCTGCCCGCGCTTTGTTTGTTTAGTTGACAGTGTGACCATAACGGTGTTGTGTATTTTTACCCGCTATTTTCAAATATACAAAAAAAAAATCAAGTTTTAGTATATTTGGTAAATTTTTTGTTAAAATATCATTTAAGTTTGTTGTTTTCTCTCGAAATGGGTTGCGGGTATCATACGGTCGAGGACTCTCGACTGTAGCTTTCTTACTTGTTTTAAATTGTCAATGGAGGGATGTTTTTTTCCAAAATATTGGAAGGAATCTTTTATTATTCCTCTCCATAAAAAATTAAATAAATCTAATGCCGAGAATTATAGTGGAATATCAAAATTGTCTGCTATTCCGAAACTGTTTGAGAAATTAATAACCTCACAGTTACAACATTATTGTAGATCTATTATACCACCAGCATCGGTTTTTGAAATAAAGATCTACTACCACTAATTTACTGGAGTTCACTTTTTTGGTAATTGATGGTTTCCAAAACAAAATGCAAACTGACGTTATTTATACTGATTTTAGTAAAGCTTTTGACTCTATTAATCACTCACTATTACTACATAAGCTTTATCTCTTGGGATTACCTAATAACTTAATTATCTGGATATCTAGCTATTTAAATCTCAGAACCCAGAAAGTGTATTTTATCGGCTTAATCTCCAAGTCTGTTAAGGTCACTTCCGGTGTACCTCCAGAGAGTCACCTTGGCCCCTTGTTATTTACATTGTTTATTAATGATCTTCCAATCGTTATTTAATTTTCTCGGGTGTTAATGTATGCCGATGATGTCAAGCTTTGTTTATCGTCAGTTGATTGTCAATCTGGTCATATGCAGCAAGCAATAAACCTTTAAAATCTTAATTGCAATAAATGTAACGTAATGTCTTTTTACAGGCCTTTTAACAATACTTATTTTCTACATGCAAAACCTCTTGAGCGTATTGAGTCTGTTAAAGATCTAGGTATTCTGCTCGATCCCAAACTTAAATTTGACAAGCACATCTTGGCTATAACTAATCGTGCAATAGGTGTCCTAGATTTCATTAAGCGTTGGTCGAAAGAATTTAATGATCCCTACATCACTAAAACTCTTTATACTTCTCTTGTTCGACCTATTCTTGAATATGGCTCTTGTATTTGGTGTCCCAAATATAAGGTTCATCAGGAAAGAATAGAGTCCGTACAAAAACAATTTCTTTTGTTTACCCTTCGGGGTCTTAACTGGTGTGCTAACACTCCTTTACCTTTCTGTCGTAGTAGACTTTTACTTATAAATCTTCCTTCCCTTTCTGATCGTAGAACCATGCTTGATGTTATTTTTTTGCATAAGCTCATTAGTGGTGAGATCGATTCTTCCGAACTGATTAGCCAAATTAATTTTAAGGTTCCGATCAGAAATACAAGGAACTTTTTACCTCTTTCCCTTCCACTTTGTAGTGAAAACTGTGCTTTACATAACCCTTTCCGTATTTTATGTTCTAACTATAATGATTACTATTTTATAATAAATAATTTCGTTAGCACATCAACATCCAAATAAATAAAACCAATAACTTTTGTTCTACTTATCCGATTTTTACCAAAATTACAGGGTATACTAAGAGTATTAATCACAGATGGCTTACCAAATTACACAACATTACACAAAGAAGTTATACGCGATTTACATAAAAAAAAACTTGACTTGTTCTAGATTTATGAATATTGTGGGCGAAGGGGGCGTGGCATTTTGAAATAAACTTGATCTGCGTTAGGAATGCAGGACCCTATGTACCAAATTTGGTGTCTATGTCTTATAGTCTCTGAGATCTAGGTGTTCATACGGACAGACAGACGGACATGGCTATTTTGTCTCGGCTGTTGACACTGATCAAGAATATATATACTTTATGGGATCGGAGATGCCTCCTTCTGCCTGTTACATAAGTTGTTGGCACTAAGTTATAACATCCTTAAGCTTTTTGTTTTCTCTCGAAATGGGTTGCGGGTATCATACGGTCGAGCACTCTCGACTGTAGCTTTCTTACTTGTCTACCGTTGCAGTAGAGTTTGTTGTATCAAACAATTGTTGAACGTCTCGTTGAAGATCTTCGTATAACCATTCTCCAACCATCTTTCGAGAATTTATTGTGCTGATAAAACGTTAAATATGGCCTTCATGACTTTCTGCGCATCACCATCCGGGGGATAATAGCAAAAGTGTTGTCTATCTCATATAAATACCTATTACATTAAATGTCCTCTTACCATTTCAGGGTCTAGCAAAACTATTTTACCATGATTCTTCTCTCTATTTTAATTAAAAATCGAAGCGTTATTAGGGTTTCTAAAAAAGGCTCAAAAAAAAAAAACCAGCGAAAACCGCGAATATATAAAATAGAATAAAATATAAAACAAAATAAATGTTAGAAAAATAATAATAGTTATCTACAAAATAGATCTAGTAAGATCAATATTTGAAGTTAAAGATGAGTTTTACTAGTGCAAGGTACTTTACCCATATCAATTTCCTACGTGCACAGTAGGACGTTAGGAATCTTCAGAAGTGGATATTCGACAGGTTGTCGATACCTTACAAAAATCGGGGTCTGAAGTAAAATTCAAATCAAGCAATCTATCAAGACAATTTGGAATAGTTATAATCTAAAAATGTTATTAATATTATAAAAAAATTAAATAAATAAAACGAGTTAACAGAAGCTAGTGGAAAAAAAATCGTAAGCATCAGTTGTGTTTTGTCTTGCTCCGCCTAATTCTGCGTTTATCTGTGTTTTAAAAGCATTTTAATTTGTTACTTTTGGTTATATATCGATATTAGCCTTTTGGTGCATGATTTCTGTTAAATTTTATTCTATTGTTCGTAAACTACAACTTTAAAGTTGCTGTGCTCATTGCTTGTGTCTTAAAATTCTTTGTTTTGGTTTTCTCCGGTAGTCGATTGCAACCCAAGTTTGTCCGTGTGTTCACTGTGCAGTTTTGTGTTCAGTTTTGTGTGTTGCGCCTAATAGGCAAGTTGTGGTTGGGTGTTTTTGTTTTCGCTCACCGTCTTACACTGCTTGTCCGTTATTTTGTGACCCAGTAGGAATTTCAAGCTTAATTGTGCAACCGACTGGTAGTGACTTTTCACTTGGAGCACCCATTCGGAATCCATAACATACATTTTTGCTAACATTTTTATTTTAATTTAATCGTTTCTATTTTCATTTTCTGTTATACATATATATTTATATAATTATGCAAATTAAATTGCACTTATAGGCCGTCTCGTGATGGAGACTAGCCTAAGTTTGTTTCTTGTTGGCTGTGTGATAGTTTGATGCATATAAAATGTGCAGGCATTACCGGGCGCCATCATGATAATTTCAACGCTGCTGTGAAAAAGGGCAGCGGTGGAATTAAGTGGTCATGTCCGGTATGCATTGAAAAGCAATTGGATCTTTCACGTATGTATAACTACGTGAAAAACCAATTTGCTAAACTTCGTACAATGACCAAGTCTCTTTCTAGTGAATTTGATACTAGTATGGAATTGCTTGGTCAATACGAATTTAAGACGCCTACAAGCCCTCCTCGGACCCGCAATCTGCTCCTAAATCTGATGGTCCTCCACTTCTAGTATTTTCACCGCTGCCTTCTTCTCCTTGCATTCCTGTAGAGCCATCCCCCTCCATTCCATCTAAAAAAACTACTTTAATTAGTGGTGGTAATCGTTCATCCGCGGAACGAACCAAAATTTCTTTAATACCTCCGAATCCAAATGTGTGTATTGAGGCCTCGGACGGATCCTCTATTCCTTATTGTCCGATTATTGCCTCATCACCTACTGCTCCCAATATTATTGTTAATACTAACAGCCCCTTATTTTCTGTTGTGGCTCCGAGAAAGCAGATATTCATTTCTCGATTATCTGCCGATACTTCGTCCATCTCAGCTGATATCGCCACAAAATCCACGGCGTCGGTAGCCATACAAAAATTCAATTTCTCAACTCCTCGGGAAATTGCTTCATTTAAATTAACTGTTTCTTTCGACTCATTTCTGTTATTGTGTGACCGAGTTTCTGGCCACCTCATATGGTGGTACATGAGTTCAGGCCAAAGAAACGTAACATCATCCCAGTAAATTTTCAACCTAATATCACCTTAGCTCAAGCTCCTACTGTTAATAAAACTAACACTAATGCTTCAAAAAACTAAATATTAATCCTGTTCAGCTTACCTTTCCTATTCGTTTGGCGTATCAAAACGTAAGGGGGGTTAAATCAAAACTATCTAAAGTCTATCTAGATAGTTTCTGCTTTGAACATAGTATCTTAGTGTTTACTGAAACTTGGTTAAAGCCAGAAATTTCTAACTTATCTCTCTTTAGTAATAAATTTACGTCTTACAGATGTGACCGTTTGTCTAGAGTTGGTGGTGGCGTTCTTATTGCTGTTGGTTCTGATCTTAAATCAGAATTAATCTGCTCGGAGTCCGGCATTGAATTTGTCGCCATTAAGACAACGTTTAGTCAAACTTCAACCTATATCACTTGTTCGGACATCCCACCTCAATCTGATATTTCTGTTTATTTTCAACACTTATCTATTTTAAAGTCTATATCCTCTAAACTACTAGATTGCGAATCTTTGTTGTGCTTGGTGATTTTAATTTACCAAATATATCTTGGTCTGCTGAAAATAATACTCTACTTCCTTTTTTCCGCATGAATTTCTAAATGGCCTTCTTGATCTTTCTCTATCACAAATTAACCATATTTATAACTGCAAAAACCGTCTTCTTGACTTAATATTTGTATCAGATCCTGCTTATGCCTCTGTACGTAGAATTGACCCCCTTGTAGTTCCTGAAGATTCTTATCATCCAACTTTTGAGTTGTCTTTTGAGCTACCGGTTTCTGAGCACATTGACATACCTAAGCCAGTAAATAGACCACTTTGTTTTAAAAAGGCAAATTTTTATAAATTAAATGACCTTATCTTAAATTATGATTGGTCTCTTTTTCATGATTCCATTAATGTAGAAGGTGCTTTGACTATTTTTTATAATACGCAACAAAATTTTTTTGTCCAGTGTGTTCCTCGTAGATATCCATTGAAGTCTTATAGGCCACTTTGGTTTTCTCGGGAATTAAGTGGATTAAAAAACCTAAAGTCACGATATTTCAAAAAATATCAACGCACAGGAAATTATTCTGATTTCGCGCGATATGCTATTGCTAAATCGAATTTCGTTTCACTTAACACCCAACTTTACAGTATTTATCTGCGTCGGTGTCGGTTACAGTTTGCTCAGAATCCAAGACAGTTCTATAATTTTGTTAACTCTAAACGAAAATGTTCTTTACTACCTTCCTCAATTTTATTTCAAAATAAGACTGCATGCAGTGATCAGGCCGCTGCCGATCTGTTTGCAGATTTCTTTCAATCTACTTACTCAATTGACAGCTACTCACCTCATATATCTTATCCCTATAACTTCCAAAAGTAGTGCTTTATTCCTGAACCTGTGATCACTGAATGCTCAGTTTTAAGCGAGCTCAATCAAATTAAACCTGCATTTGCACCCGGTCCAGATGGTATTCCAGGCTGTGTCCTTAGGTATTGTGCGGAATCATTGCATTTACTTTTACATAAATTATTTATTTTGTCTGTTGAGTCTGCCTCTTTCCCGGCTATATGGAAGGATTCATTCATAATCCCCTTGCATAAAAATTGTTCGAAACATAACGTTAATAATTATAGAGGTATTTCCAAATTGACCGTTATACCGAAACTCTTTGAGAAAATTATTACATCTCAACTTAGTCATTTTTGTAGATCTATTGTCTCTCCCTTCCAGCATGGTTTTGTGAAATAGAGATCTACGACTACCAATCTATTAGAGTTTTCATCTCTAGTGATCAAAAGTTTTCAGAATAAGTTGCAGACTGATGTTATTTATACTGACTTTAGTAAAGCTTTTGACTCTGTTAACTATTTCCTTTTAGTTAAAAAATTAAACTTGATTGGATTTCCATATAATTTTCTATTATGGGTATCTGACTATCTTAATAATAGAACTCAAACAGTAATATTTAAATCCGCAACTTCTAAACCTATCTTTGTAACCTCAGGTGTTCCTCAGGGTAGTCATCTCGGTCCTCTTCTTTTTAACCTTTTCATTAACGATCTTCCCAATGTTATTTTAAATTCTAATATTTTAATGTATGCTGATGATGTCAAGATTTGCCTAACTTATAATAATATAGCTTCTAACTCTCTATTGCAAGCTGATCTTGATCGTTTTTATTGCTGGTGTAAAAGTATTTATCTACTACTAAAATGTTCGAAATGTAAGGTTATGTCGTTTTACAGAAACTCCGCTAACATCTGTAATTATACTCTTAATATGGTACCTCTGATTAGAGTAGACGATGTGAATGATTTAGGAGTTCTTCTAGATCATAGGCTAAAGTTTGACAAACACATTTCAATTACTGTCAACAAAACGACTCAAGTTCTTGGGTTCATCAAGCAATGGGCAAAGGAATTTGATGACCCTTATACGACAAAGCTTATTTTTGTTTCGCTTGTCCGTCCCATTCTGGAATACGGTTTTTGTATTTGGTCACCACAATACTCAAATCATAAAAATCTTATCGAGTCTGTACAAAAGAAATTTCTGCTTTTTGCGTTGGGAAGCTTTTACTGGGTTTCAGGTATTGACTTACACTCTTATAAAAGTAGACTTATTTTACTTAATCTTCCCTCATTAACTAATTGTCGTAGCATGCTTGGGGTTATGTTTATAGTCAAACTACTAAAGGGTGATATTGATTCTCCATACCTTCTTAGGCATATAAACCTTTCTGTCCCAGTTAGACATACACGTAACTTCACACCTTTATTCCTTAACCTATGTACAACTAACTAACTAACAACAACAGACTCTACTGTGTTTTCAACGCCGATGCATCTCTTCTAAATATTAAAACTTGTATTCTATGATTCTTAGCTAACAATAATTAGCAACTAACATGGTGTTGGAAATTAAAAAAAAAACTAACCTACCATCTGACCTGATTGGGTTTTTCCTGGGTTTTCCCCAATCCATGCAGCGAATGCTGGGTTAGATTAATATTGCTTAAACACCCCCAGAGATTTCATATTTTAATTTTAATTGAATTATTTTTTTTTATTTTAAACTATAAAAATGTTTGCAATCATAATTTCACTCTTTTAGTCATAATTTTATTAATTTCATCAATGTCGACTGTTCATAGTCGACTTTAAATAAAATAAATAAATAAATTTGTGACCAGCAAATAACAATATTAATACGACAGTTACATTACTTTAAAGCAACAATCTCAATATCGCTAAGAAACGATTTTTAAATATTAGCATGGAGAGTATTAAGACACCACCACCATTTTTAAATTGACATATATCACCGCCCTATGCGGAATATGAACAAAAAATGAATTTTCGAAGTAAAAATAATATCTGCCACAATTTGACTTGCCTTCAAATTTTTTTCTGTTTGTGTATCCACATATCCATTTTGTCAATCGGTTAGTTTCCTTAATCATTTATCCACCTCTTAACTGATGTGTTCACACAAAACTAATAATGTACCACCATTGCGAAATAGCCGAATAGAAATAGGTCTATCCGACAGAGTAACATAATTTTAGAGTTTTTTAAATGTTTATTTCAATAGGCATTTGTACGAAAAAATGTAAACGAACATGATTATAATAGAAAAATAGTATATCTAGAACAACTAAATACATTTACATTTTTTAATAGGTATTTGATGATTAAGCTAGTAATCAACCAGCTTCTTTAGCTTAGGTGGCGCAGATATAACCACTCGCCCCCGGTTTACTCCACCGCCATAGCTACTCTCATAAGGACGGTGCTCTTTCTCTCGACTGACGTAGAAGCGGTCGTACTGCTGCTGTCTGTAGCGTTCCCGCTCACGCATCCTCTCTTTGCTTCGTTCACGTTGTCGCTGTCGGCGTGATTGAGACTGACTGCAGCGATTACGTGACTGTCTGCGATCGCGACTACCGCTTCGTCGCCGACTATGTGATCTCTTACGTTCAATCTTACTAGCGCTACGTCTACTGCGCGAACGGGATCGTTGTCGATTACGGCTTGGACTGCGAGATTTCCGTTTGGGTTGCACTCGATTGGTGCTGCTGCGAGATCGCGATCGCAGATTTTTATTCCGACTTTGACTGAGGCTGGGACTCACACTACGGTTACAACTGCGAATACGCAATCTGCTACGATGAAGAGATGATGAGGCTATGCGACGTGGTACTTCCGACCCGGATTCCACTTCGCTATCCGAAAGTTTGCCGCTGGAAGGTGTTCCATACTTGTGTCGTAGCTCGCGGCGCCTGTGAATAAAGAGATGTGAGAGGGCCAACAAAAAACAGATAAACAGCCACTCACAACTGATTACTCACCTGCGCCTTAACTTTAGGGCTAATTCTCGCATCTCATCCTCTCGTTCTTGCTGCAGTTGTCTCTCCCGTTCAGTTTTCTCAATCTCTGCCCGTTTATCGGCCTTATCTGCGAAATGTAAATTAATATTAGTCGCAGCTCATCGAGGAAATACAAATACTAATGCATGTTTTTTTAACTTCACACTACACTTCTCGCTGGCTTACATTGCCTGTTGAGCAGGTTTTGCATCTTGCGCTTGAGACGCTCTCGTAAGTTGGGTCGTCCCGTGGTTTGTCCGTGTGTTCACTGTGCAGTTTTGTGTGCAGTTTTGTGTGTTGCGCCTAATAGGCAAGTTGTGGTTGGGTGTTTTTGTTTTCGCTCACCGTCTTACACTGCTTGTCCGTTATTTTGTGACCCAGTAGGAATTTCAAGCTTAATTGTGCAACCGACTGGTAGTGACTTTTCACTTGGAGCACCCATTCGGAATCCATAACATACATTTTTGCTAACATTTTTATTTTAATTTAATCGTTTCTATTTTCATTTTCTGTTATACATATATATTTATATAATTATGCAAATTAAATTGCACTTATAGGCCGTCTCGTGATGGAGACTAGCCTAAGTTTGTTTCTTGTTGGCTGTGTGATAGTTTGATGCATATAAAATGTGCAGGCATTACCGGGCGCCATCATGATAATTTCAACGCTGCTGTGAAAAAGGGCAGCGGTGGAATTAAGTGGTCATGTCCGGTATGCATTGAAAAGCAATTGGATCTTTCACGTATGTATAACTACGTGAAAAACCAATTTGCTAAACTTCGTACAATGACCAAGTCTCTTTCTAGTGAATTTGATACTAGTATGGAATTGCTTGGTCAATACGAATTTAAGACGCCTACAAGCCCTCCTCGGACCCGCAATCTGCTCCTAAATCTGATGGTCCTCCACTTCTAGTATTTTCACCGCTGCCTTCTTCTCCTTGCATTCCTGTAGAGCCATCCCCCTCCATTCCATCTAAAAAAACTACTTTAATTAGTGGTGGTAATCGTTCATCCGCGGAACGAACCAAAATTTCTTTAATACCTCCGAATCCAAATGTGTGTATTGAGGCCTCGGACGGATCCTCTATTCCTTATTGTCCGATTATTGCCTCATCACCTACTGCTCCCAATATTATTGTTAATACTAACAGCCCCTTATTTTCTGTTGTGGCTCCGAGAAAGCAGGTATTCATTTCTCGATTATCTGCCGATACTTCGTCCATCTCAGCTGATATTGCCACAAAATCCACGGCGTCGGTAGCCATACAAAAATTCAATTTCTTAACTCCTCGGGAAATTGCTTCATTTAAATTAACTGTTTCTTTCGACTCATTTCTGTTATTGTGTGACCGAGTTTCTGGCCACCTCATATGGTGGTACATGAGTTCAGGCCAAAGAAACGTAACATCATCCCAGTAAATTTTCAACCTAATATCACCTTAGCTCAAGCTCCTACTGTTAATAAAACTAACACTAATGCTTCAAAAAACTAAATATTAATCCTGTTCAGCTTACCTTTCCTATTCGTTTGGCGTATCAAAACGTAAGGGGGGTTAAATCAAAACTATCTAAAGTCTATCTAGATAGTTTCTGCTTTGAACATAGTATCTTAGTGTTTACTGAAACTTGGTTAAAGCCAGAAATTTCTAACTTATCTCTCTTTAGTAATAAATTTACGTCTTACAGATGTGACCGTTTGTCTAGAGTTGGTGGTGGCGTTCTTATTGCTGTTGGTTCTGATCTTAAATCAGAATTAATCTGCTCGGAGTCCGGCATTGAATTTGTCGCCATTAAGACAACGTTTAGTCAAACTTCAACCTATATCACTTGTTCGGACATCCCACCTCAATCTGATATTTCTGTTTATTTTCAACACTTATCTATTTTAAAGTCTATATCCTCTAAACTACTAGATTGCGAATCTTTGTTGTGCTTGGTGATTTTAATTTACCAAATATATCTTGGTCTGCTGAAAATAATACTCTACTTCCTTTTTTCCGCATGAATTTCTAAATGGCCTTCTTGATCTTTCTCTATCACAAATTAACCATATTTATAACTGCAAAAACCGTCTTCTTGACTTAATATTTGTATCAGATCCTGCTTATGCCTCTGTACGTAGAATTGACCCCCTTGTAGTTCCTGAAGATTCTTATCATCCAACTTTTGAGTTGTCTTTTGAGCTACCGGTTTCTGAGCACATTGACATACCTAAGCCAGTAAATAGACCACTTTGTTTTAAAAAGGCAAATTTTTATAAATTAAATGACCTTATCTTAAATTATGATTGGTCTCTTTTTCATGATTCCATTAATGTAGAAGGTGCTTTGACTATTTTTTATAATACGCAACAAAATTTTTTTGTCCAGTGTGTTCCTCGTAGATATCCATTGAAGTCTTATAGGTCACTTTGGTTTTCTCGGGAATTAAGTGGATTAAAAAACCTAAAGTCACGATATTTCAAAAAATATCAACGTACAGGAAATTATTCTGATTTCGCGCGATATGCTATTGCTAAATCGAATTTCGTTTCACTTAACACCCAACTTTACAGTATTTATCTGCGTCGGTGTCGGTTACAGTTTGCTCAGAAAATGTTCTTTACTACCTTCCTCAATTTTATTTCAAAATAAAACTGCATGCAGTGATCAGGCCGCTGCCGATCTGTTTGCAGATTTCTTTCAATCTACTTACTCAATTGACAGCTACTCACCTCATATATCTTATCCCTATAACTTCCAAAAGTAGTGCTTTATTCCTGAACCTGTGATCACTGAATGCTCAGTTTTAAGCGAGCTCAATCAAATTAAACCTGCATTTGCACCCGGTCCAGATGGTATTCCAGGCTGTGTCCTTAGGTATTGTGCGGAATCATTGCATTTACTTTTACATAAATTATTTATTTTGTCTGTTGAGTCTGCCTCTTTCCCGGCTATATGGAAGGATTCATTCATAATCCCCTTGCATAAAAATTGTTCGAAACATAACGTTAATAATTATAGAGGTATTTCCAAATTGACCGTTATACCGAAACTCTTTGAGAAAATTATTACATCTCAACTTAGTCATTTTTGTAGATCTATTGTCTCTCCCTTCCAGCATGGTTTTGTGAAATAGAGATCTACGACTACCAATCTATTAGAGTTTTCATCTCTAGTGATCAAAAGTTTTCAGAATAAGTTGCAGACTGATGTTATTTATACTGACTTTAGTAAAGCTTTTGACTCTGTTAACTATTTCCTTTTAGTTAAAAAATTAAACTTGATTGGATTTCCATATAATTTTCTATTATGGGTATCTGACTATCTTAATAATAGAACTCAAACAGTAATATTTAAATCCGCAACTTCTAAACCTATCTTTGTAACCTCAGGTGTTCCTCAGGGTAGTCATCTCGGTCCTCTTCTTTTTAACCTTTTCATTAACGATCTTCCCAATGTTATTTTAAATTCTAATATTTTAATGTATGCTGATGATGTCAAGATTTGCCTAACTTATAATAATATAGCTTCTAACTCTCTATTGCAAGCTGATCTTGATCGTTTTTATTGCTGGTGTAAAAGTATTTATCTACTACTAAAATGTTCGAAATGTAAGGTTATGTCGTTTTACAGAAACTCCGCTAACATCTGTAATTATACTCTTAATATGGTACCTCTGATTAGAGTAGACGATGTGAATGATTTAGGAGTTCTTCTAGATCATAGGCTAAAGTTTGACAAACACATTTCAATTACTGTCAACAAAACGACTCAAGTTCTTGGGTTCATCAAGCAATGGGCAAAGGAATTTGATGACCCTTATACGACAAAGCTTATTTTTGTTTCGCTTGTCCGTCCCATTCTGGAATACGGTTTTTGTATTTGGTCACCACAATACTCAAATCATAAAAATCTTATCGAGTCTGTACAAAAGAAATTTCTGCTTTTTGCGTTGGGAAGCTTTTACTGGGTTTCAGGTATTGACTTACACTCTTATAAAAGTAGACTTATTTTACTTAATCTTCCCTCATTAACTAATTGTCGTAGCATGCTTGGGGTTATGTTTATAGTCAAACTACTAAAGGGTGATATTGATTCTCCATACCTTCTTAGGCATATAAACCTTTCTGTCCCAGTTAGACATACACGTAACTTCACACCTTTATTCCTTAACCTATGTACAACTAACTAACTAACAACAACAGACTCTACTGTGTTTTCAACGCCGATGCATCTCTTCTAAATATTAAAACTTGTATTCTATGATTCTTAGCTAACAATAATTAGCAACTAACATGGTGTTGGAAATTAAAAAAAAAACTAACCTACCATCTGACCTGATTGGGTTTTTCCTGGGTTTTCCCCAATCCATGCAGCGAATGCTGGGTTAGATTAATATTGCTTAAACACCCCCAGAGATTTCATATTTTAATTTTAATTGAATTATTTTTTTTTATTTTAAACTATAAAAATGTTTGCAATCATAATTTCACTCTTTTAGTCATAATTTTATTAATTTCATCAATGTCGACTGTTCATAGTCGACTTTAAATAAAATAAATAAATAAATTTGTGACCAGCAAATAACAATATTAATACGACAGTTACATTACTTTAAAGCAACAATCTCAATATCGCTAAGAAACGATTTTTAAATATTAGCATGGAGAGTAATAAGACACCACCACCATTTTTAAATTGACATATATCACCGCCCTATGCGGAATATGAACAAAAAATGAATTTTCGAAGTAAAAATAATATCTGCCACAATTTGACTTGCCTTCAAATTTTTTTGTTTGTGTATCCACATATCCATTTTGTCAATCGGTTAGTTTCCTTAATCATTTATCCACCTCTTAACTGATGTGTTCACACAAAACTAATAATGTACCACCATTGCGAAATAGCCGAATAGAAATAGGTCTATCCGACAGAGTAACATAATTTTAGAGTTTTTTAAATGTTTATTTCAATAGGCATTTGTACGAAAAAATGTAAACGAACATGATTATAATAGAAAAATAGTATATCTAGAACAACTAAATACATTTACATTTTTTAATAGGTATTTGATGATTAAGCTAGTAATCAACCAGCTTCTTTAGCTTAGGTGGCGCAGATATAACCACTCGCCCCCGGTTTACTCCACCGCCATAGCTACTCTCATAAGGACGGTGCTCTTTCTCTCGACTGACGTAGAAGCGGTCGTACTGCTGCTGTCTGTAGCGTTCCCGCTCACGCATCCTCTCTTTGCTTCGTTCACGTTGTCGCTGTCGGCGTGATTGAGACTGACTGCAGCGATTACGTGACTGTCTGCGATCGCGACTACCGCTTCGTCGCCGACTATGTGATCTCTTACGTTCAATCTTACTAGCGCTACGTCTACTGCGCGAACGGGATCGTTGTCGATTACGGCTTGGACTGCGAGATTTCCGTTTGGGTTGCACTCGATTGGTGCTGCTGCGAGATCGCGATCGCAGATTTTTATTCCGACTTTGACTGAGGCTGGGACTCACACTACGGTTACAACTGCGAATACGCAATCTGCTACGATGAAGAGATGATGAGGCTATGCGACGTGGTACTTCCGACCCGGATTCCACTTCGCTATCCGAAAGTTTGCCGCTGGAAGGTGTTCCATACTTGTGTCGTAGCTCGCGGCGCCTGTGAATAAAGAGATGTGAGAGGGCCAACAAAAAACAGATAAACAGCCACTCACAACTGATTACTCACCTGCGCCTTAACTTTAGGGCTAATTCTCGCATCTCATCCTCTCGTTCTTGCTGCAGTTGTCTCTCCCGTTCAGTTTTCTCAATCTCTGCCCGTTTATCGGCCTTATCTGCGAAATGTAAATTAATATTAGTCGCAGCTCATCGAGGAAATACAAATACTAATGCATGTTTTTTTAACTTCACACTACACTTCTCGCTGGCTTACATTGCCTGTTGAGCAGGTTTTGCATCTTGCGCTTGAGACGCTCTCGTAAGTTGGGTCGTCCCCCGGCAACTAACGAACCAGATCCCTGTAATAATTTTTTGATTTATTATTAAGTTGCCAGTAATTATTAAAGTATAGGAGTTGGAGTCAGTTTTGGTAACATTCAAAAGTGTCGTCGCGCTGATTCTATATAAACGGGAACAGAAAGGGAAACTTTTAATATAATTAAGGGTATCAATTCAAACTTTGATTTGAGATTTCAAGTCAAAGTTATTGGTGTCATTGAACCGCAAATTGTTAGTAAGTTCGAAGCGTGAAACACTTTAGTCGAGAATGTTTCTCTACGAGTTACCCACTGTCCAAACAAAGACTAAAACACATCAAACTTTGTTGACATTCTTTTAAATAAGATTCCGGGATGCCTCCTTTATCTTGTTAATATTTTGACATTCTTTGGATTTTAAATTGTATGAAGTATCGTTAGTAAACGTATACACATGGGCAATATTGTTGTCTAAACAGAAACATATCCATTTTAATTTGATTTACAATATCAACTAATTGACTTGTGGTTCCTGACCAACCAAAAACCTATCTTATCGATGTTTCTAAATATCAGGGAAGCTAATTCGAAAACTGCAGATTTGTCCAAGATTAGTCTTATACCGTAACTCTTGTGCACATTATTGGTTATTGATTTGATTCATATTTATTTCGAGTATTAAGAGGTAGATGCGTGAAATTAGGTGATGTACTCCAGTTAATTGAGGCAATGAGACACTTTGGCTTTGCTTACTGACTTTGGTTTCGGTAGCAGAACTATATTTGCCTGTTTGATTACCCGTGCTGGATGACACTGGCTGCGAACGTTCCGAACTACAAAATACAACAAAAATAATATTAAAACAATTACTAAGCGAAAGTAAGCTGAGATTAAAAATTATTTGTGTTTGCTTTGCTGGTGCTCAACTTTACCGGCTGCTGCCATCACTTACGCAGTATCCAAGTCCAACTCCTCAGAATCATCACGATCTCGATCTCGGCTGCGAGGAAGAGACTTATTTGACTGCTGCTGCTTGGCAACCGTCGTCTCTGCATCCTCGGCATCGCTTACTTCACTGGGTTCAGCAGACGAAGATGATGTATCGTTGCCCCGCTTGCGCCCATAGTAACGTTTAAGTGGAGGCGGCGGTGGCTCTGTAACTTGTGGCTGCTGCACGGCTCCAGAGCCGGCAATTCCAGCTGTAGCAGCAGCTTGTTGGCTATTTGTCGTCTTCATATTAAGGACTCTCGCTGATAATGGATAGCTGATCATAGGCACTGCTGATGCTGATGATAGTGATTGGTTGATTGCGTTTTGATTCAGCTGCAGTTGCAGCTGTTGCTGTTGAATTTGATGCTTAATTGGCATGGGACCATAAGTCGGAGCTGTAGCCATATATGTCAACGTTGACGTGGTTGTTGTCATGGTCACGGTATTAACGCTTAATGTTTTCTGGGCAGCAGGCAGCATTGCGAATTGTTTAGCATTCATTTGAGCGCGATAGCGGCGGTTGGAAGAACGAGAGCGAGAGCGGGAACGGGATCGTCGCCTTCTATTGGCATATAAGCTAGGGCTCGAGCTTCGTGAAGAGTAGCAATACCGCTTGCGCGATCTTTTGTGACTGGGACTACGCATTGTGTAGCGTTGGCATGAACTCGAACGTGATCGAGAGTGAGAACGAGAACATGAACGAGAACGTGATTTGGAGTAGTAACGACGTCTCCGCCGGCTGCGGCTATGAAGATGGTAGCTACGCCGTCGACTGTGTTTGCCACGACTCGAACTGCGCGATGTGCTGTGCGCAGATCGTCGATATCGTCCACTCCGTTTCGGTGTCTCATTCATCTGCTTCAGTTTGTCCAAATTGTCTTTGACTTTTTGAGCATAGGACACAGACGCTGCTGCTCCACTACTAATGGCATTAATGCACGATTCCCCAAGCGTCTGGGCGGGCTTGGTTAGGTTGATGGTAATCTTTGAATGTGGCTGCATCTCATCCTCACCACCAAATGAGGTTATATAGGTAATCTTTTCGCCACCACTTTCAACTGGCGATGGTGAACGTGACTCAGAGTCTTCATCCTTAGCCTTATTCTTGCCCTGATCCTCTTTGGCCGCATAGCTGGGCGGACTGAAGGGCCGATTTGCAATGCGACGTTCTTTTTGAGCACGACGCTCGCGACGAGACTTCCGCCCACTCAACAACATTTTCTCCTGCTCCTCCTCTCGGGCTATGCGTAGAGCGTCCGCTTCATCAGCATCCTTTGTGAGATGCGAAAAGAAATCATTGCTCTTCATACCATAATTGCGACCACAGGCATTCAACTCGTGCGCTTGCGTGGTGTCAAGTTTGCCAATGTCTATGGAGACATCCATGTCCATATCCGAGTCCGATTCATCTGAATTTTCGCCTGCCTTCTCTCCTACCGCAACGCTAGTAGCTGTGCCAACTATGATGCTTGTTGCTGGTACTGCTGCTGTTGTTACAAAGGGCTGCGGGCCAATGGTAACTGTCGCCGCCGCATCGCCGGCAATATCGTCGTAAGAGTAACCGATAGTGGCTCCGCCAGCACCACTGTTACTCTTTTGCTTCTTCTTGCCCAGATTACGCTCAGCCTCCAGCTGTGCATTGGCTCCGAACTGCTCCTCCAGGTACAATTGATGCAGGAATTTATCCTCACTGACATTGAGGAAATCGTTTTGCGCCAGGATGCGATAGCGTTCATAGTTCAATTGCCGTTCCTCGGCCGATAAATCCGCATCCCCCCCGGTAGTAACTCCGATGCTGCTGCACTTGACTACGGGTGCAATATAGTCGAGATGGGCCCGCACATCGAAGCGATCGATAAGATTGTCCTGTTGTCCCTGCCAAGGAACACTGCAAAGGCATGGAATTTATCATATTAGTTTGGTTCGATAACACATATCCAATACGTGTGTATGTACATATATGTCTGTTATAATTAATGCATAATATCACTTGCATGATTGCGTCGCCATCACCGGCGGCCGCTACGGCTGGATCTAGATAAATTTTACTTCGTCTGCCGTGCAATTGCAAAAATTGTGTTGGGTCTGCTTGGATTTTATCATAAAAGTATTGGCGACGCTCAGCACGCTTCCGATAGTCGACGATCAGACCGCGAATGCGTCGCTCCTGCTTGCGAGCCTCGTGCCACATTATTTTCCATGAAATGTACAGCGACAAATTCAACAAGATTTTTTCACAGAGTCAAAAACACAGTCATACACGTTCGGCCGGCAAAATTCATCTGTTTTTCAATGCCTTGGCTCGTTTCCATTGCGTCTCTACAAAGACACCAGTGTTGGACAACGCAAGAAAACGACGCTCTGAACCCGAACTGGTTCCTTGGTTAAGAACAAATTTAAATCCAGCATTCGAAAATAGATGTATGTAAAATAAATATGTACATATATTACACGCAGATGCCTTTTTTATGAAAAACGAAAAAAAAAAATGTATTTCATTGAGCAGCCGGTCTGGCAAAGCCGTATTCACAGGCTGACTGAGTTAAATTGCGTTTGGTATCTACGCATGCGCTTGCAATGAGGTTGGGGTAGATACAAAAGTAAAGAGGACAATAATAAATAAGAGACAAAACTGGAATGAGCCACAACAATTGTCAGATGTGCTGCTGACGCTGCCGCTGCCACCATCTTCATTGTCGACGTCGTACATATATATATATAGCATAACCGTAACTAGATAACAATAAAAAGAAAAAAAGGTGGAACTAGCACAACCAGTTTGCTGGATCCTGTTTGTCGTCCAATGTCTGGTAGACGTTATTTCAGAGGAAAAAGGGAACGGAAACGATACAATACATCTGGCGAGGACGATAGGAACCGTTGCGATGATGAGGAGCCCTTGTATCCCTGTGATGGCTATAACACCAATTGCGACAAACCTGCGAACAATGAGATTGAACCGGAACCGGACGACGACTCGGAGTTCTTGCAAGATGTACCATATTCGTCCAGCAGCATTGATCGTAGTTCAATTGGCTCCATTCCATGGGCAGATGATGCCATTAAGAAGAACAAACTTGATTGGGAGCGTGTCGACCGCATGGTCAGCGGAGAAGAGATTCTACCGGAGCAGGAGGTGGAGCTACGGCACGAAATTGCCGATTGGCAGCGGAAATTCCCCAGTTTACTAGCTCGCAAAGCAAAACCCTTAAAACAACATAGCTTCGACAATGATCGTCTTAACACCGTGCTCCTGCCTGATGATGCCAGAGATATAGGTTCAATATCGGATCTTAGCCTAAACTCCCTGGATGACTATGAAGAACAGGATGGGGCTGGGGATCGGGACGAAGATAACGATGTAATTTTGACATCTACCATCGAACAGCAGAAGACAATGTCTTCGACCACGACCACGACTGCTACTCGGAATCGGAATTACATACGACCCGCCCATAATCTTGTAACTATGCTAGACAGAGACTTGCGCATTACAGCTATGGCACTCAATCTGCGGAAGCGTCGTGAACACTTTGAGCACCAGCCACCACAAACTGTAACAATGCCCCAATCGGCAACTGGGTCGCGCTCCCGACCTCGCCTTCGAATGCCGCCCATTCTCAATGTGTTAGACTCAAATCGCCGCTTCCGCGGCCTATTGAACAACAGGAGTTTTGTTCAACTGACGCAAGTGCAGCAACAGCCAAAATCAGCAGCATTGACGTATGCGAGCAGCGCTGAACGACGACAAGCTGGCGTTCGATCGGCCTGGAACATGCCCATGGCGGCTAGCCGGTTCCTGAATAATAAACATGGTATTGTGCTGCCATCTCTAAGCCATCAAAAGGATTTAACTCCATCTGCTACGACATCTATTGCCAACAGCAACAGTTCCTCGTTGCGCTCAACTCTATACAGCATAGGGCACATTGTCCAGCATCCGCAACAGTATCACCATTCATCAGCATTGATAACAACCAATGCAAACACTCCCTCAACGGGTCGTTCAATTTCGGCGGCCATTCATCATCCACGCTCGGAGTTTGCCACCAGTAATGCCTTTTATATACCGTACAGTGCCTCGAAATTCAAAGCCTTTAAGTAGCCACAATTGCAACTTGTATACAACAACCAGCAATAAAGTCCTACCAACCAAAATTACAAATTACAAATACAATTTCTCCTTCTAAAGTTGCACATTATTTCATTTAGTATTATTACCTACATACATATATATATAACGCACAGCTTGGGTCCTTAAGAGTTCATCATGAAAAAGACAGCGGTTCCTCAAATCACCAACTGACAGAGCATTTATTTCGACGACTAACTTTGAATAGAAATGTGAAAAGGCTAAGGCTCTCCGAAATGTGCATATTAACAAATAACAATTTTAGCTTAAGAGTTTCTCTTCGAAAATACACATTGGGACAGAGAATGTGGGATATATGTATGTATATTGCACTTTTTTTCATGCAAATACAAAAATAAAATACCAATTTTTTTTTTAAGTTTTAGAATTTCCAAATATAATAACCGATTTAATTATGTTCTCATAATCGCTTTGGTGCTACAAAAATTGTCTAGTCAATTAAAAAAATTAATCAATATTTACTTATTTTAATTTTTTTATAGATATAAAATCAGTGGAATATTCATAAGTTATTATTTGAATTTTGTAATAATGAATCATATTTTTTATATTCACATAAATTGTTCTTCAGAATTATCGGTTTAACATGAACCCGATATTCACTGCAAATGCATATGAATTGCATTTAATATATTGCTTAATCTATCGATAGGCAGGGTGGCATTGACTCCATATGCACAACGAACAAACCAATATATACGTTATTACACTGTTTATAGGCTCATATTGTCCAGACGGAGACGGCCGTCGTTCTCTGTAAGGTATAAAGTGTCGGCCAGGCATTGCTCAGTGATCAGTTCTTCAACACGTTCGTTCATCTGGGTAAAGGAATGACACGAGATTTAAATGGGTTCTAAATGATTTACTTGTTTGTTGCTTACTCCTTTTGCTTTGCGGTCATTTAATACTGCGGAATACTTGAACGATGGTCCGAAGTTGACGCTGACAGTGGCACTTTTGTGTATCGATATGGCCGGAAAGTAACTTCCAGCATAAATGTCTTCAAAGGCAACGCCCTGTGATTGGCCATTCTTGAAACACTCAATGCGACTGCCTTGCAGAATGTAAAGATTCTTTAGGGTCTCAGTAATTTTGTCTTTGTCTTCGTAGTATAAATGCGATTTGAATTTGACAAGAGGCTAAATAATGAAAATCAAAGTTAATAGTTGAAAGACATAAGATCGATACGATGAAATTCACTTACGCGATCTTTAAATGTGTTGGGCAGGTAATTCATTAATGGCAGCTCCGGCAGCTCAATGAGCAAGCCCAGAGTATCGCCCTCGCCGTATGCCGCACTATAGTGCTTACCCTGACTCTCGGTGAACCTTGTGCCTTTGCGGGAGCGCCAAGAGTACCCGAACTTGTCATAGCCCAGTGGTGCTTGTAGGTTCCCGTATTCTCTGCCCCAGCCAATGCGTGTTGCGGCACCTTCCGGCATCTCCTCTATTGTTATCTCATAGTACCAGCAACCACGATTCACAGCTACAAATGAACGGCAGACTGATGATTATTCCCTAATGATATATCCCAAGATGATCTCTTACTTACAATGTGTGGCACGCACTTGGGAATAACCACGTTCACCAGTCACCGCGAGGCGATCCTCGCTAATTTTAAGCTGTGGTGCTCGATCGTGAAGTGCCAGAAGAACCGCATGCGGTACAAGAGTGCGGTATAACCAGCCGGGTATGGGCTTGCCAGCCCAGTCGGAGCTCTCATCGAACTCTTGGCGGAATGGTGCATGTGGATCAGGCTCGGCAAGTATGTATCGATAGCCATCCTTATTAAATGGGTGTTCCAGCGGATATCCGTGTGCTGGTAGCTTCACATTTGCTGTAATATCGGAGCTTGGACGTCCCTTTTTACCAGTTGGACCCCCCGCATCAGTGCCAGGGAACTTTCGCTTCTGTCGACTATTTTTGGCAAGCGTAGCTGTAAAAAATTATTGCTTTTTTTTTAAATATATATATATTTAAATCCAAAATACAACTAGCTTCGGGAAGAATCACTAAGCTTTATGCGTAACAGGTATGAATATTGATTTTCTACACATTTAAAATATATTTAATATTTCCACCTAACCAATTCGTTTTCGAAATAAGTCTAAATGCTTAGGGTTTTTATATAGCTTTTCCCCTCAATAATTGTATAATATATTATGTTGCTTAAATATATGATTTTATTGTTTGCTTTTAGTAAAATAGGTCTAAATGTGCTATAAAGTAATCATTGACTTACAATCTTCCTCGATATTGACCAATGAGGCCGTTGAAGTTGACGTCATTGAATGGACAATATACCAAGTACAATGTATATTTCTCGAGACTACGTTGTGATTTAAATCAAATAGAAATAAGACACCTCCACACACTAAATGAATTGAACGAATCAACAAAACAAGATGTTTTATTTTGTTAATGCGGTTAAACCAACTAGGGCCAACTAGGAGCAGGTGCCACACCCACAATATTTATGTAGTTGTTGATGTTCGAGTGAAAAGATTATTGTTTCCGGAGAACTGCTGTTTTTGAGAGAACACAATGAGAAATAAAAGAACTACCGCAACGTAACGTAATGATAAACTTTCATTTAAATTGTTGGCATTGCGAAAAAGAACAGAAAACAGAAATCGGCAAAGAGAGTAATGTTGAATAGTGTAGGCGAGGAGAACGTAAAACGATTCCCAACGAAAATAGAGAGAGCAGACACACCTCGCATCAAGTGGTTTAGTGTTTGTTTGAGAGACTATGCAAAGCTATATGCAACAAAACAGAATTGTGATAGTATACGCACGATTTTCCAACAAACTGCAACACTTGTGGCGCTTTCAAATATTTATTTAATTTTCCAAGATAATTGGCATCATCTCACCTTGAATATAGCCATCGTCTGTAAGACGCAGGGCGCCACTCTTTGTCATGATCTCGTAGTTAGGTTTGATCATTCGCAAATCTTGATTAACTAATCCATACATGGCACCGTGCTGCTCATGCTCTTCGTAAGTGAAAAGAGTGTTTACATCTTTTACAAGGGATCGATGCACGGTTGAATACCAAGACTGCGTCAGACGCCGCGGCATTGTTGTCATGGCCTCCCAGTATTGCTCAATGTAGGGTATAATCTCCTTGTCTTTGCTGAACTGAATCTGACGATTCCTCTCCCGTAGAGCAGCCTGCTGCATGTTAGCGATGGCACATTGACACATTTGCGATATCGCTGAAACAAATGGACGATCCACATCAATCTTGGATTCAGCTGCATTTAAGTATATTCGTCTAAACTTACTGGCTTGGCTTTTGCGAAAGCTTTCGTGGCCCGCGCCCGAACAATTTTTGCAAACAAATATGTAGTTTGTTATGAAGGGCAGTATCTTTCCCTTGCCGAATTGGTATGTTATACACGATTCATGAATCCAGCGCGAACACGTTGCACATAGCAGCTCCATTACGTTCAGGTTGCGCTCCTTGCCACTAATCATCAAGACGGAGTACAAATGTTAATGTGATGATTACAAGACAAAAACCAATTTTATAACATGTGCGCGTACCAATAACATACACCGGCTGCGATTTGGTTCTCACCGCCGTCCGAAGCTAAGAGGCCGGCCGATGAGCGTTGTTCTGGCAACTGAAGTTTATCGTCCTCCATGACAAAGTTAAGATCGGAGTTGGCTTCGGCCTTTATATTCAAATCCATTATGCAATCGTCCATTTTAAATTGTTTTGTCGAGATTTTAATTCAGAAAATATGTAAACAAACTAATAACTCAGCAACAATGATTTGCTAAATGCTGTGTCGAATAATCGAAGCAGCTTATCGGCGTGACCACAATATGAATACCAAAATATACTAATTTGAGACAAAAAATTAACCACTCAAATAGTTATCAACTTCTTTTAAAGATGCATATTAAAATGCGCAAATAATGATTCAAATTTTGATTCTTTGCTGAGATTAATATTGACGATATAAAGTTAATTTTTTTGTAAACTCGAATATTGGTAAAACGAAGGCCAAAAGTATAAATTTAAGTAAAATAAAGAAAATTAACCAAAGGTCACACTGCTGTGAAAGAATATCGGAAATAAATATTTAAAAAAAAAACATCGCATGTCACATAGTACATACAAGGTCGTACGGCAAACAGTTCGGCCGACCACCACATAATCCGGCCGTCTATCGCTCATCTAGAAGCGATTTTTCTTATCGACAGAAAATATATCAAGAAAATATATCAATTCATACAAATTTATTAGAATTTAAGTGTAATTTTGGATGCAATGTTTGACAAGTGCGTGTTGTGTGCATGAGAGCGAGTGGCATTGAGTGCTCAATATAAATGGAATTGCTCGGAATCTATGAACGACAGAAGAGATCGAATAAAAACCCACCAAAAAATTCCACTTAGCGACTACAACGGCGAACGCTTGAGGAGGAGAAGGTAAAAGGTAACGACGACGGCAAATCAAACTGATCTGAAGTAGAAACGGCAGCAGCGACGGCAGAACCACACGAAACCAGAACAATGTGCGAGGTTTGCGCCGATTTCCAAAATCTATTGGAGCTGTGTAAGTAGTGAAAAATGTTACAAATTATTGCTTCAAATGTGTCGGTATTTACACTGAGAGCGAGAACTGTTTGAACGTGTGTGCAATTCCTTGCCAACTCTTTCTTTACACATACATATGTTATCTTTATTTTGTAGATGAGGTGCGTGTGGCGAGTTCGGAGCTAAAGTTTCAGCTGCTGCTAAAAAGCGAAATCGAGACGACTTTTAACTACATTCAATCGTGGCCACAACGCCAATGCATGTGCTTGTATCGGGATAATAAGAACTATGATCGCTTCAATCTGGTGGTGCAGTCTCTCATTTGTCTGACCGTTCAACACTTAAAACACATCGATCATCTGATTGACAGCTACAAGCGGCTGACGGAAAGTGCAGCACAGGTTGTCGCCGAGGCGCAACGCAAGAACTCGTCCGAAAAAGTCGACAAGGACGCGCCTCACATTACGAATGAAGCGAATGAATGTGAGACTAACAAGATCAATGATTCTCCGTCTTCATCTTCCTCGGCCAGAGATGATGACGAGCATGCTGCCATTGTTGAAGCCAGCGGCGAATATGAAAATAGAGCTTCTGGTGATGGTCCGGGTCCACCTAAAACTCACCCATCTTCATCGCCGATACCAGCTCAAGCTCAAGCAAGCAGCATCAGCGGCAACAGCAGCAGCAAGACGCACACACAATACACAGAAGAGCCTTGGATACTTCCCGAGGTGGAGAAACTATTGGTGCTTGTCTCGAAAGTATTTCTGCTTAACTTTCCACTGTACATTGCCCACAAACATGGTATGCATTCGCGCTTGGACGACCTGCAGGCGGAAGAAGCACATCATTTGGCATTAATCTGTGATTTGCATGACAACGATCTTCCCATCTACCTACTTCGTAATGTGAGTCTCTTTTGCAATTCGGGTGGATTTGGCTCCATGTCCCTATGCTTTGAACATCCCGATTTGCCGGTATCAACAGCACATTCGATGACTGCAACAGTATCGAATGTGAAGCTCTGGCTCAACTATCATTGCAATACTCAGCTGTTTGTTCCACTACGAAGCCGTATTCTGCAATACATGTGCAAACTTTCCGACCAGAATCTGCGCTCAGCAGCCACCCGCGCCATGGCTGACTTCGTTTGGTCCTCGATGCGTGATCCGCTTGACGTGGCCGTAAACTTCGATACTGAGGGTCTGGCACTAGCCTTTAAATATTTTACATCAACAACTTTAACAATGCGTCTTGCAGGTAAGCAAACCAAATAGCAACATGTATGACCATTACGTTACGGTTACGTTGCAACATCGTTTGACCTTATTATTTTTTTCATCTGTGTCATCTAAAGGTATGGCCCAGATCAATGCTCACATTAATCTGTTTAATGAAATCTGCACGACTGAAACAGTCAATGAAGTGGAGCTTTTTGGACAGCGCATTGCCAATTGGCTAACAGAGAATCAAATTGTGCAACATCTGTTCGGTCCCAACTTGCACGTGGAGATTGTGAAGCAGGCGCATGTGCTTCTCAACTTTCTTGCCGTAGAGAATCAAATATCCGAGGAGGACATCAAGCTCATCTGGCAGGCGACGCAGTTGAAGCACTGCTCTAAAACTATATTTGATATTTTGCCGGCGCTAGTGAAAAATCTGGCACCACGACCTGCAATGCATTTATATTCAATGCTTTGCCGCTTGGACCCAAAGGAGCACACGGAACAGAGCGTTTATATTGCATCTGCTTTGACAAAATTAATTTGGACGCGCGATTGCTCACGTACCCAAATGAATTTAATGCAGGATCATTTGCTAGGCTGCAATGTGACAGCGTCCAGCTCGGACAGTGGTAGCATTGAGGGCAGCAACACAGAGGATGATAATGTTGGTGCCGATGATAGCAGCATAGCTAGTGGCGGGGGGGGTGTCGTCGGTCAGAAGAGTCCCATCGGTGGGGTAACACCTTGTAAACAGGCCCGGCACAGGCGACACATTTGTGATCCAACAACTGAGAAAGTGAAACAATTGACTGGCGAGGAGATGTCTAAGGTTGACGTAAAGTAAGTTCCCTTTGATGAATGAATATTCGAAAGACTTGTGAATTATTTAATAGCTAACTGTTCATTGCTAATTATATTGTATGAATTATATTAGGAATCATCGCATTGTTAATATTATTGACAACACAAGCAGTGAGGAGGAGATGCAGTCACGTGCTGCTCTGGAGCTGCAGCTGCATCGCAAGAAGTCCAGCATCAAACGACGCCGACCAAAAAATTGCAATAAACAGAAACAACAGCATCAGGTGCTGCCCCATGAGCTTGTTGAAATATGGGAGGGCGCGGAAGATGTGCACAGCAGTGATGACAACGACGCTGAGGGGGATGGTGAGCTGCTGGCAGACAGCGACGAGTGCAGCGACAGCGCGGGTCACCAGATGGTACCCGCAGCTGTATTAAAGCATTTGCATGGAGAAGGACCCTACATTCGAGCTATTGCCGAAACAAACATCAGCGAACTGCTGAGTGGGGCCGACAATGACGGCAGTTACTCCTCGCCAATGAGCAACAAATCAGAGAAGAATTTGGCCGACTTTGACGACGAAGATATTTCGCCATGTGAAGAGGAACTGGCTCAACTTGTCAATTCGCATAGTGGTCGTGTGACTGCGTCCAACTGTTCTGGTGTAGCCCCAGCGTTTGCTGCAGCAGCCGCCGCATTAATGGCCGCCCAGTCAGCCATGGCTATGCAAAAGTCTGGAGAAACAAATGTGGCAGCCGCCGCAGCTGCTGTTGCCGCCGCCGCTATGGCAACTGGAAATGCGCAACAATCTTTAGCGGCTATGCGACAGCAGGCCACTGCTGCAGTGGCTGTTGCCGCTGCAGGTGCTGTCAAATACAAATCGGACACGGACGGGGATCTAATGGAAATGAGCAATAAGCAACAAAGCTCGCCCAAAGCTAGTAGCACAGGATTAAGTAACAATCAACCAACATTCAAGCTCAATGATGTCTGCCAGCCTGGTAATACCCTGCTTTGGGATTTACTGCAGGACGATAAAATTGTAAGTTAATTTCCAAATAATTATTTGGGGCTGTAAGTCCCGAATATACCGAATACACGCTACCCATAGGGTAGAAGGTTAGATAAGTTATTGCCAACAGAAAATATATGTAATAGGCAGAAGGAGGTGTCAACAACCGAGTAGATATAATCCGTTTTGTCTGTCTGTCCGTCAGTATGAACACTTGGAGACTATAAAATCTGCAGTTATCAATTTTGTTTAAAACACTTGTAATTGTTGCACGCAGATCAAGTATGTTTTTGACTTTAGTCCTCAAATCGAAAAAAAAACTAATAACGTAATTTTAAAACTAGAATTGAGTTTTGGTATACACAATATTTATTATAGTTCAAATAATTTCAGAGAATTTTCTTGCTGGGCTCACTTGGTTTAACGTAAAAGTATATTTGTACACAAAATATAATTTTCGTTATATATTTATGTTATATATATTTTTTAATATAAAAGGGCTTTGCATTCTCTCAAAACGAGTAGCGGTCACTCTCGACTGCAGCTTACTTGCTTGTTAATTGTTAATTAATTCAATTTGGTTTCACTCACTTTTATAAATATTGTCTTGCGATATTTAGTCTTATAACAAATGTGCCCATCTCATATTTATTTTATTTAGGAAAATACCAAGTAAGACATGCTACAGTCGATAGTGCTTGACCGTAAGATACCCGCTACCCATTTCGAGAGAATAGAAAAACCCTTAAATGATATTTAAACAAAATATATACCAAACACAAATACCGAAATTCCTTTTTTTTTTTTGTATATATTTGAAAAAAAAAAAAAAACACCTAAACAAACAAATCGCAAGAAACTGCATGTGAATTTCAAGCTTTATTATGACGCACAGTACAGTTTGTACCCTTTTCTGATGAGGCGGAAAGAGACGAGGCAAAAAAACAAACTGATCTGCGTAAGACATACACGAGTTCTGTCACCAAGTTTGATATCTCTAGCTCTTTAGTCTCTGAGATCAAGATTGTCTTGGTTGTTGACACTGATCAAGAAAATATATATATTCCCGTTTTTGTATTGATTCTTTAGATTTTAGCTAATAAAATAGAATGTTTTATTTGGACTGAAAGAACGAAATATTACGTATCCATGTGTTATATTGATGCTGCATACAATTAAAAAGTTTCATTTCTTGATTCTGTTCGATTACATTGATAACATTAACTGAAGGGACAACAACTTGTTACGGGTCACTGTGCAATTAATTATAATAAAAGATTTAAGTGCTTTTTTACGCAGTACTAAACTAATAATCAAAGTTGAGCACTAACAAATGAAACACGCTTTTGTCAATCTATTAAGCGTAAAATTTAAATTTTTCTCGCTGTTTAGGGTCAACTTGGCGAATCCCTGGCACTTGAGGCGGAGAAGGCTCTAGCAACACTCCTTTGCTTTAGTATGGATCGCCAGCTGCGTACAAAGTTTATTGAGGGTTGCCTGCAGAACGTTACCAGTAATCGCAGTGTGATCGTTAGCTTAAGACTTTTGCCGAAGCTATTTGCCTCATTCCAACAGTTTCGACCCTCGGACACTCACTCGGTAACACTTTGGGCGGAGCGCAATCATCGAATGATGCCGAGCTTCTTCAACAACATTCGACACTATGCCAGACGACACGCGGAGCTTTTGATTAATCAGAATGGGGAGCAACAGCAACTGGGTCTGCAGTTGTACTCACACAAAACCCAAGTTTCAGTGAGATTGCAATTTCTGTCATCAATCTTCTCGTCCGTGGGTTCCCCCAAGAGCTTTCGCCTTACGCTGGAGCAGTTGGATGCCCTGTGGGACTGGCTGGCACATGATCCTGAATGCTCGGACTGCTATTTCTCCTGGCTGCAAGCTCAAACCAAAGGTGGCGATCAGCATGCGCTTGGCATCGATGCACTGCAGCATTTGTATTTAAAGAAATTACCAGAACTGCGCCCAGAAGAATTCTCAATGGTAGCGCTGGGACTGTTTCAGCAACTTTGTAGTTTCGCTCGCATTGCCATGGCCGAGTATGAAAAACATAGTGACTCGATCTCTACCAACTCCAATGCAGTGGGCATGTATCACCTATGGAAGATTGCGTTAAGAGCTCAAAGCAATGAGGTCTCGCTTGCTGCTATTCAGTACATTAATATGTACTATATGGGTCAGCAGTTGCGGCTCGAGAAGGAGTTTGTATCCCAATGCATGGACAATCTGGTGCAGGCTGCAACAGCGTTGGAAAAGTGAGTTGTTTTTCAAGGTGTATTTTGAAAGTATCTATAATATGTATTTCAACAGCATTGAGGATGAGAACGCTTTGATGCGAGTACAACGGGGTTTGTTGCTGCTCAATACCCATTTGGATACATTTAGACGTCGCTATGCATTCCACTTGCGACGGTGGGCCATCGAGGGCAAGGGAATTGGCTCGCACAGCAATTTGAAGAACGAGGGTGGTGGCCCACCACTTCGAATTGTACTGCAGCAAGCGGGCCTATCGGAGAAGAGTTTGCTGCACATGCACGCCTGTGACCTTATTGCAGATCTAAAGGCGGAGGTTTCCAAGTGGTGGGAGAGCTTGCAGTCGGGCATGACGGCGCCGGTTCTGGGCTTGCTGTTGAACGATGGACCTTTGCGGATTATAACACAAGGACAAGAACTCACGTCGGACTACGACGAGCGTACGCTGGGCGACGCCGGTTTTAAGGACAATCAAATTGTGTACGTGTCATTAGGCGGTCGTGGGGCCCGGCGTAAAGAGACGAACATTGAGCATCCGTCTATGCTGCCGCCTCCGCCCAAAGAATGCCTGCCGACGGTATTACTGCTGCAGCCCAAGTACTTCGAGAAACTATTTTGTTTGATGCAAACACTTGGTGACATGAAGCCGCAATCGTCGACGCTGCATTTGCAGCATCATACGAAGGCACAGCTTCTTTCGCGCCGCGTCTGGGATATTTTGGCAATGCTGCCCACCAATCCACATATATTGGATGCATTCAAGAACCTGGTCAGTGATCTGTGTGAACTACAGCAACTAGAAGCTGACGGCAACCAGGAACAATTGGCCAATAAGCGCAAACAAATCAATCAAAAATTTTGCGATTACCTTGATCCCAGTAATCTACAAAAGTTCATGTATTCCTTGCATATTGTTGAGAGTTTGGCATTAAGCAGCAACTCGCGGCAACCAACTAGCCTCGTTGCTGCTACCTCCATTGGATCCAATGGCAACCTGGTTATCAGTGAACAACCGAGATCCAAAAAGAGCACGAATAGACGACACAACAGCAACAGTAACAGCAACGAACTGTCTAAGGAACAAAAACGGAGCAGCAGCAGTAGTGACTGTAGCAAGGATCATTTGAGTGGGGAACCCGAGGCCACAATGACATCAACACCACGTTCTGGAAGTGATGTGGAAATCAACGAAATTGCAAGCGGCGGCGACAAAGAAAATCAACCCAAACAGAATAGTAAGCGAGAGAAAAAGACCGATCAGGATCTGGAACGGCCCATGGGTTGCTCCACACCGCCTCTACCTTCGACCCTACCGTCGACCTTTTTACCCGCAACTCCAGGACGGGTAGCTCTGCTTGGCGAGAGCAGGAAATGGAGCGACGCGTTTATTAAATGTGGCGGCCTGCAGCATTTGTATGAAATCTTTAGTGGCGGTCAACTGCAGCAGAGCGCTCATGTTAAAGAGTTTGCTCTGAACGAGTGGCGTCATGATTGTTTAGCCAGCCTGCTTCGCATTCTGTGGTTGCTAGGATTCGAAGAATTGCAGACACAGGATGTGCATGTTCTCATGTCTCGGCCGCACGCATTCATGCTACAATTAATGGAGGTACCACAGTGTCTAAAACGGCTGTCCAGCATTCTTAACGATGAGGTTCATTATCATTTGTCAGCTGGCTCCACATCATCTTTGCTATTTCCGTATCAGTTTCATCAGCTGCGCACAGGATTTTGGGGACGTGCTCAACTCGTCCAGTTCACGATGAACATTATGGTGAGCTTTGTTCATGCCTCATCGGAGGCACGTTGTCTGCTCTGGTCGCAGCCAGAACAATGTACTTGGCTGCAAAAGTTTATTTTGGAGGATCCAGAGCCGGCCGTGCGTCGCGAAATTTGCGCCGGTCTTTATCGCATATGCCTGGGGAATGCTCAAAGCTATCGTTTGCTTTTGGCGCCATTACTTCACAAGCTGATTGCGCTGCTGCCGCGGGCCGAGCAAATGAGCTCATCTGTGCAGCACACTCAATTTCTGCTCTCCGAAGAGGGCAAAGAGCCCTATGGACCGGCTTGTCGGGATTATTTCTGGCTGCTGGCGCGACTCGTTGACACTCTAACCACCGAAATGGTGGCAGAGGAACGCATTGACATTGAAATGCTATGCGAGAGCATTTCGGACAGCATTCTGAACCGCGATTATTACGAGTTGCGTCATGGCAATCAAGATGACGGTCTAGTGGGTCTTCTAAATCTGATGTCTAATCTTATCAAGTATGATACCAGCTACAAGTACAGACCCAAGGCATTGAGTTTCATTGAGCAATTAATGGAGTTTCTTTTCGAGATGCCGTCGCCGACGAATCGCCAGAAGCCCAAGTGCAAATCAGCCACATCCCGTGCAGCTGCTTACGATCTTTTGGTGGAGCTGTGTCGCGGTTGTGCCACAAATTATAGTTATCTGCATGGCCGATTACTAGCCCAACATAAGTCGGGGCCAAAGCAACCATATCCCTGGGATTATTGGCCTCGCGACGAGGGACGTGCCGAGTGCGGTTATGTGGGCCTCACAAATCTGGGCGCCACCTGCTATATGGCCTCGTGCATCCAACATCTGTACATGATGCCGCAGGCACGAGCGGCCATTTTGCGACTTCCTCCAGCCGGCGCCCAGAAACATGCACCAACGTTATTGGAACTGCAACGGATGTTTGCCTATCTGTTGGAATCGGAGCGTAAGGCTTATAATCCGCGAAGCTTCTGTCGCGTATATCAGATGGATCATCAGCCACTCAATACGGGTGAACAAAAGGACATGGCGGAGTTCTTTATTGATTTAGTATCCAAGCTGGAAGAGATGACACCCGATTTGAAGCACCTGGTGAAGCGCTTATTTTGTGGCACTTTAAGCAACAACGTTGTCTCGCTGGACTGTGGTCATGTCTCGCGCACTGCCGAGGAGTTCTATACAGTTCGCTGTCAAGTGGCTGATATGCGCAATCTGCAAGAGTCACTTGATGAGGTGACCGTAAAGGATACACTCGAAGGCGACAACATGTACACGTGCTCGCAATGTGGCAAAAAGGTGCGCGCTGAAAAGCGAGCCTGCTTCAAGAAGCTGCCACAGATTCTCTGCTTTAATACGATGCGGTACACATTTAATATGGTAACCATGCTGAAGGAAAAGGTCAACACTCACTTTTCGTTCCCTTTGCGTTTAAACATGTCCCACTATGTGGAAAAGGCATTAATGCCTCAACAGTATAAAGAGGATCGCGAGAAACGGAAGCGAGAGTGGGAGCGCGGACACCATGAAGATGTCAGCGGGGGAGCTGAAAACGAAAAGGCTGAAGCCACACTTGACGCTGACATCGAAGAGTGCTATGAGTAAGTAAACTTAATTTATCTTCTCATTAGAGCCGATTTTTAGAAGGGTATTATATCTTAGTGCCAACAGAAAATGTATGTATGTAACACGCACAAGGAGGCATCGCTGACCCCACAAAGTATATATATTCTTGATCAGTATCAACAAGACTGTAAAAGCTACCTAAAACACTTGTTATTGTTGCCCACAGATTTTAAGAATCTCACAGTTAAGGAGTTTCATTGGAAGCTTTCTTACTTGCTAAATATTTAAATTTGGTCACACTATATACTTAAAAGAAACACGATTTCATAAAACGCAAAGCAGTTCCAGCTGCTTTTGAAGTTGTATTGAACTTTGGTGGCACAAAATGTTTTGTATTCTCAAGCACATTCGATTATAGGATTCTTCATTGTTTGATGTTGATTTATTTTATAAAGAATTTATATTTATACAGGTACGAATTGGTTGGTGTCACTGTGCACACGGGAACGGCAGACGGCGGACACTATTACAGCTTTATAAAGGAGCGCACGAAAAGTAATTACCATCCCCACGAGCGTTGGTTTCTTTTCAATGATGCGGAGGTCAAACCATTTGATCCCTCTCAAATAGCGGCCGAATGCTTCGGCGGTGAGATGACGGTACGCAGTTATATTTTCTCTATTGCGGCCTAAAAAAAAAACGTATTCATCTTTTTTTTTTGTTTTTAGAGCAAAACCTACGACTCTGTCACCGAAAAGTATTTGGACTTTAGTTTTGAAAAGACTAACTCTGCTTACATGCTCTTTTATGAACGCCGGCTGCCAGAGCATCTACAGCGACGTCACTCCGAGTTGTTAGCGACACCAACATCAAGTCCAACCAATGGCGATAAGTTAGATATAGATGGGTCAACTAAAGCGGACACAATCTTGGGCGCTGATAAATTTGTAGTGAGTATCGAGGAGGCGTCAAATTCAAATTCAGGTATAGTCCAGAAGAAGGATCCGAATACAACTCCGTCAGAAGGCGATGAAGAGAAGAAAAATAAAGGTGAGATGGGAAGTGAAAATGAAATCATAAACGAAGAGTCCCGCATAAAGCTTGAAGGAGAAGATAAGGTGAATCAAAGAACAGCTAATTGTGATAACAATAAAGAACTGCTGGCGTCAACCTCAAAGGCGGTCGTCGGTGGGGATGCCAAAGTGTCCATAAAACTAAATCAGCCACAGATTCGTCCATTGTTAAGTAAGGAACTTGAAGATTGGATATGGCAGGACAATCGACAGTTTCTCCAAGATCGCAACATTTTTGAACATACTTATTTCAAGTAAGAATAATAATATAACTCTAGTTGTGTCAATGATTAATGTATTGATATAATTTTTGGCTTTACAGTTTCATGTGGCAGATATGTGGCCATATACCACAGACATTACTTTCGGAAACGGATGTCACCTGCATGGCTGCCAAGCTGTCTGTGTCGTTTTTCATTGAAACATTCATACATGCTAAGGAAAAAGTGAGCATATTCAGTTCAATGTATATTGTGTTTCTCCCCAACATATCTGAACCGAATTTTTACCTTAAAGCCAACAATGGTGCCTTGGGTGGAGCTCTTGACAAAACAATTTAATGCCAGTGAAGAGGCCTGCGAATGGTTTCTGTCCCACATGTCAATAGAGCCCTTTTGGCCAGTGCAAGTGCTGATTCAATGCCCGAACCAAATGGTCCGACAAATGTTTCAACGACTTGTCGTTCACGTTATACAGCGACTGCGGTAAGTTGTCATTTAAATTTGACAAATTTTATAACACTACTACTCTTGTAATTGCGTTTAGTGCCTCCCACGCTGATCTTTATCTAGGTGTAGAAGCAGACGAGGATGACAGAGAGTTGATTGGCCAGGCATCATGTGTAACACGCTTTATCAACTCACTAATTTCCCTACTAGAGCATGGAGCTCGTTCACATCTGCGCCATCTATCTGAATACTTCAGTCTTATGTGCGAGTTTTCACGCATGGGCGATGAGGAGGCGATGTTTTTGTTACGAATCGGGGTACTTAAAAACCTTGTTGATTTTTATCTGGGCCATAAACAACCCGATAGTGTGAGTTGACTGATTTTTAGAACTTGTTTCTTAGTATTCTTTGTACAATAAATTACTAAATTTGTTCATCAAATTAGATTGACATCAGCTCCGACAACGAGGATAACTCATCAGATGAAGCGCTCTCTGTGGAAAAAATGCGCCCAGCGTCCTTAGACAAAATGATTGCATTGTGTGCCAGTCTCGTTGAGCGTTCACGGGGAACGGACTTTCGGTTACGGTTATCACCCAAAGACTTCAATGCCATTGCCGGTGGAAAGGTGATTCTAAAAAAACTCCAAAGCCTGATTTATTCCATTATATAATATGTTGCTACTGGGTTTATTATATATTGAAATCCCGCGTCGTTTTAAGTTTTAATGTTTGCATGTGATTTGTTACATTTTCTAAAATCGTCGTTGCGAGTCGATTTAGGATTAACTATGTATTTTTTTTTATTTCATTTGAAGTTGTCATACGTATTTAACTCTCAAGCAAGCACTTCAAATTTGCGGTAGTTTAATGGCAACAGTATAAAATTTAGAAGACGTTTTACAATAGCATAATATCATCTTTATTGCATATCTTACGGAATTAATTTTGAAATTGAACATATAATAGTATCGTAATGCTTAAATAATAAAAGATTGCCCATATTTTTCACAGGGATTCCCATTTTTGTATCAACAAATTAAGGACGGCATTAACCCCCACCAAACGAAGCACTTAATACACGCTCTCTGCCGATGGGACGATCGCTTAGCCACACAAATAATAAGTATGCTCTTCGCTTCGGTCACCAAGCACACCGAGCTGTGCGCTCCGTTCTTCAAGCTGCTTACCTTGCTGACTGAAACACAAGGAGGCCCTGTCGGGCTGCCTTGTTTTACACAACTTGTCTTACCGCGCATGTGGGATGCTGCAGAGTACTGTCCACAATCTGTGCTGGAATGGCTATCTCTGCAGGCAACAAAAAATAAAATAGCACATGTTTGGATTCTGCAGTCCGCCGATCAATGGCTGGAACAGTTCTTGCTCGCACACGATAATACACGTGTAAGAAATGGTAAAGACATCGCCCACGCTATATTTAACTTTGGACATAATATACAATATCGTTTCTGTTTACATGATTTAAATTTGTAGCCGCTGCCTGTCTGTTGGTGGCGCTTGTGCCGTCGCAACCTTTTCGTGCCAACTTTAGAGCTCACTCGCAACACAAGTTGTTGGCTCTCAACCCTCACAGTTATCGGTAACTACTTTTATCACAACAGTGAACAACACCTATATAAATTGTATAATCTTGTAGTGATATCAATAGTGATGCCCAAGTCGTGCTGCATCAAGTGATCACATTGCTACTTCGATTGCTGCGTCCAGCTCGTGTTTATGCCGACATTGGAGCGCACGGCACAACCAAGTTGACTGCATATTTTAATCTACTCAGCTACTGTATGGTTTCAAAGACTGAAAAACTAATGGCAAGTTTGACTACTCTGATGCACACTGTTTTATTAAATCCTCTCTTTAAGCTGTTCGCATCTAATGGTCTTATTTCCTTTACAGATCGGTTCATTTATGCGCTCTCTGTGGGAGCTATTCCATCCACGCCTATCTGAGCCAAGTGTTCCAGCGCATCATAATAAGCACGCACTTCTTACCTTTTGGCATCATTCGCTCGTCGATTGTCCTGAGAACGCGGCACAGGTTGCTAGCTGCCCAGAAATAACGCGCAACATTGCATTTAACTATATACTGTAAGATCTTACACTGTCGCGGCCAATTGTGATTATTGGACTCATTTGCCCCTTTCCTTTCCCCTGAAGTGCCGATCACGATGATTCAGAAATTGTCACCTATAATCGCTCCATGCTGCCAGCGTATTATGGACTACTGCGTTTGTGTTGTGAAGAAAGCCGAGCTCTCACTCGCCAGCTAGCACAGCATCAAAATCTTCAATGGGCCTTCAAAAACATAACGCCACATCCCACACAATATGCCGCAGCTGTGGATGAGTTATTTAAACTGATGGCACTTTTTGCCACACGCCATCCGGATGCAAGTGAACAAGAAAAACTGGATGTTATAGCTTTTAGGCGCTCAGTGATTGTTTCTTATACAAGCAGTCTAGATGCACGGGTCTCTTGGTCTACTCTTATCACAGCTCTAAAAATACTTGGTAAGCAACATATTATTACATAAGGCAACATTAATCACCTTGAAAAATATAAATATGATGGGAAATCTGACAACTTTCTAAAAACAGACCGTATGCTTAAGAGGAAAAAGGGAAAAAGGGTATTTTAGTTTTGAGAAAATGTATGTACATATGTATTTTACCATTTCCGGCTGTGTCCGTTAAAGTGGATCTCAACAACTATAAAGCTATAGACATTAAATTAGGTACCTAGGTTTCTGCATTCACTGTGCAGGTCAAGAACAAGTAAAACTTTTATTAAATAGATTAAAATAAATTAAAACAAAGCTAAGGCGATTATAAAGTTTGAGTATTTGGATAAACTATTGGACGAAGTAAATAGTAATATTTTGACAACATAGAGCATTGCCGTCGCACTTAATTTAGTTGTTCAGTTTTGGTTTCACCGCGAAACCACCGGTCGCCAAAAAAAAAATGTTCATATTTTTTGTGTTCAGCTGATTTCGGCCACACTCAAATTTTACCGTTGCTCATATATTCATGTGGAAGCTGAAAAATGGGACCCGGGCATATGTGATAATATGGAGTGAATGTGGAATGAGGCTATAAAACATTTATTATAATTTTGGTTGTTGTTGCCTCCCGCTGAAGCCTCTTTGTGCTTTCAGTCATTTCTGCTTTATAATTTTAATATTCTATAATACTTCTAATAATTATATTACTATTTTGTATAAAAGGTGTGCCCAATGCACATATACACGTTTAATAGCCTCATGTGTTTGTATTCTCTTGAAATGGGTAGCGGATATCTTAGGGTCGTACACTCTCGATTGTAGTTTTCTTGTATTTTTAAACAAAGCTTTTTTAATTGAAAATCATTTTGTTTTTGTTACACAGTGGACAACGACGATGACAGAATGCTGGTAATTTTTAATGGTGGCATTGAAATGTGTTTTGAGGCACTGCACACTCTACATTCCATGCACCACGAAGCCACCGCATGCCATGTGGCTGGAGACATACTAGATCTACTTGGTGAGATGGTGTTATTATTAGCAACGCTACGCATGCGCACAGATAATCCCGCACAAAAGAAGCAACAACAACAGCAGCTGGAGCAGCAATTGCAACTGCAACAACAACAATTGATGCAGAAACAACAGCAGGCTCAGTGCACACAAGCACCGCAGACGCCACAACAGAAGGAGAAGCAGTTGCAACAGCAAATGCAGCAACACCTTCAATTGCAGCAAATGCAGCTACAGCAGCAGCATTTTCTTCGCCAGCAGCATCAACACTCTGCATTAGCAAAGGCTCTCCCAGATGCAATCAAGCGCCTGGCCACCCTTCTTAACACATTCAACTCTCCCGAGATTAGTCGCATGGCGCTTGAGGTGCTCAAGGAGCTGGTACGCAATACTACTCTCGAGGCGACTAGCATACTGGCGCCCATTTTAATTAACTGTCATCTGTCGGTGGCAAATGCACCCAATGCAATTGGTCCAATGGGTCCATATTTTCCACGACGTGGAGCCAAACAGGCACCCTGGCCACAAGGTGCAAAGAATTCACCGCGTCCTCCACGGCCCATGGTGCAAATGAGCATTGCTCTATCTGAGTTGACGCCACGAGGTCTTGATATGGAGTATGACGCACTCGTTGATAGCTTTTACAGGCCATACCATGACTTCATCGATGTCATGCTCCGAATGTGCGTCAACATGGGCTCTCTCAACGACACGCTGGTCAAGTTACACTGCCTAGTGGCTATTGAGTCGACTCCGCTGCATTTCAACTACTTTCCAAAGTTCTGGGTGGGCATACACAACAATGCGTTGACGCACAAGTAAGTAAATCTGTACGTGCCTCCATTAAATATATCTATGAGTCCCTTCCCACAGATATTTTAGTAATTTGCATCGTAACATGTGGGCTCGAATTAGAGAGAATAAATTCATATTTTAGTACATAGGGCTTAAGCTTATTTTAATATATTGATGTTCGACATTTGTATTTATCTCTGACACTTTACAGTGGAGACGGTTATTATGTCCGCCTGTTGTCTGTCAATCCGACTTATACTCACGTTAATCTTACAACTTAGTAGATCAATTTTATTTTAGAATTAGCTGCCGACGAGTCGAGCACACTCAACTGAATCTTTCTATGATTTAATATTATTCCGTATTTATCCAAACAATTTATTTTCTAAAACTATTTTTGAGCAAGAAAAGTCCGATCTGACTTAAGGAGAGATATACATACATGTAGCCGGCAAAAAAAATCTAAAATTTTGTTTTCCTTAAATCGGTCAACAAACTTTTCCATTTCTCCAACAAATTTAAGAATCTTACTCGAATTATTTTGGAAGATACAGAGCTAAAAGCACGTAAGCGTCCGCCTGCTTAACAAGGAAACTTTGAACCGCTCTTTCTCGACTTTACATTTTGTGCCAAACGCTTACGGACACGATTGTAAATAAAGTACATATCATATCGAAATGATTCAAACTGTATTGTCTTTAGATTTAAATTGTCTTCTATGTGAAAATCCAATATTTAGAATTTTTTAAAAATGTTTTTAAAAGGAGCTTAAAGTTAAAAATTTGTTTTTTTTTGTTCAAAGATCCATACATTTTTTTCTCAAGTTTTTTTTTTTTGATTTTTTAGGTTCACTAGACAATTTAATTCTAAAGACAAATTCATGTGAATTTTTTAAATCGGACAGAAATAACGATGTCCATAGCGAGCCCGAAGCGGTGTCGCAACATGACCCATACATTTGCAATTTTATTTTTATTTTTTTGTGATTTTTATACCCGCTACCCATAGAGTAGAAGGGTATTATAACTTAGTGCCAATAGAAAATGTATGTAACAGGCAGAAGAAGGCATCTCTGACCCCATAAAGTATATATATTCTTGATCAGTGTCAACAGCCGAGACGATATAGCCATGTCCGTCTGTATGAGCACCTAGATCTCAGAGACTATAAGAACTAGAGCTACCAAATTTGGTGACAGTACTCTTATAGGTCCTACGCAGATCAAGTTTGTTTTAGATTTTTGCCACGCCCCTTTCCGCCCCCAAAAGCTGTAAAAGCCGTAAAGGACCTAGAGCATTGAATTTTTGTATGCATAACAATAATTATATTCTCAATGATTCCTGTGAATTTGGTTCAGATCGAATGAAAAACAAGGAAGTTATTAAAAAATCAAGTTTATATGCAAGATTCACTTCCAGCTGCTCGCGCTTTGTTTGTTTAGTTGACAATGCTACCATGTCGTTATGTTATGGACTTTTATACACGCTATTTTCAAATATATGTAAAAAACAAGTAAGAAAGCTACAGTCGAGAGTGCTCGACCGTATGATACCCGCAACCCATTTCGAGAAAAAACAAAAAAAATTAAATTATATTTAAACAAAAAACATACCAAATATACTAAAACTTGTTTTTTTGTATATATTTGAAAATAGCGGGTAAAATACCGCAACACCGTTATGGTCACACTGTCAACTAAACAAACAAAGCGCGGGCAGCTGCAAGTGAATTTTGCATATAAAATTGATTCTTTAATAACTTCCTTGTTTTTCATTCGATCTCAACCAAATTCACAGGAATCATTGAGAATATAATTATTATTATCTGATCTGCGTAGGACATATAGGAGTACTGTCCCCAAATTTGGTAGCTCTAGCTCTTATAGTTTCTGAGATCTAGGTGTTCATACAGACGGACAGACGGACAGACGGACATGGCTATATCGTCTCGGCTGTTGACACTGATCAAGAATATATATAGTTTATGTGGTCGGAGATGCCTCCTTCTGCCTGTTACATACATTTTCTGTTGACACTAAGTTATAATACCCTTCTACCCTATGGGTAGCGGGTATAAAAACAAATTTCAGTATATTGGTATATTTTTTGTTAAAAAATCATTTCAGTTTTTTGTTTTCTCTCGAAATGGGTTGCGGGTATCATACGGTCGAGCACTCTCGACTGTAGCTTTCTTACTTGTTGATATTAGTACTAGTCCAACTTCATACGAATAGAAAAACTCTATATTTAAGAAATATTCACGAAAAACCATTCATTTTTTAGCGTTCGACATGTAGTTCTCCCCTTCATCAACCGAATAATTTAAGATGAATTCATTTTTCAAGTTTTTTATCTAAAATGAATTTATTGTTTATTGAATCAATTCAGATACTCAGAATTGCTTGTTAAGAATCAGTTGCTAATTGAGTATTTGCATAATGTGCTAAGAGATGAGCGCAGTATGCTAAAGGATGCTTTTGTGCGGGAGTTCTTGGAAGTTTACTATCATAAGATCGCTGCGCAGCTGCCAGTTGCCCGCATGATATATACGATTAACTACGGCATGCACTCAAAGGACGACATTGACGAGCTGTGTGGAGATCTGTTTGCTATACGCATTATAGCCCAAGCAACTGGGGTACCCACATCAGTGCGCAAGGAACTGCGTGGATCACTAAGAGCATTGCTCAACAAGAGTGAACGTTTTAAGAAAGAAGCTGAGCGTGGTGAGAGTCGGTTTATTAAATGAAATGCAATAAACCTACAATTTTATTTTAAACTTGCAGATCAATTCCCCAACAAGAAGCAAAAACGAGATTCTTTCAAGGCAACGGAAGAAACACAATTTGAAATTCTAACAACAGCGGAAACAGCAGATAATATGTTGGATATCAAAGAGAAAGTCGACGCAGTGAATAAAACCAACCCCAACGATGTGGCTATAGAAATGGCGAGTCGACTTGATTCTGTAACTGGGAGCGAAGCAGTGGCAGCTTCCGAGAATAACTATATAGGGAGTCCAGCATCTGATAAGCTAGGTAAAGAATCAGTTCCCTCATCTGACGATGAAACGGAGCTTGAAGATGAGCTGGAGCCGACACATACTCGGAAATCAGCTAATAAAAAGACCGCACAAGATCGTGTTAATGAGGATCGTAAGAGGCGTCTTAGTACTTTGCTCACAATGGAATGCTACATACAGAGCATATTTAGCATCATTAAAAAGGATGCGAATACGTCTAATAGTGTTACTTGTACCAAAGACGTTCCCAGTGAAGAAATTGCTGTCGAAGCATCTACGTCTGTTGCAGCGGCGGCAGCGGCATTTTCGACTTCAATCAATACAAAACCCAAAGGTTCGTCTACGCCGCCTGAACCCGAAATGGATATGCAGCAAGATAAGTATGACACTGATATGGTGAGAGGAATGATTTCACCGTCACCTCTGCCCGGAAACCCCAAATCTAATGGACAGCATCAGGATGAACTGTCGCCTGCAACTACTGCAGCTGTCGTAAGCAACGTCATGTCCGCAGCTGCAAGCAGTTCAATAGTTGGCGTAGCATCAACGTCCCAGGCGGCTAGTTCAACTCAAATTTAGTTGTCGTTCAATGATTTGCTCAGCATTTTGTTTTTCGGCAATCCATTTGACTAATGAATGCCAGTAAGGTACTATGTAAATTTGGCCTAAGGCTAAAGTGTGTTAACGCTTCAGGGTTGGAGTTCGCTTCATAACGAGGCACAAAAACACAGCAGCCCACCATCTGATCTAAGGCGAGACAATTTGAGCGTAAAAGTTATCCAATTTTACAAAAAAAATAAGCTAACCACATAATACCATTATATGTAATTCACACACACACCCATGCATACATTAGCAGATATATATATATATATAAATACACGCATGAAATCATAATATATAAAGGTTATCATAAAGATTACTATTTAAAGACATCTCAAGAACATAAATTGTCAGAATCTTAAAAAAATCATCAAATGTCCAACTCCCAGTCCATACAAAAAATCAAACATGAACATGATAGCTAAGTTAAATGTTTACGCATACTCAAAATTAACTATATTGTTAGGCTTGAAAAAAATGAATCATAAACCTTTTGGGTAAAAAAAAGAATTATTTGATAAATCAAAACATTGGAAAACCTGAGTTTTAAAATGGCTTATGAGACGCTAATATCTATAACGTTAAAGTATAACCTTTGGGTACGTTTTGCGCTTAAAATTTAATTTTCCTGTATGCTTTTTCCCCATCCTTTTTTATCCAAATGCAGTTTTACTACGTGACACACAAATTAACAGATATTATACAATTAATCCCAAGTTTTAAATAAAGGATGTCTAACAAATTTCATTGTAAATTGCTGAACGATATGACTTTCAAACAAAAGTTTAAGTTATTTAGTTGATGTGAAAATAAATTGTAACTACGCACATAAGTCTAGTAAGTTGTCTAAGTGAAACACAAAGGACAAAGTTAAAAATATAAAATAATACTAATGAAAACCGCATCCCTTTAAAGGGCGCGTTAAATGTTAGTCTTAAGCTACAGCAAACGATCGAAATGAAATGTTCAACAACAAAAACAAAACAATATGAGCAAAAACCAATAAAAACCAATCTAAGTTTATTTTATGTGTAATTGTATTTTAACGAGGGCTCTGCTTACATTTGTTGGAGACTTTCAACTATTTAAAAAAATCGGGATATCATGTAGTATATCCCCACATGTAGAACGTACAAAATTAGGGGATTTTTATATCCGATACCCATAGAGTAGAAGGGTATTATAAATTGGTGCCAACAGAAAATGTATGTAACAGACAAAAGGGAGCATCTCCGACCGCACCTAAGCCCAGCGTCACCATCTTCCCATCCTTGGTCGCTATACACCTTAGGATCGTCCAAGTTTCAGGAAGCACTACGGTTCTGATCCCGCAGCAGTGCTATGGACTTGGCGTCCTTCTCAACGACTGACCTCGGCAGGTGCACAGTGACCACTTTCAGCGCAGGAATCTGGTTCTCCGTAGTACCACTCCTCTCACCTTCAGCTTCGGGACGGATGCTTCCAGCCAGTGTTTCGAAACTCCGTCCACGCAGTCAACAAGGCTCTCGGCGCAGCCCTTGCTCATCTTCTCTATTAGGGCCAGCTAGTAGCGGGTGCTCCGTAGCCAACACTGCCATCCTGATGGATTTAGTGGCGTTGGCATACGAAACACATGTACGTTTGTGGGGCTGGGTAGGTGCTTGTCCTACACCTTTGGGGTGTCTTGGCGCTGCCGTTTCATTTTCTTCACTTTGGGGTCCGTGCCTTAGCCCTCATTAGCAAGGTAAGTCCTTGCAATACTATCCGAGGCGGACAGGTATCGGGTAGGTTCCGGTCGAACACAGTCAGTTACCCCTGACTGCTCTACCTCCAACCATGTCATCATGTACTTCTAAGATAAGATTCTAATAGTTTGTGTGTATTATTAGGAAGCGTTGCTCTGAGCTTATGCATTAGACCTTCTAACCAAAATCTATCGAATGCTTGGGCTACGTCTAAAAGAATTGCAGAGTAATATTTTCGATTTCAAAAGTTATGCGATTGTCATCCTCTATAGTTCCGTGTTTTTTAACGAAACCCAAATTGGTGTGATGGGATCCGAGTCAGCACGCATTTTTCAGGAGCTTGGATAAGCATGATAATGCGCTTATGGGTCTGTACGAAGAGGTAATTGTGTGATCTTTGCCATTAATTTTTTTCTATCTGTATGGAAAATGGCCAAGCCCTTGTAATAGCATTGAAGAGTTGGTTAATAGTGCAAACTGCTCAATAATCATTTTTGGCGTTATTTGGCCAGAGTCTGGCAATTTTTTCGGATCCAGATGTTTTTTAATGATATGAGCGATTTCGTTTGGTCGAAATTTCATTAGATCACGTTGAAGCCGAAAATCATTTGTTACAGGCGGTAGTGTAATTGCATTTGTGGCAGGAGTTAGTTTGAACACATTTTCAAGGTGTTCGGCAAGTGTTCTGGCTCTGTCTTCATCACTACGGGCTTAAATATGAGGCAAAATTCACGTGCATCTGCTGGCGATTTGTTTGTTTAGTTGACAGTGTGACCGTAAATGTTTACAATAGATTTTTTTCAATATATATATAAACATACAACACAAATTTTTGTGTTTTTGTTTGGTATTTTTTGTTCAAATATCATTTAAGCGTTTTGTCTTATTACTTGTTTTTACCGGCTGTACATCCCCTCTTAATATAAATTTCGAGTAGGGGGATAAAATCTATAATATACTAAATAAAATTAACCAAATATTCAACTTATCGATTTTATAAAATACAATTTTAACAATGGATAATGTTAACAATGGTTTGAGGTAAAATGTTCCTTTTTTTAAATTGACACCTTCAATTGGAACATTTTTATTGGTGGTTAGTTTGTTCCAATACAACCCTTGATAAGCAAGGGATGCGCGTGCGCTTATTGTCAACCCAAATGCTAGTCATATTCTTATTTCATCAAAGTTCAATTAGCACCTTCGAGCTTACAATAAAAAAAATAATTTAGTACTAATGCCGTGTATTGGATGTCAAAAAGGTGACTATCTGATGAATCTACCTTAAATTTACCTCTAATGGAATAATTCATTTTGCAGATTGCAAGTGCACAATTGAGAAATGTGATGACAACTGCAAGTGTAAATGGACTGGAAAATGCGGCTGCAATAAATCCAAAGTGGCCGTGACCTCAAGTGGCAAGTGTTGCAAAGAATCTGGTTTTGGTGATGAGAAATCAGAAAAGGACTGCCATAATGACCCTAAGAGCCGTGCGCTACAACATAAATAGAGCAGTTTTTGGTTAAACTTTTTCTTTATATTTCTAGAAGAGTTATTCATTGTACAATATTCAATATGCTTCAATTAAATTCCAAACATTACTTTTATTGAACTAATAGCCCATTCCGAACATTGTGACTACCTGATGGTAATGAAAATTATGATTGTGTACGTTTAACGAGACAGCAACAACTTCAATTTTAATTTTACTTATTGAAAGACGTAAGAGGCAAGAATTTTGGAGATACGTAGAATATGAAATATTGTGGAAATTACACGATTTTAAATTCGTAAGGAGTTTCATTATATTACAGCGTTACAGCTCAAGTTTCAAGAAAAATTTCCCCTGGTACACATACTCCATGCATATACAAAAAAAAAAACGAACAATTTTCAACAAATATGGGCCGCTAACCAAATAAATATATAAGAATATTAATGTTTATATTATAATTATTAAATATGAATCTAGATTGGTATATTAATTTTATGCATAGGTTTTAAACTAACATAAAAAACAAAATTCCTTTCAGGCAATTTTTGTGGTTATTAAAATTTATACAAACTAATCCATGAAAAAATTAAAAAATTAGACCGAACTTTTCCATTATATATAATTAATTGCGCTTCAATTTGCGTTTTTTGCGACTATTTGTAGTAGCCGAAGATGAAGAGCTGGGTGTTGAGCTGAACTTTGAGGCCAAACAGCTGTCTACAGTTTCGGACATATATTTGGATCTCGTCAACTTGCCCCAAATATTGTTGAATAAACCATCGCTACTGCTAATGTTGCTGTTGTTTATACTTCTGATATTGCTATTGTTGTTTATGGTGTACTTGCTCAATTTACATGAGACATTGTTGTTGTTATTAGAATTTTGTTGTTGCTGTTTTAGAGCGGGAGACGGTTGCGTTTTGATTCGTGTTAATTTGGCGTATTCTCATGAGCGTTTCATTTTTCCATTTAACGCTGTAGCAGACGGTAAACGAGTATTGCTGCCACTTCCAATCGCCGCCTCCGCTGCATGCGTAGCGACATGCTGAATTCCCTTCTCCATGCAACCCTGATAGATGGGTCTCATAAACTGAAATATGAAATTAATTAGCTGCATTAATAATTAATATGTGCGTATTTATATTATTTACATTTTCCCACATTAGCGTTGCGAACTCATCCAGTTTGCCTCCAAAATCGCTGAGCTCACCGCTGTACCTACAGATTGAATTAGGAGGTTAGAATTATGTTGATATTCGATTTGTGTAGCGCCGATATACACACCTAATGTAAGCCCAGAGAGCAAGGGTTAACAAGGCAACACCCATGACCAGGTTGCAGAAATTGGCAAACGTATAGAGTCCCACCAGTCCGAAAATCCCACTCACTATATACATGATGACGGCAAAGGCAAAATACACGGCCGGGGTACGGGCTGCCTTAAAAATATTTTTGCTTTCATTGTGTGCCCGATAGTTGACGAAGACCTCCTCAAGATCAGTGTCTAGTTGCTGGCGGAACTTCTCCGTGAATTCCTCTCCACCCATTTTGCGTTTTGCTGCAAATTGAAATAGTGCCTTGTCCTTAACACGTAAATGTTCCGTTTCTAGGTGGGCAGTACTTAAGTACGGCCGGGTGCCGCCACAAACTTCCTCCATGAGTTGATTGTACAGCTCTTTGGCGGCTGCAACTGCTGTTAAATGATTCGCCTCGGCAGTGGCCACCAGCATGCTCTTTGGCTCCGGCAATTCATTACCTTTATATATGCTCATATACGACTGGAAGTACTGAATGAGATCACGCGCTCTCACGCGCTGCCCGCTGATCTCTTTATAGACCAGATTGTCCGGCGCCAATAGCATGGGAACCAATGTGCGTAAGCTGTTCTTAAACTCGGACGTAATATCCTTGAGCTGTCCATCAAATTGTGGATTGGTTGCAACGTTGAGACCGGGATGTGGCATCAAGAAGCATGCCACTTCCGTGAAGCACGATGAAATGTGACGGCGCAGTGATTGCAATTCTGGATGCTGTTTGTCAGACACCTCGAGTCGACGCTTGAGTATCTTATCACCTCCGAATGCTCCATATTCCGCCTCGTATGGAAAACTCCAATCGCGCACTAAGAACTGCAATCGCTGAAATGGCTTCTTGCCAGTGTCGGCGAGTGCCAGACGGCCGTATTCAGTGAAAAGCTGCAGATGCTGCAGATCATCCTCTTGAATATTCTGTGAGAGATTGTAGATCTGTACCGAGGACAGCATCGTGCTCAGGGCAAATACTGTGGCACAATCGCGCACCGTGCTCTGGCTATCGAAGGCGCCCTGTGTGTCCAGCAGTATGATGGCGATTTTGTCACCATTTGGATAATCGTGCAGGAATATGTCAGACCACATCAAGATGCCGGTGGTGTCTCGCTCTGATCCACCACGCCATGAAAAACCTGAGAGCGGTTCCGATTCATCGCCAAGCCAGTCCGTAACATCGTGTCGTACATACTGCAACACACCAATTGGATTTAATGAGAATAAAGAATGAATACAAAAATAGGATGTTTATTACTCCACCTTTGAGTACATGTAGCGTAGAAAGAAATCGAGCAGAAAGCTCTTTCCTTTGCGAAACGCACCCGCTACGGAGACAACGCAAACGTAGCGATCCTTCACCTCCTCCCGCAACAGCACCTCACTGAGAGCATCCTCGTTGAGGACAAACGAGTGTTCCTCAGACGCATTGATCACTTGCACAGCAGAGCCGCCCATTTCTCTCGTTGTCGGTGTCGATGTCACTGTTTTCTCCATGTGTATGGCAATTTGTGTGTTCTATGTGTGTGTGGGTGCGTGTGGTTCGTCTTCTGGTGAATTGAAGTCGGCGTTAAATGTTAAAGATGTTTTCAACTGCTGCAAAAGAAACAAAAAAATGTGAAGTATGTAGGAGATGTTACTTATTAAAAGTAATAAACCTACTACAGTCGAGAGTGGTCAATCGTGACGTACCCGCTATCCTTATGTGATATATGTTTGTACCACGCAAAATTTGCCAAAAGTGTATTACCATACTTTTAAGTTAAAAATATACCATAATTAAATTGTCAACAAAACCAACTTTTATTTTTGCCTCGTAGACTGAGGGGGCGTGACCAAAATATAAAGCAAACTTGATTTGGTAAGACAACCGAGTACTACTAGTGTTGGGTTGCTCATGAGTGAGTGAACAAAAAAAAGTTCACTAAACTGAGTGAGTGAACATGTTCTTTCCCATTTGTTCTTAATTGTTCACTTGCTCACTTGCTCACTTTTGTCCACTTTTGCTCACTTTTGTTCACTTGCTCATTTTCGCTGACTTGTTCATATTTGCTCAGTTTCTCCATTTGGCTCATTTTTGCTCAATTACTCTTTTTGCGCATTTTTGTCGCAAAAATAAGAAGGTTGATCAACGCACAAATTAGTTTTTTTTGAGGGCATTTTGCCTGGCTCATTTCGCGTTTTTGTTCAACTCTGCGTTTGTTTTGATTCAAATTCATAATTTGCCGCGAAATTTTGTTGGGCTTTTAACTATGTCGTGCATTAGAAAATTAAGTGATATTTGGAACCATTTTGAAAATTTGGGAAACCAACCAGCCAAATGCCCAAATCCCAAAGTTTGGCAGCGTTCTAAATAGAACTGAAAAACTTTAATTTGACAATTTCATTAATTTTGTTCTTTTAACATACTGAGTTACCAATAATACAAATATGAATATCTAATTAAAACTCATGTGTAACGTATTTTATTTTTGTTTGAATAGTTAGAATTGGGTAGTGAGCAACTGAGCAATGAGTAGTGAACAAGTGAGCAACTGAGCAATGAGTAGTGAACAAGTGAGCAACTGAGCAATGAGTACTGAACAAGTGAGCAAAATGAGTGAGTTGAAAAAAAGAACAAGAACATGTTCACCCAAATGAGCAATGTTTACACAACACTAATGAGTAGTGTCACCAAGTTTGGTTTTTTTTAGCTCTTATATTTTAGATCGAGGTATTCATACAAACAGACAGACGAACATATCAGAATTACCTGCTGAATGTGCCCATTGATTAAGAGTACGGGATCGAAGATGCCTCTGTCTTCTGTCTGTTACATAAATTTTCTGTTGGCACTAAATTATAATACCCTTCTATCCTATGTGTATGAGATCAAGAGCTGCCGTAGACCTCCTGCACTTATGGTTTATTGAATTTTAACTGGAAATAATTTGTTTAAATGAGACTACAGAATGACAAACATTGCGCTTATTCTAAAACTACATTTTTTTGATTAAATAATGCATACTTTTAAATTGTTTCTCTAATAGTAAAGGCTACGCAAAAAAACTATCGGTGTCTATCGATTAGCCGTACTATGCGTAATGTGTCATCGTTGAATTGCGAAGGTTTCACTGCCAAATTTGCAAATTTGAAAAGTTGTCGCCGACAACTGAACTGAACTAATTTTTAATTGCGATATATCTATCAAATAAAGTTTTTTTTATTGGGAACGCGGCGAGCAGCCGCTAGCATGCCACAGAATGGCAAAATGTGTAGCAGGCAGCCTAAAATTATGACAGATTGCCAAAAATAAACTCAACAATACGCTAGTTTGAGACTTGGCAGCCAAAGACAACACACGGCAGAGTTTAGTATTTCTGGTCAGACTGGGCAAAAGGTGAAGAAGAAATTTTCGATTTCTATTTGGATTTGCCTAAAATATTCCTCATTCCAAATTCGAATGCATTAAAAGTCTCGTTAAGCATTGCTAGCTTTAGTTTCTCTTGCGCTACTGTTGATGATGACGTTGAAAACTTTGTTGAGGTGTAGATTCTAATTGGAAAACCAATCAAAACAACAACCTACACTAACACAGTACACGCACGCATTTGACAACAAAATAATTACAGGTTCTTATGCACAGAGAAACGATTGTGTAGATGTATCTAAGTATGTGAACTCGTATACTTTAAATACGTTGTAATAATTTGTTGAGTTCAATTTATAGATAAACGCGGCGTAGCCACAGTCAGCGGGACTGTTTACCAAATTGAACTGCACGGGCACGCAATTTACCCCGCGGATACATACATATGTATGTATGTATGTACGTATGTGTGTGTGTATTGGGCCATTGCAAACAGTGTATGATGATCAAAGTCTCACGTTTTTTCTCTGGTTCTTCCTCTGCCTAACAGTTGTTAGTTGACTCGCTCTCTTTTTGGCTCTTTAATGTGTGCGCTGGCATGTTGATTACAGGTGCAATTTTCAATTTTTTACAATTACATCATATTTTATAATTCTTAAAAGTTTAATAGGTTCAACAGATGTACCACAATTCAGAGAAATTTAAAATTGAATACACTATTAGCAATGCCATGCCCGTTTGTGTCAACGGCAGAAGTCAGATAGAGACAACCATATGCACCTCAGCTTCAAGAACGAGTTCTATCAACATCATAATGATGCAATGGAAAACGGCTAGCTGTGCTCTTTCGACACAACAGAGCCATATTCAGCGCAAGGTGTAAACAACACAAGCAACAAAAAAGGTTCCCACCAGAGTATTGAATTGTGAATGACGCCAGCGCTGCCAGCACGATTAGTCAACTGGAATGGTTGCTGAGAGCGTGAGAGCGCAACGACAACAATGGCCCAAGCAAATCGAGGTAGCAGAGCAACAACAGTCTCATTCTAAGCAGAGCTTAAAATGCGTGAATGAACAAAGCTTAAAGCAACGCGCAAGAGACAAAACATTATAAACGATAAGCCAAATAAAAGTTTAAATTGCTTAAATTAGAACAGCAGCAAATTGTGTTTAATTAGCTTAATCAAAGCAGCTTGCTCCTCCTCTTCACGGTCACACTAAAGCACACCCAGACCTCATCCACCAGCCAGCCATAAGACGCGATCATAGCATGCAGAGTGGACACCGCCCAATTGCCAGCTGGCATGGTCTGTATAGTCGGGCGTCCATTTGTATCGTGGCCATGACTTTGACTCTGATGCTAAGCTGCTGTTGTGTGTCCACGTCTCAGCAGCAGCAGGAGATTGATCTAGAGGCTCTCGAGATCGAACCGGTTTATTATTATGTCGGCTGCTATACAGCGAGAACAGATTTGCATAAGGAGTCGGTGTACGCGAAAATGCCACAAACGTGCATTGAGATTTGTGAGCATCAAGATCACAGATATGCTGTGCTGGCGTTCGAGAAGTGTTTTTGCGCCAATCAACTGGAGGCTCAGGAAAAGCAGGATGATCAGCTCTGTCATACCAGGTGTCTCGCCAATAAGGCCCAGTATTGCGGTGGAGTGGGAGTTCATTCGTACTACTCGAAAACACTGTTGCTACAACCAGCGCCACATCATCTTCGGGTGGTCAACAAAACGGAGAACAGTTTGAGTCTTGCCTGGGATGCATATGAGTCGAGTAAACTGCTGCAAGCTGGCGGGATAGAGGCATCTCTAGTGACTCACCAAACTCAGCAACAAATCAACAATTTTCGAATCAAGTGCCAAGTGCTGCAGACATATTCAACACTGCCGTCGTTTCAGCAGCCCGAGTTCATTGTGCAAAGCAGCGAACGGGGATTCGAATTGACTGATCTTCAACCAGCCACGCTTTACAATGTCAGCGTACGTGCTTTTTGTGGCATGCCACGTGTTCAGCAGCAGCAAGGGAAGGAGGAACGGCAATGTGGTCATGCCACGCTCCTGGCCACAACAAAGGTTGGCTTGCCCAGTCCAGCTCCCATGCGGCCCAAGATTCTGACACGCACATCGGATACCATCACTGTGGAACTGTCACCCATGCATAACAACAACGGGCCCGTCACCAAGCTGCTCATCATTGTGGAATTTGTGGATGATTCACTAAGCCAGCCCTTCGACATTCAGCTACTAGGCAGCTGGCAAGAAGCAGAGCAGTACGGAGTGCCGTATTACATAACCGCCGAGCTGGACTACGATCGCCCCGAGAACAATGGCATCAGGCATTTTGTCATCGGGGATGGCAAACTCTATGGCAGATATCGCAATGTGCCGTTGAAACAACTCACTAGCTCCGCTGATGACACAACGGAGAGAGAGCCTCATGTGCACATCAGCTTGGGTCTGGTAAGTAATTCACACTTTATTTCAATGGCTCATAATGTAGGTTTCATGACTTGAATTTTGATTCTTTATGATTGTTTCGTTGATCTTTAAGCCGTAAATTTGTAGCCTTTTAAGTAAGAGAACAGTGTATCAGATTTTGGAATCCTATTTTCTTAAAGGTGACACTGTAAACGAAAAATGAATTTACAATCAATGGTTGGTACATTACTACAACAAAACACTAAATTCATTAGGAGCAATCTTGATTAGTTACGAAAATTAGAAATCACTGATCAGAATTACTTGCTGAATGCACCCTATGTCTCTGTGGAATTCGACTGGAATCAACCGCTGACGCTGACATTTAGACTGAAAAATTAACCTTCTATTTATGTTATCGATTAAAGGTGAGCACACTGCAGAACAATACCAAGACGCTTTATACGCGGAGCAGTCATGAGCAGCATGCCAGTTCATTGGATGACTTTAGTTATGCAACATTTGAGAAGGGTCAATCTTCGGTAGTGGCACTGGCTGTCACCTGCGTCATCTTCGGCAGCTGTTTGATCATCAGCCTCATTACGTACCACTACTTGCGCTATAAAACCTGTAATGATCAAGGATTAGGTTTATCCAGACGACGTAATGCCCACGAGATGACAACACAACAGACGCCCATCATTGAGCGGGAGAACAACGGTTATCTTATGGAGGTCGAAGTGCCACCTGTGTCGTTGGAAACCTTCAAGCAACAGTGGCAGCAATTGATGGATGGTCTGGAACGGCTGTCTCGCAATGCTCTTCGTCTCAATGCAAATGATGTCCTCGGTGCCGGATGTTACGGTGAGATCATTACTGGCAAGCTCAGTTTAACGCAGAGTGATCCCAAAGAGTGCGCACTTCATGTGCTATCCCTGGATGATTTGAACGATGCTCAAGCGCAGGCGCATCTGCTTCGAGAATTGCGACAGCTCAAGAAACTGAAGCAACAACGCCACGAGTTGCTCCTCGAATTCTATGGCATTTCTTCAAGTGCTGATTGGTTCTATTTCATTTTTGAACTGCAACGGGTGAGCCTCAAACGACGGCTGATTGATAGTCGACAGGCGTCGTCTGCGTCACATTTGACCACGCTCACGGAGCAATTGGTGCTCCAGTGGATGTATGAGCTATCTAGCGCCATGTCTTACTTTGGCAGCTGCCAGGTGATCCATCGAAAGCTTTCTAGCTATAGTGTCTATGTGAGTGCGGATTGCAAATTGAAGCTTAGTTACTTTGGGCCACAGCACTATGTGAATGGGAATGGGCAGCAGTTGGATCTTTGCCGTTGGCTGGCGCCAGAAGTCCTGCGTCATGGTCAGAGCCATGCCACGGTCAAGTCAGATGTGTGGTCTTTTGCCTGCACCGCCTGGGAGTGCTGTGCTCTAGGCGGCACGCCCTATGCCAACATTCCTACTAGCCATCAACTCCTAGAGGCCATCCGCGCTGGAGAGCGGCCGGCACAGCCTGCCTATGTGTATAGGGATCTTTACCAGTTGCTGCTCAACTGCTGGCAGTTGGAGCCAAGTGAACGCATTGAGTTTGAGGATGTGTCTCTCGGTATCCGACAGCTGATGACTTCAGCTAAACATGCGCTTTGTTTTGATCGATCGACAACGGACACTTTGGAGACGTTGCCACTTTATTTGCCAATGCTCGAGATGCAGATCTAATGAAAGTGTCACATCGTATTCTGATAGAGACGAGAGAGAACTATGCTCGATATCAAACAATCCGAATGTCGGACGATGTATTAGTTTACCGTTTTATCTTTTCTTGTCGTGTTTTTGCGAAACTGATAAATGGCGAGCAAATAACATAATAAAACAAAAAAATATCAAACGTTAATTTTTTATCAATTGTAAGTAAACATATTTGATTTTGTATTGCATTCAATATCTAAATTAATGATAGCTTCGCGAGAAAAGTAAGTCAGAGATCCCAGTACAATATTTAGACTTATTTTTGTAAAACATAACAAAAACAAATAGTTCACTTGGCCTCTGCAGCATAAAGAGAGTAAAAGAGAGACAGACGGAAAGTGCTCAATTAATATATTAAAATATAACTAATAATTGCGATTAATCGGTATAAAGGTTGACCTTCGAGGCGATCGAGCAATCAAATTTCAATTGCAATTGTTTATATATTCGATTACTTGCCTAAGAGCAATTGGCTTTATCTAAATGATGCATTAGTCATGTCCATATCTTAATATTTATGTACATATGTACACTGATGATTAGCAGCTACTTCAATGCACACATATACATAGATACGTGTACTTGCAGTCGAAAACTTCCAATTGGAAACGCAGCGCCAATCTTGCAAAGTCCAACAAGAGAACCGCTGATAAGCCATCGAAATGGGTAAAGAACCAAAAACTAGGAATAACAAGGCACATGTTTAATGTGTATGTATGTATGTAGGTATTGGCATGTATATACATACATACATAAATACAAAAGCTGAACATTTTAAGCGCTCGACCAACTTTTGCAACATCGACTCGGAGCCAATTTTTATCACGTTACCAAATGAGAGAAGCAGCAAATCGAGTTTGGCCCTACTAACAGCAATATCAACTGAATCAGCCATTACATGCATGTATGCAAGTGTTTGGACATACGCACACGTGCACGCATGCATTTGTGCATGTATTCAAAATACAAATTATTAATAAATCAAGCTGCGAGCCCTGAAATGACGCTACAATTTTTGCCCGCCTACCTGATGCAAAACGCAGTTCGTTTGCGAACGTGGACGTGACTGGGCAAGGGAAGTAAAGCAGGAGCCAACTGTATTTTTTTTTATTTCACCAGACTTTATGTTTTGTAATTTAGATGGAAGACAATGCACATACATAAAAATAACAAATACAACGGCGACGTCGCAATAAAATGAGTTTTCTTTTTATTCCGTATACAGAGAATGCGCCTTGGCGAGCGCAAGTTGAAACGGGATAGCGCATGTATATATTATTCGCACTTAAGAGGGCGTTATTAGCACTTTTTGTATTGTTTTTATTAATACAATATAAACAATTTAAATATTACTCACTTCGTTAACGAATTTATTTAATAACAAACGTGCCACCACTTGATACTTGCTTAAATTTACTTTTGGTACTAGAGATGGAGAAACACCGATGACACTATCGATGTACCGATGCTTTTTAATTATTTTAAACATCGATTTTTCTGCAAACATTGATGATTTTCCGCAAAATAATATTTCATTTATTATTAATTAAAATTTCAAAAATATATGTCGTCATGCTGAGGAGATATACCAAACTGAAGAAATACGGATAAGTGATTTCTAGTTATACTTTAATATGGTAAACTGGTTCGTTTTCTAAACGCATGCTAACAATATATTTACACTAGGAGCGTTAGCTCATTGTCGAAGGGGCAATAATCCACATTTAATTTAAGTCATTTTACAAGTTTGTCTATTTCATTAACCGAAAAATTGAAAAAAAGTTGTTCATAGCCAAAACTAACAAGTATTAGAAATATATGAACATACATATGTATGTACATACATATGTAATAGTTACCGTCATCTCAGAGATGGTCTTGTTGAGCTCGGGTATTCGTGGGAATATGAACTTAATTTTAAGCAGCATGTTATTACCGATTTTATCAAAAAACCTAAAAGCAAAAAATAGTTTAAATTATTTTGTTAAAATACTATTTCATAAAAGTAAAAACAAACAGTTTTTGATGAAATAAGTAAAAAAGCTACATTCGTTTCGAGAGAATATTTTAAAAACATACATATATTAAAATACACCGAAAAGTTATATTTGGTGTGGATCAGAAAACGGCTACAAGCCACCATAAAAATAAATATACTCGTTACTCACAAGTAATTTCGCCATTCAAGAGTTTAGCGAGTGCCAACAACACCGCATCATTTTTTTGTTATCTGCAAAAGGGGTGGAAATAAATAGTAGAGGTCTGCATGAATTGAAAAAATAACACATTCAACACTGCGCAAAATGAATGGAATGAAACTGAGTGCGAAGCGGAACACGATTGAGCGAGTGAGTTCGCTCGCGTAAGACTCGGACACAGAACGTTCAAATGGAACAAATGGAATTGAATGAGTGGGAATGCTTGAGAAGAAGACTAAGCGTTTCGAATGCATTCAAATGCCAAAACAGCTGACAAGACAACAACAGTCTTGTCACACCAGAAACACATAGACACGTCATAAGTACACACAACAACAATAAACACACTAAAAACAAAAACAAAATAATAATAACTGTAAATACGCATAGAATACATGGAATCTCGTCTGCTTTGTTTTCTTCCTCCATCTCTGCTGACCACCATAACAAATGACGACTCGAATAATTCGAATGTCTTCGGCGTCGTCAAATTTTCTAATTCTTTTTTTGATTCACTCATTCCCACTAATTTCACTGAACGTTGTATGTTATGAGTCACAACAAGCACTCATATTCGCACCAGAGAACGTCAATGGTGGCTGTTTTTGGTCAACTACTCACACTCATGGAATTTTGTGTTGCGGCGCTACTTGCACCCTTAAACAAAATTCAAGACACACACACACATTATTATCATTGCGAGTAATGCGAGTGCTTGCGCTTCGGCCACTCGGTCACAACTTGTGTGTGCCTTTTCGGGACCGAATCAATTTGCTACTCGTGATTCAAATACTCGTGCTTGACGAGTGTCTTGCATTTCGGCAACCGATCATTCTTGCACTTGTGACATAATTCGAAATCCACCCGAATATGTCGTCATTAATTCGTATGGTTAGGCAAGTGTTCGAGTGTTTTTACCCCACCCCCTTTCTTGATCGTAAATGATTTTGTGTCGCGTCGCGAGTCCCGAGTCTTCACGCATTTCTTTTGCTTGAGAAGAGTTTTGCGTACTTCTTTGAAATGGTATGCAGTTTCCTTCTAACGTGAGATCATTGCACCAAGTTCCTGGAACCTCTTCTCCATCAACTTTATTGTCGAATGTTCCATTCGGAGCATATTTTTGTTTTGACTCTTTCTTGGCCATCAACCAGTTATGTAATGCTTAAATTGCAGAGACAACATCTATTGTCTTTTCTGGCCCAAATTCCAATGGCTTGCTTAAAACCCGAAAATTTTTGCCATAATCCCAAAAACATTTTCTACCACTCTTCTTGCTGTCAAAAGACGGTAGTTTAAAACACGATTTGGAGCTGTTTGATTTCTGAATGGATTTGGTTTCATTATGTATCTTTTCAATGCGAATGCATCGTCCGCTACAAGTACATATGGCACCTTTAGATCCCGACCTGGAAGTGGCTGCCATTAAGTTGTTAATTTTGTATATGATTGACTACATGCGTTAAAAATTCCACCATCAGAAATTCTTCCTTTGCCTCCTACATCGAAGTAAATTATTTTATAGTTTGCATCTGCTAACACCATTAGCACAACTCTATACGTGCCCTTAGAGTTGAAGTAGGTACTACCACTGTTAGACGGAGATTTCAAAACTACGTGTTTTCTATCTAATGCATCGATACAATGAGGAAAGTTCCAAATACTTTCACAATCGGATAAAATTTTAAGCAACTCGTTTGGAGAATTGGGAACCTAAAAAAATTCAAAAAATAAATTGAAATCAAAAAAGAAAACGTGGAGAGACAGAATTTAAGGACGAAGATTGAAAAGGCTTTACTCGATAAGCCAGCGGATGACCATCCAGGAGCAACTCGATTTTCTTGACTTTCAAAAAACAACAGAACTTGCAAATGAGTGTCACTTGCAAGCACTGCAAACAAAAAATGAAAACACGTGTAGACAGTAACGCAATATATTGCACAAAATAGCCATGCAAAAGTTCTTGCAATATTAGGTGTAAACATTTGTACGAGTGACAAAAAACCCTCTAACTGAATTCTCTTCGAGGATGTCGGCTAGGCAACAGACCTACAGTGTTTCTGGCTAGCACAGAACGCGTCTGGCAGTCCAACGTGGCTGGAACCTGTGCACTCACTTAAGTATGGTGTTGCATGGGGGAGTACATACAAAGCTGGTGACACTGGGCTTAGGTGCGCAAGCACTGAAGCTTCTGCTGTCCCGTAGTATGCTCCGCTTCTTGTGCGGAGGCCAGCGGTGGAGCCAGCTGAGGACGCTGCAAGTAGGCCGGTGACCACTTCAGTGTCCAATGAGGCCAACATGGCAAAGGAAGCAGCTCTGCTGCTACTCGGGGCAGAGGAGGGCACCGTCTCATCCATCGGGGATCTTAACATCGCCACGCAAATGATGGTAAGCAGCTGGCCGAGGAGAGCTCCGACTCATTCCATGATGAGCAGACGATTGCAGAGGTGATGGCAGAGTCAGCTCTCTAGCACCCTACAAGCGAGAAGGAGCTCTAGAATGTTTAGCACTAGCTTGGCACAAATCAACCTACACAAAGCTAAAGCAGCTTCAGCTGTTATCAGCAGGTTGATGACCAGGCTAGAAGTGGGGCTGGTGCCAGAACAGGAGCCTTGGACCTTCAGACTCAACTAGCCTGTATCTTAGTAAGAAAAAAAATTAAATTCCTCTGTCTCTCCCAATTTTTGAACAGAGACCTAGTGGCAGTGCAAGTCACTGCGGCAGATACGAGGTGCAGAATCTTCGTCGCCTCTACCTACTTTCCTGGCGACCAGGACGAAGCGCCACCGCCGAGCACTGTCGTGCAAACGGAATACCACTCGTCGTAGGCTGTGACACTAAAGCTCAAAGAAGTGTCTGAGGTAGCACAGACACTAATAAGCGAGATGAGTGTCTTCTTGATTTTATACTATGTAACGACCTTACAGTACTAAATGTCGGGTCTGAACCGACTTTTGTTACTAAGAATAGATCTAAGGTGTTAGATATAACTTTTAGTAATGTAGAAGGCTCTAAGCTGATAAACAGATGGAGGGTCTCCAAAGAACCATCTGTGTCAGATCAAAGGATCATCATCTTTGACATATCTAGGTGGGGACTTTACTTTCTTAAAAACCATCAGGAACCCCAACAATACTGACTGGTCTAAGTATTAGGCGGTTCTTGTAACTAGTATAGACAGGTTTAAGAACTGTAAAAAGATAAGAAATTGTACAGATAAAGAGGTCCCGTCAAATGAAATTGTCGGCACAGCCATGCATGCTTATCTTGCCAGCTGTCCCGAAAGAACTGTCGCCTCTAACATTTCCTAGTGGAAAAGCAAACTCAGCTTGCTTAGGACGACAGTAAAGAAGTTGTACAATACGGCCAAACAAAGTGAGGTAAGGTATTGCACACACTTCCAAACTCACTGAGTACAACAAAGAAATTCGGAAGTCCAAACGAGCCCACTTTCGAAATTTCTGCGATAATATAGAGCACACCATCCCAGCCATGAGAGTAGTTAAATCTCTATCTAGATGCCAAGGTATCTCACAACTCTGCCTACACCGAAAATGAAGTAGACAAGGCGGTCCTTCTACTTGAGACTCATTTTCTACTGTGTAAGATTATAAATGATAAGTCATGTGAGATTGTTAGTGAGGCAGCGGGGCTGGTCGACAGTGCCGCACACTGGAATCTGGCCACTATTATTATTTAGGAGCCTATGACAAGGTGGGCTTTGGGTACCATTCTACCTTACAAAGCACAAGGTACGGATGGCATTCGCACTATACATCTACAGAAAGGGCTCCAATACCTTCTGCTATTCCTGATAAGTATTTTTAGAGAAAGTTTAGCTCTGGGGTATATACCCACGGCTTGGAGGGCGGCCAGGGTGATTTTTATACCTAAAGTGGGCAAATCCTTTAGGCCCATTAGCCTGACCTCCTTCGTGCTAAAGTCTCTAGAGAAAATAGTGGACAATTACATAAGAACTCACCACTTAGTTAGCAGACCACTAAACAAAAGACAGCACGCCTACCGCGCTGGACGATCTACTGAGTCTGCATTAGTACGACTCACTAGCACTCTAGAGCGCTCCATAAAGTCCAAAGAGGTGGCACTTTGTGCCCTTATGCATATTGAGGGAGCTTTTGATAACACATCGCACGGTGAAGTCGAAAGAGCTTTATCTAACAGAGGAATTGAGCTGGTCCTAAACACCATACTGAGAGAACTCACAACTAGAGGTTGTCCACAGGGCGGAGTCCTGTCTCCTTTGCTGTGGAGCCTCTTTGTCGACGAGCAGAGGCGGGCAATAAGTTCATGTCGATGATATATCCATAGTATGTGCGGGCAAATACGAGCACACGCTATGTTAAAGAATATCGTATGGTCTAAATAATAGTTTAGCGTGGTGTAATAAAGTGGGGCTAACCATTAACCAAGCCAAAACCACAATTGTTGCATTCCTAAATCGCTATAAAATTAGGTCGTTGACGCCGATTGTTAAAGGGGGAGCAACTATACCGCTTGCCAAAGAAGTCAAGTATATAAGTATAATACTAGATCAAAGACTAAACTGGAGGGCGCATGTTGTCAAGAAAGCAACGACTGCACTCATGATCTGCAGGGCACTCGCAAGGAAGAGTTGGGGCCTATCACCAAAAAAAATTAGATGGATGTACCTGACTATTGCAAGACCCATTGTCAGTTATGGTGCGGTAGTTTGGGTCAGACCCACTGAACGAGCTAACACTAAAATGCAACTGGGTAAAGTTCAAAGGCTGGCCTGTGTTTGTATCTCGGGCGCTTTGCGAACATGCCCATCGACGGCACTGAACGTCCTACTGGGTCTGCCACCATTATATATTCATATACAGCTCATTGCGATCAAATCGCAGTACAGAATACTTGGGGAGCTAGCTAACTTACCGGAACAATCGTGCTCCAAGTTATTAGCTAGGCTACCCCAAGATGAACAGCGGATAAGATATAACATCTTGAAGTTATTTAAAACTGAGCTGAGCAGCAAACAAGAGTGGAGCAGTCTCTTTATCACATACAGAGTGGTAACCCACGCCATTAGGTGGTATACGGATGGCTCACTCACCAATGAAGGGGCAGGGGTAGGAGTCTGTGGGCCCAGACTAAAATACTCTGAATCGCTGAGAAAATTTCAAGCATTTTTCAGACGGAGATTCACGCCATAGAACGATGTGTATCCTTTAACATCCAGAGAGACTATAAGCACAAGGTCATTGCTATATTTTTAGATAGCCAAGCGGCCTAAAAGACACTCTGCTCATATAAGATAATCCGAACTTGTACGGCAATGCTAAGGTACCTTAAACAAGCTTTCAGTGTTTAACAAGGTGACACTATACTGGGTACCGGGACACGCTGGTATACCTGGAAATAAAGTCGCGGATACACTCGTCAGACAGGGAACCAGTGCACCCTTCTGGAGGCCTGAGCCCATCTTCGCAATTGGACCAGGCCTTGTGAACCACAGTCTCAAATCTGAGCTGCAGGACTTGTGCTGTGCACACTGGAAAACTCCAGTTGCGCTGCTCAAAGCTAACGCCTATTGGGGGAGTACAGCCACTGTATAAAAATCACCCAGCCGTGGATATGTACCCCAGAGCTAAACTTTCTCTAAAAATACTTATCAGGTATGACAGAAGGTATTGGAGCCCTTTCTGTAGATGGATTGGGCGAATGTCTCCTTACCTGGTGCTTTATAAGGTAGAAAGGTACCCAAAGCCCACCTTGTCATAGGCTCCTTAATAATATTAGTATCCAGATTCCAGTGTGCGGCACTGTGGACCAGCCCGGCTGCCTCACTAATACTCTCACATGACGTATCATTTACAATCTGACTCAGAGGAAAATGTGTCTCAAGTTGAAGGACTGCCTTGTCTACTTCATTTTCGGTGTAGCTACCATTGTACTTGGCTGGCGAAAATCCTCTGACTGAACCCTCCACGAGGGTGCCGGCTGGGCAATGGATACATCGTCTCGGGCGACCGAGAGATGTCAGCATCACTTGCTCGCTCATGAGACCTTGCAGTTTCTAGCTAAGGGACTGGGCCCAAGCTTTTTAGATTTACTCTGGAAAGCTAAGGTCCAGGACCATGGTCAGAGGTACTTGGCAGCAAGTATAAAATGCATCATGAATCCTTGGATTCAACAATGGAGGATGACATAGAGGCGTCAACTGGGGCTGGGATGTCAGCCCAAACGTCGGTGGGAAGTGTGACCGCTACCACCGGCGGGCACGGGGAGGAGAAATCCTCTCTGCGTGTCGCCAGTGGTCACGACGGTGGAGTGGACAAACTCCATCGACAGGAGGGTGTGGACCTGGAAACAGCTGCCACGGAGTCGGAGTCTTTGCTCACAGGCTCATCGATAACGGAGTCCGAGCTAGCGCTTGCGCTAGCGAGGATGCCGTTGGATGAGTCGTCGAGCACTGATGAAGACGAAGTGACAGTAGTCCAGGGACCATCCAGTAAGAAAGGCGCAAACCTCAAGCGCAAACAACGCTCAGGGTATAAGAGCTCTCTCAAGTTCCTTAAGGGACTGGAAGGCCGCAACCCAGAGTCGTTGGACGAGCGTGAGAGGAAATTGCGCAAAAAGCACGAATACAACGTGCGGCGGTATTTGAGGCTCGCTGGCGTGACCGGCAACACTCAGTCCGCTGAACCGAGTATGAGTGCACGGTGCCAGGGTGACAAGGGGTTTCAGGCAGTAGCCGTAGCCAACCCGACGGAGGAAGTCAAACCTTCCACGTCGAAGTTGGTGGAACCAAAGAAACCCAAGTCACCCTTAGTAGGAAAAAAGCGTGCACCAGGTATGCTTGCAACAACCACACCTCCTGGAAAGGAGAGAACGGTGAGCAAGCTACCGAAAAAGGCCAACCCATCTGTCAGCAAGAGGCAGAGGTCAGACGACTCGGCAAAGGCTTCGGAGAGCAAGCGGGTGTGTCCAGGGGACATCCTGGCCAGCTTGAGCACGAAGCCGGAGCTACAGGTAGCCATCATCGACAGAAGCAACCCGGATGGGAAGCTTTCTATTGATAACTGGCTTATCCTGGAAGGGTTAATTGACCAGGGGATTGCTGATGCCATCACTCGACCGCTGAATCCGTTCGTGGCAGAGTTTGATGGCATCAACTGGTACAAAGGTGTTAAAGTGGTGGCATGTGCCAACGAGGAATCCCTGCGATTCCTCAAAGACACACTGCTGAAACTGGAAGCGCCGTGGCCAGGAGCAAGAATTGACGTCGTCCCTGTAGACCAAATTCCTGAGCGGACGATCATTAAGGTCTGGATCCCACCTCCCATCAGGGAGGATCGAACCACCCTTATATTGATCAAAAGCCAGAATGCGGACTGCCACACAGCGGACTGGACGATCAATAGAGGTCTCGCCCGAGACAAATGAAACGGCAAGGATCTATGGATCAGCATTGGTCCAGAGTCCAAGAGCCAACTCCTTAGTAAGCAAGGCCGGCTGAAGATGGGAATGGGTTGCGTTCGGGCAATCATTCCTGGAGGCGCTGGGCGCGTAGATGTTAGGTCGACCGGAAAGAATTCGGGTAGTGCAGATTAATCTGCACCACTCGAGGGTTCCTTCCACAGACCTACTACGGTGGATGGACAAGGAGAGGGTGGATGTGGCTCTCATCCAAGAACCCTGGATCGTAGGTGAAAGGGTTTGTGGTACCATCTCCTTGTCCCGAAAACTGTGGGTAAGTCCAGAACCTGTATCGTGGTAAGAACCGGACTTAATGTGCTCTTCTCTTCCAGTTACAGCAACAGGGACTTGACGGTAGCGCTATGAGAGCGTAGGAACGGACTCAATCTTTACCTAGCCTCAGCATATCTCCCGCACGAAGAAAAGGATCCACCGTCGGAAAGTATTCGAGCCCTCATTCAGCATGCGCAGAAAGAGGGCACGGATCTAATCCTTGGGTGTGATGCTAATGCCCACAATACCTTTTGGGGGAGCAAAGACAACAACGAGAGAGGGGAGTCGCTGCTTGAATTCGTGATGCTCACTAATCTTAATGTGTGTAATCGGGGTAGCCACCCCACCTTCCGCAACAAGAACCGAGCTGAGGTTATAGATTTAACTCTAGCGACCAACAGCGACTCCCTCTCCGTAGAAGACTGGCACGTATCCACGGAATGCTCCTTTTCGGATCATTACAGGATAGTGTTCGAAATTGGATGGTCCAGAGAGGCAAAGGCGCCCTTCAGGAACCCACGAAAGGCAAACTGGGTCAAATACTCAAAGCTTGTTATGGAATCTATTCCCAACCACCCAGTGGGAAGGCTAGACAACCCAGACAAGTTGGAGGAATCGACCCAGAATGTCACAGATACTCTATGTAAGGCCTTCATCAAATCCTGTCCAATCAGCCGTCCACCGAAGTCAAACCGCAACAAGTGGTGGACTCCGGAACTCGGCCAGATACGAAAGGAAACGAGAAAGCTTTACAATAGAGCAAAAGACGGAGACTGCCAGGTAGACTGGGATGCCTACCATAACAGTTTCAAGACCTTCAAGAAGGAAATCAGAAGGCCAAAAAGAGACTCATGGTCTAAATTTTGCGAGGAACTAACCAACACCACTGAAGCGTCCAGACTTCGAAGGTTGTTGGCGAAAGATCCAGCCACACCGGAGCTGCTTTGCAACCTGGACGGCACATTCGCTAAAAATAGTCAGGAGTCTCTGCAACTCCTCATGAACGCACACTTTCCAGGCTGCACACAAGCTGAACACGAGAATGGGATCCCCACCTCTCACATCAGCGGCGAGCCGGAGCGAAACGCGCTTCATGAGAGTCAAGTCCTAATCGACGAAATTGTTAACACTGAGAAGATAATCTGGGCTATCAAGTCGTTCCACCCCTACAAATCAGCAGGACCGGATGACATTAGACCGGTCATGCTACAGATGGTATGCGTACATCTGTCGCAATGGCTATTAGAAATCTTCAGGGGATGTCTCCTTACAGGATACATTCCAAAAACCTGGAGAGAAGTGAGGGTGGCATTCATTCCCAAAGCAGAAAAGATAAGCCACTGCTCAGCAAAATACTATAGGCCCATAAGTCTCTCATCGTTTTTATTGAAAACACTAGAGAGACTTCTGGACCTTCATCTCAGAAGTAAGCTAACACCTCACACTTTTAGCAAGTCCCAACACGCCTACCTCAAAGGTAGATCAGTAGAGACTGCTCTGCACGAGGTGGTTAGCACAATTGAAGGCACACTGCAAAGGAAGGAGTTTACGTTAGCGGCATTTCTCGACATAGAGGGTGCCTTTAATAATGTCAGGATGGAGTTTAAAACGGCAGCACTTGTCAACATAGGCTCACACCCGACAATCACTCGATGGCTTAGCAACATGCTTCGCCAAAAAATGATAAACGCCCAACTCTGCGCCTCAACTATCAGGAGAAGGGCAGCCAGGGGCACCCCGCAAGGGGGTGTGATATCCCCTTTGTTGTGGAACATTGTCCTTAATGACATTCTTCTCAAACTGAAGTATAAGGGATGCAGATTGACTGCTTATGCGGACGACCTGGTTCTAATGGTAACTGGCAGATTCCTGCCAACAGTCAGTGAGCTAATGAACGCCGCACTGAGTGAAACTCTGCGATGGGCAGAACACAACGGTCTTGGGGCCAACCCACAAAAGACCGAACTTGTTCTGTTCACTCGAAAATATAAGATACCGAGCTTCAAGCTTCCGTCACTGGGAGGGACAGAGCTCAAGTTATCAAAGGAGGCTAAGTACCTTGGAGTAATCCTGGACTCCAAACTCTCCTGGAGGAGAAACTCGGAGGAAAGGATGAAGAAAGCGTTACAAGCCTTCTTTGTGTGCAAAAAGACCTTTGGTAAAGGATGGGGATTGCAACCGTACATCCTTCACTGGTTCTACACTGCAATTGTCAGACCTATACTGACGTATGGGGCTCTTGTATGGTGGGAGGCGGGGCACACCGACTCCTATCTAAACAATCTCCGCAAAGTCCAGAGACTAGCTTGTTTGGGAATAACAGGATGTATTCGTTCTACCCCCCAAGCAGCGCTGGATGTAATGTTAAATCTGGAGCCCATCGGAGTCTTCCTCAAGCACGCGGCAGCAAGGAGTGCGGTCAGGCTTCACGCCCAATGCCTCCTTAAGCCTGGTGCAGGTCACAACTCCATTCTAAGTACAGTAGAATTGACTGTGGCTGAGAACGACTACTGGGTACCAGATCATAAGTGGGATGACAGGTTTACAGCTGAATTCCCTGACAGATCCGATTGGCAACAGGAATCTCCTTTGAGGCAGAATGAGTTGTCAATCTACACAGACGCATCAAAGACGATAGAAGGCACTGGATCGGGGGTCTTCTCCGAAGACCTTGCAACCAAGCTTTCCTTTCGTCTTCCTGACTGGTGTAGTGTGTTTCAAGCGGAGATTTACGCTGTTTGGCAAGCGACCAAGTTGGTACGGACACTGGGCGGGAGCCCGAGGGACGTGTCCATCTATGTCGACAGCCAATCAGCGATAAAAGCACTCGCATCGAACACCATTAAGAGTAAACTAACCCGAGACACAGTGATGTCACTAAACCTATGCCAACCACACTCTATCAGACTTGTCTGGGTACCTGAGCACATGGGAGTGCCAGGTAACGAGGCGGCTGATGAATGTGCTCGGCTGGGATCAGCGTCATCAGAAACTCTCGCGGTGAACGATATTAAGAGACCTATTCAGCACGTGCTATCGGAACTTAATTGTTCCATGAGAACGGCGGCTGAGAGACACTGGGCAGCATCATCGGGCTGCGAGGTGTCAAAAGCACTCTGGCCAAGATACCGTCCCAAGCGAACAACCGAGCTCTTAAACTTTAAAAGGAACAAGATAAGGTTACTGACAGGAGTCTTAACGGGACACTGCTACATCGGCCGTATGGCTCAACGGTACGGTGGACCCCAACAGGACTTCTGTCGCAGCTGTGGGGACGAAGAGGAAACCGAGAGTATCCAGCATCTTCTCTGCGACTGCCCTGCACTTCTTAGAAAGCGGACCCAATTTCTGGGCCAGCCTTTCTTTGCGGAACTGGGCAGTCTTGGGAATATTCGGCTGGAGAACATGGCGCTTTTCCTCGACTCTACTGGCTGGTTCCATAGGCTACCGCAGCCCAACAGAACTGGCCAGTAGCACGTAGACCATTAGAGCCTTTTCCTCCAATATCCCAACAATCCCTCCCAATCCCTTCTACTCCTACAGTTCACTCAGATCAGGCATCACAATGGACCATATGGTCTCCGGGTGCTCTCGACTCCGGTCGAGCTGCCTGCTCAACCTAACCTAACCTAACCTAACCATTGTACTTCTTTAGGCAGAGTTGTGAGATACATATGTTGGACGTTGACGTACATAGTATGTACATTCAAGGGGCCCTTCCGCAACAAGAACCGAGCTGAGGTTATAGATTTAACTCTAGCGACCAACAGCGACTCCCTCTCCGTAGAAGACTGGCACGTATCCACGGAATGCTCCTTTTCGGATCATTACAGGATAGTGTTCGAAATTGGATGGTCCAGAGAGGCAAAGGAGCCCTTCAGGAACCCACGAAAGGCAAACTGGGTCAAATACTCAAAGCTTGTTATGGAATCTATTCCCAACCACCCAGTGGGAAGGCTAGACAACCCAGACAAGTTGGAGGAATCGACCCAGAATGTCACAGATACTCTATGTAAGGCCTTCATCAAATCCTGTCCAATCAGCCGTCCACCGAAGTCAAACCGCAACAAGTGGTGGACTCCGGAACTCGGCCAGATACGAAAGGAAACGAGAAAGCTTTACAATAGAGCAAAAGACGGAGACTGCCAGGTAGACTGGGATGCCTACCATAACAGTTTCAAGACCTTCAAGAAGGAAATCAGAAGGCCAAAAAGAGACTCATGGTCTAAATTTTGCGAGGAACTAACCAACACCACTGAAGCGTCCAGACTTCGAAGGTTGTTGGCGAAAGATCCAGCCACACCGGAGCTGCTTTGCAACCTGGACGGCACATTCGCTAAAAATAGTCAGGAGTCTCTGCAACTCCTCATGAACGCACACTTTCCAGGCTGCACACAAGCTGAAGACGAGAATGGGATCCCCACCTCTCACATCAGCGGCGAGCCGGAGCGAAACGCGCTTCATGAGAGTCAAGTCCTAATCGACGAAATTGTTAACACTGAGAAGATAATCTGGGCTATCAAGTCGTTCCACCCCTACAAATCAGCAGGACCGGATGACATTAGACCGGTCATGCTACAGATGGTATGCGTACATCTGTCGCAATGGCTATTAGAAATCTTCAGGGGATGTCTCCTTACAGGATACATTCCAAAAACCTGGAGAGAAGTGAGGGTGGCATTCATTCCCAAAGCAGAAAAGATAAGCCACTGCTCAGCAAAAGACTATAGGCCCATAAGTCTCTCATCGTTTTTATTGAAAATACTAGAGAGACTTCTGGACCTTCATCTCAGAAGTAAGCTAACACCTCACACTTTTAGCAAGTCCCAACACGCCTACCTCAAAGGTAGATCAGTAGAGACTGCTCTGCACGAGGTGGTTAGCACAATTGAAGGCACACTGCAAAGGAAGGAGTTTACGTTAGCGGCATTTCTCGACATAGAGGGTGCCTTTAATAATGTCAGGATGGAGTTTAAAACGGCAGCACATGGGCTCACACCCGACAATCACTCGATGGCTTAGCAACATGCTTCGCCAAAGAATGATAAACGCCCAACTCTGCGCCTCAACTATCAGGAGAAGGGCAGCCAGGGGCACCCCGCAAGGGGGTGTGATATCCCCTTTGTTGTGGAACATTGTCCTTAATGACATTCTTCTCAAACTGAAGTATAAGGGATGCAGATTGACTGCTTATGCGGACGACCTGGTTCTAATGGTAACTGGCAGATTCCTGCCAACAGTCAGTGAGCTAATGAACGCCGCACTGAGTGAAACTCTGCGATGGGCAGAACACAACGGTCTTGGGGCCAACCCACAAAAGACCGAACTTGTTCTGTTCACTCGAAAATATAAGATACCGAGCTTCAAGCTTCCGTCACTGGGAGGGACAGAGCTCAAGTTATCAAAGGAGGCTAAGTACCTTGGAGTAATCCTGGACTCCAAACTCTCCTGGAGGAGAAACTCGGAGGAAAGGATGAAGAAAGCGTTACAAGCCTTCTTTGTGTGCAAAAAGACCTTTGGTAAAGGATGGGGATTGCAACCGTACATCCTTCACTGGTTCTACACTGCAATTGTCAGACCTATACTGACGTATGGGGCTCTTGTATGGTGGGAGGCGGGGCACACCGACTCCTATCTAAACAATCTCCGCAAAGTCCAGAGACTAGCTTGTTTGGGAATAACAGGATGTATTCGTTCTACCCCCCAAGCAGCGCTGGATGTAATGTTAAATCTGGAGCCCATCGGAGTCTTCCTCAAGCACGCGGCAGCAAGGAGTGCGGTCAGGCTTCACGCCCAATGCCTCCTTAAGCCTGGTGCAGGTCACAACTCCATTCTAAGTACAGTAGAATTGACTGTGGCTGAGAACGACTACTGGGTACCAGAACATAAGTGGGATGACAGGTTTACAGCTGAATTCCCTGACAGATCCGATTGGCAACAGGAATCTCCTTTGAGGCAGAATGAGTTGTCAATCTACACAGACGCATCAAAGACGATAGAAGGCACTGGATCGGGGGTCTTCTCCGAAGACCTTGCAACCAAGCTTTCCTTTCGTCTTCCTGACTGGTGTAGTGTGTTTCAAGCGGAGATTTACGCTGTTTGGCAAGCGACCAAGTTGGTACGGACACTGGGCGGGAGCCCGAGGGACGTGTCCATCTATGTCGACAGCCAATCAGCGATAAAAGCACTCGCATCGAACACCATTAAGAGTAAACTAACCCGAGACACAGTGATGTCACTAAACCTATGCCAACCACACTCTATCAGACTTGTCTGGGTACCTGGGCACATGGGAGTGCCAGGTAACGAGGCGGCTGATGAATGTGCTCGGCTGGGATCAGCGTCATCAGAAACTCTCGCGGTGAACGATATAAAGAGACCTATTCAGCACGTGCTATCGGAACTTAATTGTTCCATGAGAACGGCGGCTGAGAGACACTGGGCAGCATCATCAGGCTGCGAGGTGTCAAAAGCACTCTGGCCAAGATACCGTCCCAAGCGAAAAACCATTGTACTTCTTTAGGCAGAGTTGTGAGATACATATGTTGGACGTTGACGTACATAGTATGTACATTCAAGGGGCCCTTCCGCAACAAGAACCGAGCTGAGGTTATAGATTTAACTCTAGCGACCAACAGCGACTCCCTCTCCGTAGAAGACTGGCACGTATCCACGGAATGCTCCTTTTCGGATCATTACAGGATAGTGTTCGAAATTGGATGGTCCAGAGAGGCAAAGGCGCCCTTCAGGAACCCACGAAAGGCAAACTGGGTCAAATACTCAAAGCTTGTTATGGAATCTATTCCCAACCACCCAGTGGGAAGGCTAGACAACCCAGACAAGTTGGAGGAATCGACCCAGAATGTCACAGATACTCTATGTAAGGCCTTCATCAAATCCTGTCCAATCAGCCGTCCACCGAAGTCAAACCGCAACAAGTGGTGGACTCCGGAACTCGGCCAGATACGAAAGGAAACGAGAAAGCTTTTCAATAGAGCAAAAGACGGAGACTGCCAGGTAGACTGGGATGCCTACCATAACAGTTTTAAGACCTTCAAGAAGGAAATCAGAAGGCCAAAAAGAGACTCATGGTCTAAATTTTGCGAGGAACTAACCAACACCACTGAAGCGTCCAGACTTCGAAGGTTGTTGGCGAAAGATCCAGCCACACCGGAGCTGCTTTGCAACCTGGACGGCACATTCGCTAAAAATAGTCAGGAGTCTCTGCAACTCCTCATGAACGCACACTTTCCAGGCTGCACACAAGCTGAAGACGAGAATGGGATCCCCACCTCTCACATCAGCGGCGAGCCGGAGCGAAACGCGCTTCATGAGAGTCAAGTCCTAATCGACGAAATTGTTAATACTGAGAAGATAATCTGGGCTATCAAGTCGTTCCACCCCTACAAATCAGCAGGACCGGATGACATTAGACCGGTCATGCTACAGATGGTATGCGTACATCTGTCGCAATGGCTATTAGAAATCTTCAGGGGATGTCTCCTTACAGGATACATTCCAAAAACCTGGAGAGAAGTGAGGGTGGCATTCATTCCCAAAGCAGAAAAGATAAGCCACTGCTCAGCAAAAGACTATAGGCCCATAAGTCTCTCATCGTTTTTATTGAAAACACTAGAGATACTTCTGGACCTTCATCTCAGAAGTAAGCTAACACCTCACACTTTTAGCAAGTCCCAACACGCCTACCTCAAAGGTAGATCAGTAGAGACTGCTCTGCACGAGGTGGTTAGCACAATTGAAGCCACACTGCAAAGGAAGGAGTTTACGTTAGCGGCATTTCTCGACATAGAGGGTGCCTTTAATAATGTCAGGATGGAGTTTAAAACGGCAGCACTTGTCAACATAGGCTCACACCCGACAATCACTCGATGGCTTAGCAACATGCTTCGCCAAAGAATGATAAACGCCCAACTCTGCGCCTCAACTATCAGGAGAAGGGCAGCCAGGGGCACCCCGCAAGGGGGTGTGATATCCCCTTTGTTGTGGAACATTGTCCTTAATGACATTCTTCTCAAACTGAAGTATAAGGGATGCAGATTGACTGCTTATGCGGACGACCTGGTTCTAATGGTAACTGGCAGATTCCTGCCAACAGTCAGTGAGCTAATGAACGCCGCACTGAGTGAAACTCTGCGATGGGCAGAACACAACGGTCTTGGGGCCAACCCACAAAAGACCGAACTTGTTCTGTTCACTCGAAAATATAAGATACCGAGCTTCAAGCTTCCGTCACTGGGAGGGACAGAGCTCAAGTTATCAAAGGAGGCTAAGTACCTTGGAGTAATCCTGGACTCCAAACTCTCCTGGAGGAGAAACTCGGAGGAAAGGATGAAGAAAGCGTTACAAGCCTTCTTTGTGTGCAAAAAGACCTTTGGTAAAGGATGGGGATTGCAACCGTACATCCTTCACTGGTTCTACACTGCAATTGTCAGACCTATACTGACGTATGGGGCTCTTGTATGGTGGGAGGCGGGGCACACCGACTCCTATCTAAACAATCTCCGCAAAGTCCAGAGACTAGCTTGTTTGGGAATAACAGGATGTATTCGTTCTACCCCCCAAGCAGCGCTGGATGTAATGTTAAATCTGGAGCCCATCGGAGTCTTCCTCAAGCACGCGGCAGCAAGGAGTGCGGTCAGGCTTCACGCCCAATGCCTCCTTAAGCCTGGTGCAGGTCACAACTCCATTCTAAGTACAGTAGAATTGACTGTGGCTGAGAACGACTACTGGGTACCAGATCATAAGTGGGATGACAGGTTTACAGCTGAATTCCCTGACAGATCCGATTGGCAACAGGAATCTCCTTTGAGGCAGAATGAGTTGTCAATCTACACAGACGCATCAAAGACGATAGAAGGCACTGGATCGGGGGTCTTCTCCGAAGACCTTGCAACCAAGCTTTCCTTTCGTCTTCCTGACTGGTGTAGTGTGTTTCAAGCGGAGATTTACGCTGTTTGGCAAGCGACCAAGTTGGTACGGACACTGGGCGGGAGCCCGAGGGACGTGTCCATCTATGTCGACAGCCAATCAGCGATAAAAGCACTCGCATCGAACACCATTAAGAGTAAACTAACCCGAGACACAGTGATGTCACTAAACCTATGCCAACCACACTCTATCAGACTTGTCTGGGTACCTGGGCACATGGGAGTGCCAGGTAACGAGGCGGCTGATGAATGTGCTCGGCTGGGATCAGCGTCATCAGAAACTCTCGCGGTGAACGATATTAAGAGACCTATTCAGCACGTGCTATCGGAACTTAATTGTTCCATGAGAACGGCGGCTGAGAGACACTGGGCAGCATCATCGGGCTGCGAGGTGTCAAAAGCACTCTGGCCAAGATACCGTCCCAAGCGAACAACCGAGCTCTTAAACTTTAAAAGGAACAAGATAAGGTTACTGACAGGAGTCTTAACGGGACACTGCTACATCGGCCGTATGGCTCAACGGTACGGTGGACCCCAACAGGACTTCTGTCGCAGCTGTGGGGACGAAGAGGAAACCGAGAGTATCCAGCATCTTCTCTGCGACTGCCCTGCACTTCTTAGAAAGCGGACCCAATTTCTGGGCCAGCCTTTCTTTGCGGAACTGGGCAGTCTTGGGAATATTCGGCTGGAGAACATGGCGCTTTTCCTCGACTCTACTGGCTGGTTCCATAGGCTACCGCAGCCCAACAGAACTGGCCAGTAGCACGTAGACCATTAGAGCCTTTTCCTCCAATATCCCAACAATCCCTCCCAATCCCTTCTACTCCTACAGTTCACTCAGATCAGGCATCACAATGGACCATATGGTCTCCGGGTGCTCTCGACTCCGGTCGAGCTGCCTGCTCAACCTAACCTAACCTAACCTAACCATTGTACTTCTTTAGGCAGAGTTGTGAGATACATATGTTGGACGTTGACGTACATAGTATGTACATTCAAGGGGCCCAAGCAATACCAAGCCAATGTTTGTTAAGCGCCTGAAACCTTCCTCCCGCCCAACCGACCGAGTGGCGCTGTCGCAGGACAAACGGCACGATTCGCGTTTGGACAGGATATGCATGCAAAAAAAAACGCGGATAGCATAAAATAGAAAAACAGGATCGGACATAAGTAAGAAACGGGTGGAATGAAAAAAATTTGTATTTATTACTATAAGCTAAATTCAGTCTAATTATTAGTTAAATAGGTTAGTAGTAAAGTTTTAAGATTAAAAGCAGTGTTAAAAAATACATGATAAAATCTATTACAGTTATTACATAAAACTCTAAAAGGGTCATGCAATGCAAAATTAGATCTAGGGGGAGAGCAAGCGGAATGTAACTACGGGTTAGTCTAGATGGAACGGAAAAGGTTAGTCGCGATATTAATTCTGAAGAATCAATATCACCATTAATAAGATTAAAAATAAATAAAATGCCAAGCATTATTCTACGGTTAGCCAAAGAAGGTAGGTTTATTAAAAGAAGTCTACTACTATATGACGCAAACTCACTTCAGCATTCCAGTTCAAGCCACGCAAAGCAAATAAGAGGAATTGTTTTTGAACAGATTCAATGCGATCTTGGTGCACAGAATACTGTGAAGACCATACGCACGAACCATCTTCAAGAATCGGACGAACAAGTGAAGTATAAAAGGTCTTAGTAATATAAGGGTCAAATTCCTTTGACCACCTCTTAATAAAACCGAAAACAGACATAGCTTTCATGACTGAAAAGAATCAAGATCTCTCTGCAACTAGATTTGGCATGGCTAATCCTTATACTGCAGGCATATCCTCATACATTAGTACGCGAGATTGCGTTAGAACATTAGGTAGATCATTTATGAACAATGTGAAAAGTAAGGGACCGAGATGGCTACCTTGAAAACTCCAGAGGTAACTCGGAATGTATAAGAAAAAATATTATTAATAGAAACAGACGTGTTTTTTTGTGCGCCCCGCAATTTTTCGCTTTTTTGAATCTAACAACCGGTGTTAAATACATTTTCTTTAAAGTTATTACTTTAATTGTTTGCTACATCGCGTCTCTATCCTGTGATAGTGCATGTTATTAGTGTTTTATCACATAATTGTGAATTTTATTTGTGCTTAGTTTGAGCTCTGTTTATTTCTACATAAACTGAGTTCAAAGTTTTGTTGTTGTGGTAAGCATTAGATTTTGCGTGTTTATTCTTTGTGCTTTCCTTTCCGCTCGCAGTGTGACGGTTTCTCTCTCAACAACTCTCAGTGGCGCTCTCTGCTCTCACTGCTTGCTCTACTGTTTTGTTGTTGCTAACATATTTTTGTTTTGAATCTGTACAGTGGGCATATTTCAAAGTAAATTTTTTTTAATTTTGTAAATTTTTTAATTTGCTTTTCTTTATTTTAATTTATAATGGAAGGCAAAATTGTGTGTTGTCTGAAAAGTTGCCAGAAGCAGATCACGGCTTCGCAACCCAGTATGGCCTGCTGGCTCTGCGATAACGTAGTACACGTGAAGTGTGTAGGCTATTCAGGGCTAGTTGCAGATGCCATTGCCAAAAGAACTGGGCTTAACTGGTGTTGTGAATCATGTCGAGAAGTTGAGTGCGAAATGCGGATGTTTATGGGGCAGACAAGAGTCGGTTTTACTAATCTGATTGGTGGCTTTCATAAGTTAAACGATCAGTTTAGTGCTTTGAATTCTCAGTTCAATAGTTTGAAACTTATGGCTGAGTCTCCAAAGCGAAAAAAATCAACTTCTTGTGACTTACAATTATCCAAATTTTTACCTCTACCATCGACTGACCCACCCACTACTCCGTTGGTTCCACAGTTAATCTCGTTTGCTACCCCAGTAGCAACAACAGCTGCGGAAAGCATTCCCATTAGGTAACCTGCTCCACCGACATTAGTTAACGCCGAAGTTGTGTCTGAATTGTCCTCGGTTGTCACTAGAAGTAGAGGCAAGCCAAATCCTAATAAAAAAATTTCTTCCGCACCTCCTCCAACTGTCGGATCACCGACTTTATTAGGTTCCAAAGATAATATACCAAATATTACTCCTTTGGCTCCTAAACCACTAGTGGGGGTTCCACCAATGAAACAGATTTTTGTTTCAAGGCTTGCCCCTGATCTCACGTCAGATGACGTAAAGGCTTTCATTATAGCCAAAATTAAAAATGCCAATCCAAAAGTGGAAAAATTTAAATTTGCTTATGATAGACAAATTGCATCTTTCAAGATCAATGTCCCACCTTCACTTTTTGAAACCATATGCTCACCAAGTTTTTGGCCAGAGCATTTGGTGGTAAAAGAGTTCAAAGCCAAAGTTAAAAATCGGACTCCGATTGGGCTCTTACCAAATGGACCTGTACAGTCTCAATCTCAATCTTCTTCTTCATCTTCAAAAAACTAATCTCATCATTTCTTATAACCTATCAAAATGTGCGTGGTTTGCGTAGTAAAATTAGTAAGCTATACGTCGACAGTTTCACTTTTTCTACTGATGTAGTTGCGTTTTCGGAAACCTGGTTAAATTCGGATATTTCTGATTCCGAACTTTTTCCGTCAAAGTACACTATTTACAGGCAAGATCGTTCTTCCCGAAGAGGAGGTGGTGTTCTATTTGCAGTAGACTCCAACTTCTCATCGGAGCCATTACATTATAATAATCCTAATAATATAGAGTTTCTATCAATAAAAGTAAATTTTCATGGTGTAAGTTTATTTCTTACTTGCTCATATATACCTCCGTCGTCCGATTTATCTGTTTACCAGGATCACCTGGAAGCAATAAAATCTATTTTTGCCTTGTTATCCGACAAAGACCATGTTGTTGTTCTAGGAGATTTTAACCTTCCTGGAACAGCTTGGTATCCTTGTGATAACTTCTGTTTTCTTATTCCATCGAACCGACATGACTTTATTGATGGTTTACATGAATTATCTTTGGGTCAAATTAACAATATACGAAATTCTCTTTGCCGGCAATTAGATCTATGCTTTGTCTCTGAACCTACCAGCGTAGTTCTATCTAAATCGGAACCCCTTACATCTCCTGAAGACCCTTATCATCCAACTCTGGAGTTAAGGATCGAACTCAGCAGATCTGTACTCGCTAATTCTGATATACCTGCCGATCGAGTTCGTTGCTTTCGAAAGGCAAACTTTCCCAAATTAATCCAACTTCTTAATGGAATTGATTGGTCTAATTTGTATTCCTGCACTGACATAAGTGCCGCCGTCAACTTATTCTATAATAAATTAAATCTTTGCTTTGATGCCTGTATTCCTTCTTATATTCCGCATAGGTCTAATAAGCCTCCTTGGTTTTGTAAGCAACTTTCTAACCTTAAGAATCTGAAGTCTAGACTTTACAAAAAGTTTAAAATTTCAGGCTCTACCTTAACTTTTTCGCAATATATAATTGCTCGGTCTAATTTTATCGAGCTTAACGCTGTGTGTTATAAAAATTACTTAGCTCGCTGTCGGGTTAGCTTTTCTGAAAACCCAAGAAAGTTTTTTAATTTTGTAAACACTAAGCGTAAGTCTTCCTCTTATCCTCCTTGTCTATCTTACGAAAATTCGAAAGCAAATTCAGGTCAGGCGATCGCTGATCTATTTGCTTCTTTTTTTCAAACTACTTATTCTTCTTCCTCCTACTCTAACGCGCCCTATCCTTACAGTCTGTCTCGGTCGAATTATATCTTCAGTCCCTTAATGAGTGAGGAGTCTCTGACTCGATATCTTCAAATGGTTAAGCCGGTGTTTTCGCCCGGTCCGGATGGAGTTCCTGGCTGTGTACTTCGGTACGGAGCCGAGGCTTTATGCAGACCGTTGCTGAAATTATTTGATTTATCACTTGAGTCATCGACTTTTCCCTCTTTATGGAAGGAATCATTCATTATTCCTCTCCATAAGAAGGGAAGTAAGTCTGACGCCAAAAACTATAGAGGGATATGTAAATTGTCTGCTATACCAAAAGTTTTTGAGAAGATGTTAACAAGTCATTTACAACATTTATGTAGTTCCATTATTTCCCCCTACCAGCATGGGTTTGTGAAACATAGATCCACTGTTACTAATCTTCTTGAGCTTTCTTCGTTCGTTAACCAGGGTTTCCTTAAAAACGAACAAACTGACGTCATCTATACCGATTTTAGTAAAGCCTTTGACTCAGTAAATCATTCTCTTTTGTTATATAAGCTTGACTTAATTGGATTTCCCAATAATTTGATTTGCTGGATTTCAAGCTATCTCTGCCAAAGAACGCAAAAAGTTTCTTTTAATAATTTCCTTTCTAATACATTCCGAGTTACCTCTGGAGTTCCCCAAGGTAGCCATCTCGGTCCCTTACTTTTCACATTGTTCATAAATGATCTACCTACTGTTTTGACACAATCTCGCGTACTAATGTATGCAGATGATGTTAAAATATGCCTGCAGTACAGGGATTGGCCATGCCATATCAAGTTGCAGAGAGATCTTGACTCTTTCCAGTCATGGTGCAAAGTGAACTTGTTAAATTTAAACTTTGCTAAATGTGTTGTCATGTCCTTCTATAGAGTTAATCCACATTTGGCCTCTTACTTACTGAACGGTAACGATCTAAAAAGAATTACTGCTGTTGATGATCTAGGTATTCTCTTAGATCATAAACTTAAATTTTCAGACCACATTTCTAGAACGGTCAATAAAGCTATGTCTGTACTCGGTTTCATTAAGAGGTGGTCAAAGGAATTTGATGACCCTTATATTACTAAGACCCTTTATACATCACTTGTTCGTCCGATTCTGGAATATGGTTCGTGCGTATGGTCTCCACAGTATTCTGTGCACCAAGATCGCATTGAATCTGTTCAAAAACAATTTCTCTTATTTGCTTTGCGTGGCTTGAACTGGAATGCTGAAGTGAGATTGCCGTCATATAGTAGTAGACTTCTTTTAATTAACCTACCTTCTTTAGCTAACCGTAGAATAATGCTTGGCATTTTATTTATTTTTAATCTTATTAATGGTGATATTGACTCTTCAGAGTTAATATCGCGACTAACCTTTTCCGTTCCATCTAGACTAACCCGTAGTTACATCCCGCTTGCTCTCCCCCTATGTAGATCTAATTTTGCATTGCATGACCCTTTTAGAGTTTTATGTTATAACTATAATAGATTTTATCATGTATTTTCTAGCGCTAACACTGCTTTTAATCTTAAAACTTTACTACTAACCTATTTAATTAATAATTAGACCGAATTTAGCTTATAGTAATAAATTAAAAAATTTTCATTCCACCCGTTTATTTCTTATGTCCGATCCTGAATTTCTATTTTATGCTATCCGCGTTTTTTTTTTTTTTGCATGCCCGAATCTATCCTGTCCGAACGCGAATCGTGTCGTTCGTCCTGCGACAGCGCCTCTCGGTCGGTTGGGCGGGAGGAGGGTTTATTGGGATCCGCGCGTAACAAGCATTGACTTGGTATCGCTTGGGCCACTTGAATGTGCATACAATGTACGTCAACGTCCAACAAAAAAGAAACCATTTGTTTTCTTTGGCTTAGATAGCGTGAAATACAGCAAATCAAATTATTGGGAATCCAATTAAGTCAAGCTTATATAACAAAAGAGAATGATTTACTGAGTCAAAGCCTTTACTAAAATCGATATAGATGACGTCAGTTTGTTCGATTTTAAGGAAACCTGTAGAGTTTTCGGCGTCAGACTTACTTCCCTTCTTATGAAGAGGAATAATGAAAGACTCCTTCAATAAAGAGGGCAAAGTCGATTACTCAAGCGATAAATTAAAGAATTTCAACGGTCCACAACCGGAGCTCCATCTGGACCGAGCAACAACACCGGCTTAACCATTTGAAGATTTCGAATCAGAAACTCCTCGCTCATTAAGGAACTGAAGATACGATTCGACCGAGACAGGCTGTAAGGATAGGGCGCGTTAGAGATGGAAGAAGATGAACAAGTGGTTTGAAAAAAATAAGCTAATAGATCAGCGATCGTCAGAAACTGATTTCGAATTTTCGTAAGAAAGACAAGGAGGATAAGAGGAAGACTTACGCTTAGTGTTTGAAAAATTAAGAAACTTTCTTGGGTTTTCAGAGAAGTTAACCCGACAGCGAGCAAAGTAATTTTTATAACAAGCAGCGTTAAGTTCGATAAAATTATATATTGGGAAAAAGTTAAGGAAGAGCCTGAAATTTTAAACTTTTTGTAAAGTCTAGACTTCAGGTTTTTAAGATTAGAAAGTTGCTTACAAAACAAAGGAGGTTTATTAGACCTATGCGAAAAATAAGAAAGAATTCTGGCATCAAAGCAAAGATTGAATTTATTATAGAACAAATTGAAGGCGGCACTTACGTCAGTGCAGGAATACAAATTAGACCAATCCATTCCATTAAGAAGTTTTTTTTGAATTTTATTTATTTATTTACAATCTGTTTATTTAAACAATAAGTAAATTTTATAAGGTATGTTAAGTTAACAGAAATAGCAGTTTTCCAATGAGCCCTGCTGTTATATAAATATTACATATTTACAGTATTTTGAATTTATCTATCGAGATGTGGTATCTTATCAGTCTTCTTACTGTTAAGCTATTGTCTACTAGATTTAAGGCTAAATTATTTTCGTGATTATGGAGTCTGTCGATGTATTTCTTACTGATTTTATTTATTTCTTCTTTAATGGTTGGGATGTTGAGATCTTTGTGAATGTTTGCATTAGATACGTAGAAGGGAGCATTGACAATTTGTCTTAAAGTTTTGGATTGGTAACGCTGAAGTATTTCAATATTCGAGTTGCTAGAAGTTCCCCAGAGCTGTATAGCGTAGGTCCAGACAGGCTTTAGTATGGATTTGTAGAGGCGGATTTTGTTTTCCAGAGTGGTTTCTGATTTTCGACTTAGCAGCCAGGACATTTTTAGTGTTTTAAGTTTCAGCTGTTGACACTTTGCTTTTATATGATTTTTCCATGTTAATCTGCGGTCGAGATGCAACCCGAGGTACTTCACACATGTAGTTTGTGGAATTGGTGAGCCGTTAAGTCCAACATTTGGGCATCTGCCTGGTCTTAATGAAAAAGTGATTTGGACGGATTTCAGGGAGTTGATTCTAATTTTCCATCGAAGAAACCAGTCTTCAATTAAGTTTAGCTCACGCTGCAGGAGTTCGGACTCTTAATTTTTGAATGAGCTGGTGGCCAGAACGGCTGTATCATCAGCATATGTTGCAGCAGTGCATATGTTTGTACCTGGCATGTCAGCCGTATATATTGTGTAAAGAATTGTCCCTAGTACGCTTCCTTGTGGGACGCCTGCGACTTATTGCTGATGAGTCGTTTTTCTGCTGCACGTAAAAGCATCTTTTAGTCAGATATGACTTGATTAATAAATAGTATGGAGCAGGTAGCCAGTTCTTTATCTTGTACAATAAACCATTGTTCCAGACTCGATCGAACGCTTGTTATACATCAAGAAATGCAGCAGTGCAGTATTTTTTGTTTTCAAATTCAGATACTATGTCATTAATGACCCTGTAACATTGCTCAGGTGTCCCGTGTCCTCTCCTGAATCCAAATTGATATTCGGAAATGATGGAAAGTTCGTCCAAAATTGGCAACATTCTCTTCAATAGTATTTTTATACCCGCTACCCATAGGGTAGAAGGGTATTATGACTTAGTGCCAACAGAAAATGTATGTAACAGGCAGAAGGAGGCATCTCCGACCCCATAAAGTATATATATTCTTGATCAGCGTCAACAGCCGAGACGATATAGCCATGTCCGTCTGTCCGTCTGTCTGTCCGTATGAACACCTGGATCTCAGAGACTTTAAGACATAGAGACACTAAATTTGGCAAAAAGGTTCCTTCATACCCTACGCAGATCAAGTTTATTTCAAAAGTTGGATGCCACGCCCCCTTCGAGTTTTTTTATGTAAATCGAGAATAACTCCAAAAGTTCTTTGTGTAATGATGTGTAATTTGGTAACCCATCTGCGCTTGACACTCTTAATATACCCTGTAATTTTGGTACAAATCGGATAAGTAGAACAAAAGTTATTCGTGAAATTATTTATCAAAATTTTTGTGCCCAGTGCATATGGACGTTTTAAGTGTGTGAATGACCCAGAGATATCAAATTTGGTGACAGTTTTCGTGTAGGTCTTTCGCAGGTCAAGTTTGTTTTAGATTTTTGCCACGCCCCTTTCCGCCCCCAAAAACTGTAAAAGCCGTAGTAATAGACCTAGAGCATTTAATTTTGGTATGCATAATAACAATGATAGTCTGAATGACTCCTATGAATTTGGTTGAGATCGAATAAAAAATGAGGAAGTTATTAAAGAATCCATTTTGTATGCAAAATTCACTTGAAGCTGCTCGCGCTTTGTTTGTTTAGTTGACAGTGTGACCATGTCGGTGTTGTGGATTTTTTCCCGCTATATTCAAATATATACAAACAAAACACAAGTTTCAGTATATTTTTGGTATATTTGTTGTTAAAATATCATTAAAATATTTTTTTTTCTCTCGAAATGGGTTGCGGGTATCATACGGTCGAGCACTCTCGACTGTAGCTTTCTTACTTGTTTCAAATACTTTCGAGAATATTGTGAGCAGACTAATGGGACGGTATGATGTCAATTCTGTTTCTGTTTTGTGTGGCTTTAGGATCATAATGATCTCTGCGCATTTCCATTGACTTGGGAAGTGTTCTAGTCTGAGAACAGCGTTAAATATAAGGGTTAGAAATCGAATGCATTTTGGTGGTAAAGTTTTTAGGGTGATGCCGTCTATTTTGTCAGGGCCTGGTGCTTTTTTGTTGTTCAAGCATTTGATTTCTGTCACAACTTCTTCATACTTGATGCTTTTAATAGGCAAGCTCATTTGACAGGGTAACTCAAGAAAGTTTTCTACTTCAGTCTCTGTTATTGGATTATTTACATCGTTTGGCTGAAACACAGAGTGCAGATGTTGTGCAAATGCTTCCGCTTGTTTATTGTCAGACCTGCACCAAGTTCCAATGCTTTTACAAATGTTTACGTTTCTTTTAGTTGGTCTCTTTAGGTATTTGGTCGCCCTCCACAGGTTGTATTTTTTGTTGCAGGAATTAGGGTCTAAGTTTCTCAGATACGCAGGAGATGTAAGGGGTTCCGATCTAGATAGAACTACGCTGGTAGGTTCAGAGACAAAGCACAGATCTAATTGCCGGCAAAGAGAATTGCGTATATTGTTAATTTGACCCAAAGATAATTCAAGTAAACCATCAATAAAGTCATGTCGGTTCGAAGAAATAAGAAAACAAAAGTTATCACAAGGATACCAAGCTGTTCCAGAAAGGTTAAAGTCTCCTAGAACAACAATATGATGAGCAAGTTAGAAATAAACTTACACCATGAAAATTTACTTACTTTTATAGTAAGAAACTCTATATTATTAGGATTATTATAATGTAATGGTTCCGATGTGAAGTTGTAGTCTACTGCAAATAGAACACCACCGCCTCTTCGGGAAGAACGATCTTGCCTGTAAATAGTGTACTTTGACGGAAAGAGTTTGGAATTAGAAATATCCGAACTTAACCAGGTTTCCGAAAACACAACTACATCAGTAGAAAAAGTGAAACTTGACGTATAGCTTACTTATTTTACTACGCAAACCACGCACATTTTGATAGGTTATAAGAAATGATGAAACTAGTTTTTTGAAGATGAAGAAGAAGAAAAAGGGGCAAGCCTTGAAACAAAAAGCTGTTTCATTGGTGGAACCCCCACAAGTGGTTTAGGATCCAAAGGAGTATATTTGGTATCCAAAGATAATATTGGATCCTAATAAGGTCGGTGATCCGACAGTGAGAATAGTTGGAGGAGGTGCGGAAGAAATTGTTTTATTAGTATTCGGCTTGCCTCTACTTCTAGTGACAACCGTGGACAATTCAGACACAACTTCGGCGTTAACTAGCCATGCAAAAATCTAAAACAAACTTGATCTGTGTAAGGCCTACACGAATACAGTCACTAAATTTGATATCTCTAAGTCATTCACACACTTAAAACGTCCATATGCATTGGGCACAACTATTTTGATAAATAATTTAACAAATAACTTTTGTTCTACTTATCCGATGTTTACCAAAATTACAGGGTATATTAAGAGTATTAAGCACAGAAGGCTTACCAAATTACACATCATTACACAAAGAACTTTTGGAGGGAACGTGGCATCCAATTTTTGAAATACGTACGAAATTTGGCGTCTCAATGTCTTATAGTCTCTGAGATCTTGGTGTTCATACGGGCAGACAGACTGACAGACTGACAGACGGACATGGCTATATCGTCTCGGCTGTTGACACTGATCAAGAATATATATAGTTTATGTGGTCGGAGATGCCTCCTTCTGCCTGTTACATACATTTTCTGTTGGCACTAAGTTATAATACCCTTCTACCCTACGGGTAGCGGGTATAAAAATCCATAACGTACAGACATGGTCACTGGATCATTGAGACTATTATTATGCAAACCAAAATGCAATGCTTTCGGTCCATTATTACGTTTTTGGGGGCGGAAGGGGGCGTGGCAAAAATCTAAAACAAACTTGATCCGTGTAAGACCTACACGAATACTTTCACTAAATTTGATATCTCTAGGCCATTCACACACTTAAAACGTCCATATGCATTGGGCACAACTATTTTGATAAATAATTTAACAAATAACTTTTGTACTACTTATCCGATGTTTACCAAAATTACAGGGTATATTAAGAGTATTAAGCACAGAAGGCTTACCAAATTACACATCATTACACAAAGAACTTTTGGAGGGGGCGTGGCATCCAACTTTTGAAATAAACTTGATCTGCATAAAGAATGCAGGAACCTGTGTACCAAATTTGGTGTCTCTATGTCTTATAGTCTCTGAGATCTAGGTGTTCATACGGGCAGACAGACTGACAGACGGACAGACTGATCAAGAAGATAAGTTAACAATAGTCAACTGCCTACTGCATTCTCTAACTCCCTACACTAGAGCAATGCCCAATTTGTTGGGGCTCGCAGATGTTACTCTTATTGTAAGATTATCAACACTGCGACTCCAACACTTGAAAGCTCGAAGGCAGTTTTGGTTGATGCTGATAAGCACCAGCGGAACACGGGATGGAGGCAAAAGAGGAGATAGAAAATATGGGATGCGTGGACCTGGGTAAAGTAAGGTAGAGTTTTAGTCTGTAATAAACTGTCATTGGAGACAGAACAATAAATAGTTAAGCTGCACAAAACTTGTGAACTTATTTACTGTCCACGTGGTGTTAGTCCTCGTGTCAGGCATCAAGGTGACACCGGCCATAGCTCCATCGAGTTTGACCCACAACATGAATCATAGCCGCAGGCCTTCGCCGCTGCTTGTGCTGAAAGTGTAGCTGAGCCTCTGGTGCACTGCAGCCTAATCACCACGGACCGTACAACCCGAGAAACCTATTTGGTTATAACTGGCGCCCAACAAAGTCTACGACCCCGACTTTTGGCTGTACCAAACTCGCAGGCGCGAGACTAAACACAAGCATCTTATTAATCATTGTTACACCAGAGTGGACTGTTCTGGGCAGCGGAGTCGAGCATTTAAGCTGAGAAGAAGAACAGAAGCATACGGGCGGATAAATATAAGAGAATTACATAAAAACCATGTAAGTGGAAGTTTTTTTCAATATCGCCAAAGTTTAACTAAGAATTAAAAAGTGACATAAAAACGGCATTTTCTAAGTGAGAAAAAATAGACTAAATTAAATTTGTGTACTAAACTAGTAAAGGAAATAAGAAGGTCAATTAAGTGAAAACTTTGAATCGAGCTTTGCTGTGTTGTTCTATTTTTCCTTTTTGCTACATTCGTGCAGTGATAGACAGTTGGAAATCGACAGGTGCATAAAGTGGTCAGCACATATTTACGGATTTACTTTGATTTGCTTAGCATTTTTTTGTGTGTCGTTTTCTTTTTTTTTTGCATTTTGCACACCTGCTTTACATACAGTCGCAGTTCTGCGTTTGATCGTTTTGTGTTCCTTTTTGACCGACATCTGCTTATTCATACTCTAAATTTATGTCCGATGCTGAGTCCAACGACTTATCAGAGCTTTTCAACAAACTCGTGCTAGAGAAGAAAAAGTCATTGAGCAACTAAGAGCTAGTACGATGGACCCACAACAGTTGCAGGCTATCATAAGCGCTGTAGTAGCGGCTGCACTGCAGGAACAGAAGGAAGATTTTGAAGTTAAGTTGAAGCAGGCCACAGATCAGTTTAGGGCGGTAGCATTGTCGGTTCCCGAGGTAGTAGTGTACGAGCCAGTAAAAATTGTTGCCGGAGTGGAATGCAATGAGGGCTTAGATGCCGTAAAGTCGCTGCCAGATTTTTTCGGCTCGGAGGAGGAATACGTCTCCTGGCGACAAGCAGCACTAGCTACATATGACACATTTAGGCCTTATGACGGCAGCTCAAGGCATCACCAAGCCGTTTTAATAATTCGGAATCGTGTTAAAGGGGCTGCGAACCGTGCATTGTCTTCCTTTAATACAGTTCTAAATTTTGATGCAATCATTAGTCGTCTTGACTTCACATATTCAGACAAGCGGCCCTTGTACCTTCTTGAAAGAGAATTGTCTACCCTAAGAAAGGGCCCAATGTCAATAGTGCAGTTTTATGAGGAGGTTGAGAAAAAACTAACGTTTATTATTAACAAAACGACAATGACGCATGAGCCTTTTCAGGCTAGCCTTATGAACGACACACATAGGGCAAATGCTCTGCGTGTATTTATTTCTGGTCTAAAGAAAAATCTCACAGACATATTGTTTGCGACTCAGCCCAAGAATTCACCATCGGCACTAGCACTAGTCCAAGAACTGGAGTCCAACCTTGAGCGGTATGCCTTCGCGTCGCAATACGCTAGGTCCGTTGAGGATAAAGGTTACAGACACACCCAACAACAATGGCGCCAGGGGTGGCCTGACCAACAAACTAGGCATGGAGGGAAAAGTCAATTTTTCACCAGAGAGAGAGCTCCTCGACAAGTGAGCACAGCTGCACGTGACCTAGTTGAAAAAATGGATGTAGATCCGTCGTCTTCAAAATATAGGCAGCCTACCAACTTTCAGCAGCCACAAAGCCAACAATCGCTTGCTCAGTGCTATTTAAACATCTTTGGTGTGAGTAGCCCATTTTTCCTTCTACCCGGACTAACTGTTTTTGACGACATAATAGGACTTGACCTACTAGCCGAGATACGTGCAAAGATTGATCTCGAAAGAAAGGCCATAATCGTCAATGTGTGTGTTGAGGCATTACAGTTTCATAGTTGCGCGCAGGTTAATTTTACAGACATAAATGATATAGTTGTTCCACCTGAAGTACTGGCAGAGTTTAGGCAAATGATGTTTGAAAATTTGAATGCTTTTGCAGATCCGGATAAACTGCTGCCATTTAACACAAAAGTAGTGGCATATATCCGGACAGAGGATAATGAGTCAGTTTATTCAAAAATCTACCCATTCCCCATGGGGGTTGCAGATTTCGTAAATAGGGAAATCAAGGATCTGCTCAAAAACGGTATTATACGACCCCCCTACAAATACCCGATGCCGAGTATTTCCATGATACTTTCTAACCTGGGAAAGGCGAGCTATTTTACAACCCTTGACTTTAAGTCTGGGTATCACCAAATTAATCTCGCAGAATGTGATCGGGAAAGGACATCTTTTTCAGTAAATAGTGGAAAATACGAGTTTTGTAGGTTACCCTTTTGCCTGAAGAATGCTTCCAGTATTTTCCTTCGAGATAGAATTGGTCATTTCTGCTACGTCTACGTAGACGACGTTATCGTTTTCTCCAAAACAAAAGAGGAGCATGTTTCTCATGTTGGCGAAGTACTTAGTGGATTGCATGGGGCAAACATGAGAGTGGCAAAGCAAAAGTCCTAATTTTTTATGGAAAGTGTTGAGTTTCTCGGTTTTGTTGTTTCCAAAGAAGGCATCAGAACAAGCTTAGATAAGGTGAGGGCCATTAAAGAGTTCAAAAAGCCCAGTAACTTTTATGAGCTAAGGTCATTCTTGGGTATAGCTAGCTATTACCGCTGCTTTATCAAGGATTTCGCAACAATAGCCAGACCCTTGACTAATATCCTAAAGGGAGAAGCTGGTAAAGTAAGCAAGTACCGATCAAAAAATATGCCTGTTGATTTTGATGATGCCCAACTCAATGCGTTCGACAGACTTAGGACCATTCTTGCCTCAGAAGATGTAATTCTATACTATCCAGATTTTTCACGACCACTTGACCTGACAACAGACGCTTCTTCTACGGGCATAGGTGCGGTTTTATCGCAGAATAAAAGACCGATTACAATGATCTCTACAACGCTGAAGGACAGGGAAGTTAATTACGCCACGAATGAGAGAGAGCTGTTGGCGATTGTATGGGCTTTAGATACCCTACGCCATTAACTATACGGAAAGAGCGACATCAACATCTACACTGACCATCAGCCACTCACATTCGCGGTCTCCGATAAAAACCCAAACTCCATGATTAAACGCTGGAAAGCGCGCATCGAGGAGAGTGGCGCTAGGGTTCTGTACAAGCCTGGAAAGGAAAATTATGTAGCGGATGAACATTCATGCTTTACAGAATGCGCCAGAGTCAGATGCAGCGACGGTACACAGTGAAGAATCGTTGACTTATGTTATCGAAGCTACTGACAAACCGGTCAACTGTTTTCCAAAACAGATAATTCTGGAAGAAGCAGCCACCTCTAATCACAGGATATTTATACTATTTGGGTCAAAGACACGGCACCTTATTACGTTTATCAGTAGGGAATGTTTGCTAGATTTGGTAAAGAATGTTGTTACTCCTAACGTGGTAAATGCAATATACTGCGAACTGCCAATTCTGGCCCATATTCAGGATAAATTGGTTAAGCTATTTCCCGCTACTAAGTTTTGGCACTGCAAATCTAGGGTATCAGATATTGTTAAAAAAGACGAGCAAAAAGAGATAAAGGTCAAAGAGCACAACAGGGCGCACAGGGCTGCCCAGGAGAATGTCAAGCAGGTCTTACTCGACTATTATTTTCCGAAAATGGGCAAAATAGCAACCGAAGTAGTCGTATATTGCTGAGTGTGTGAGAAAGCAAAATACGAAAGGCATCCAAGAAAGCAGGAGCTTGGAGTCACTCCAATACCTGCGCGCGTAGGAGAGATAGTGCACATCGACATATTTTCAACTGCCGGAAAATACTTCCTCGCTGCGGTTGACAAGTTTTCCAAGTTTTCTTTGGTGCAGCCTATTTCCTCGCGTACTATTGGAGATATTAAAGCTCCAACTTTAGAGTTGGTCAAAGGGCAATACGGCATAGATGTGGTTAACGCTCCCCCGCTGCATAGCACTTCAAACGGCCAAGTGGAGAGGTTTCACAGCACTCTTGTAGAGATTGCCAGATGCTTGAAGCTGCAACGGAATATAGACGATGTTGTTCAGCTATTTCTCCAGGCAACTATAGAATATAATAGAACGTTTCACTCGGTAACGAACAGAAAACCAATTGAGCTTGTCTATGCAAGCGCTGACCTTGCTCCAGACATAGTTGGGAAACTAATGAAAGCACAGCAGGAGCAGCTGAGTCGAAATAATCCAGCTCGGCAAAACAGGGTGTTTGAGGTAGGTGACACGGTACTGGTGAAATCCAACAAACGCTTAGGAGACAAGGTTACCCCACTGTACGTAGAGAACACAGTTGAAGCTGATCTGGGAACCACCGTTCTGATAAAAGGGAGGGTGGTTCATAAGGATAATATTAGATAACTCATTTCGCTTCACTGACCTATACTTCCTTTGATTTTTTCACTTAAGCGACATTGATCGACGAAAAACTTATTTCAATACAATACTTAAAAGTTGCCAGAGAAGTTGTAAAATAAACACAAAAACTTAAATTAGCGACGATTATGAAAAAAAATTCTGCGAAAGTCATTGTAAAATATCCAATATTTTGTGATTTGTTCACTTAATCAACTAAGCATTATCCTGGTCCATGCAGATAGATAGTTTTTTTGAAAGAAGGTATCACAGTCGGTGGCTTCTTTACCAATGGCCCACCTGCTGCATCATTTTGTAAAAGACACGAAATCTACACCACAGATTTCCATCCAGCATCATATACTGCGCCGAGCAAGGTATGGGCTACAGCAGAACAGCTCGTTCATGGTCATCTAAGATCGAATCACCTACGCCAATGGCACGGAGTATCTCACGTCAAGAAGATTACACAACTTGCGTCGCTGACCTGGCTCCACGTAATACGCTACCACTCAGGGTTAGGGCTGTCTTCCCTTCAAAGGCTCTATGAATTGGTGGAAATCTTCCATTGGCTCTCACATCTATGGAACAAGTCCTAGGCGATATGGACATGGCCGAGGACGTCCATATTTTAAAAGGAGGGAGTAGTTAACAATAGTCAACTGACTACTGCATTCTCTAACTGCCTACACTAGAGCGATGCCCAATTTGTTGGGGCTCGCAGATGTTACTCTTATTGTAAGATTATCAACACTGCGACTCCAACACTTGAAAGCTCGAAAGCAGTTTTGGTTGATGCTGATAAGCACCAGCGGAACACGGGATGGAGGCAAAAGAGGAGATAGAAAATATGGGATGCGTGGACCTACTATAGGTAAAGTAAGGTAGAGTTTTAGTCTGTAATAAACTGTCATTGGAGACAGAACAATAAATAGTTAAGCTGCACAAAACTTGTGAACTTATTTACTGTCCACGTGGTGTTAGCCCTCGTGTCAGGCATCAAGGTGACACCGGCCATAGCTCCATCGAGTTTGACCCACAGCACGCATCATAGCCGCAGGCCTTCGCCGCTGCTTGTGCTGAAAGTGTAACTGAGCCTTTGGTGCACTGCAGCCTAATCACCACGGACCGTACAACCCGAGAAACCTATTTGGTTATAACTTATATATACTTTATGGGGTCGGAGATGGCTTATTTTTCTTGTTTCGGTCGTGCCCGCGCTTTTACAAGTAAAGCAACGTCAACAGATTTAACCCTAGGGTGCGTTTTTGTTGATTAAATTTTCTTATTTAAAATTTAATATTTGTTATTTCAAATTACAATTTTTATTTTTCTTTGCACACTAACTTTATTTTCTTTCAAATATACATTTTTGTAAACATTTTCTTTTTTGCTGTCTGTTTTTGTTTAAAATTTTCTTTTCTTATCACCATGTTTGTCTGTTCAAATAGAAATTGCCAAGTTCGTGCAAACGTAAGAATGGGTTTTGTTTGCTGCTGGCTGTGCGACAATGTGTCGCACGAGAAATGCGCTGGCCTCAGTGGGCGCATTATTGACCTGATTGAGTCCAAATCAGGCTTGAAGTGGACATGTGAATCATGCAGGGATGTCGAGAAAGACATTATGGGCTTTATGCGACAAACCAAGAAATTCCTTAGAGATATCTTTGGACGGTTTAACAAACTGTTTGAAGGTTTCTCAGCGCTGGATGATGAATTCAAAAATATGAAACTTTTGAATGAGTCACCTAAGCGTTAAAAGGCCAATCCGAGGTTGTCCATAAGCGCTAATGAACTTTCCCCACACCCAAATCATTTGTCTGCTCCATCTCTTCCTGCATTAATTAATCTTTCTTCGCCTGCTCCTCCAATAATAGTTAGTAGTGACACCGGCGATGGTAATGTTTCAGTTGTTGTATGCACTGAAGCCTTAACCACCCCAGCAGTTTCTGTTGGTCAGCCATCCAAGGCTGTAGTTGCATCCGTAGATGCGGCTGTGGTTAATCTCAAATCACTTGTTGGCGTTCCACCAAAGAAACACATTTTTGTTTCCAGGCTTGCCCCTGATCAAACTTCTGATGAAGTCATGGCTTTTATTCAGGCCAAATCTAAAGCCAATGTTTCAGTGGACAAATTTCAATTTAATTATTCCCGGGAAATATCGGCTTTTAAAATTACTGTTCCTGCCGATCAATTTAGCAACATTTGTTGTAAAAAGTTCTGGCCAGATCATGTAATTGTAAAGGAATATACGGCAAAAAAGAAAATTCGTACTCCTGTTGAACTTCCTACTGTTGCGAGTAAAAGCTTTGTAGCTACAAAAAACTAACATCCTTCTCACTTGGCTACCAGAACGTAAGAGGTCTGTGTAGCAAACTTAGCAATCTCTATCTTAGTAGTCTGTCCTTTCTATACAATGTCGTAGCTTTTTCAGAGACTTGGCTTAGGCTAGACATTTTAAACTTTGAATTCCTTTCAAGTAAATATAATATTTATAGACGAGATCGCACTTCTCCTTGTCGTGAAGGTGGGGTTTTAATCGCAGTTGACGTTGCTTTCACCTCTGAAGTAGTTACAATTCATTGCGCTGTCGATTTAGAATTCGTAGCTGTAAAATTGTCCATTCATGGTGCTTGTATTTTTATAACTTGTTCATATGTTCCTCCATCTTCTGATTCTTCTGTCTATTCTTCACATTTTTCGGCTATACTTTCTGTCTCTACTTTGTCTGATCGCGATAGTCTTGTTGTTCTTGGTGATTTTAACATTACAGGATTGACTTGGCTATCAAATTCTGACTCCAACGCTTTAAATTCTGCGACCCAGCATGATTTTATAGATAATTTGTTTGGATTATCATTAAGTCAAATCAATGCTATTCCAAATTCTTTATATAGAATGCTTGACCTGTCTTTTGTTTTGGATCCTTCCTTACATCTGTCTCCCGATCTGAACCTTTATCCCTTCCTGAAGATCCTTATCATCCTACTTTAGAAGTGTTGATGAACCTAGAGACCCGTGTAGCATACTCTACTACGAGATTGCAACACGTGCGTCATTTTCGTAACACGGATTTCAATGAACTCTCTCGGATCCTGTCGAACACTGACTGGTCTCCTCTTTGCGAGTGTAGGGACGTTGACAGTGCAACTGAACTGTTTTATACTGCATTAAACTCTTAATTCGACATATGCGTCCCGTTACGTAAGCCAAATAGGTCTAACAAGCCTGTTTGGTTTACACGGGGATTGACATACCTTAAAAATAAAATGTCGAGAAATTACAAGAAGTTTAAGGAATCTAACACCTTCTTTAACTTCTCTTGTTATTCGATTGCACAATCAAATTCTATTGTCCTTAATACACAGTGTTACAATGACTACCTCGTAAATTGTGGACGGCGGTTTCGCAGTGATCCGAGGAGATTCTATAACTTTGTTAATATGAAGCGTGGTTCGTCAACGCGGAATCCAATCAGTCTATTGCTGATTTATTTGCTGATTTTTTTCAAACTATAAATTAGAAACGCGGCTGGGTTTTTAATTAAAAAAATATAAACCGCATTTATTAAGAGTTTGATTAGAACTAAAACTTAAACAATCGAAATATTAAAATAATGCCTCTGCTGCTGCTGTTGCTTCTTGTCGCTTGTCGCTGTCGCTGTTGCCGTTGTCGCTGCTGCCGCCGGATGTAGCCGCTGTGGTTGTCGCGTTGGGTGTTGGGTATCCAGACGTGGTGCGTGCAATGCACTTGCTGAAAGTCCTGATCCAGCGATCCCACGGATGGGCGGAAAGGCCTGGTCGGTGCTTGTGGAGTTGCGTAAGTGCTGTTGAAGTAAATGTGCCGACGCAGCGCACGTGTCGTTGGGCATTGGAAAGGTTCATGGCCACTGTCTTTGTAGTGGACATGAGTTCGTGGAATGTCTGGCCTTAACTCTTCCCCCTTTAGGTGCGAACGTCCTCGGTCGCTGATTGAGATGGATTTTGGTTTACTACTGCGTTGCTCACTGGGGTTATGTGGAGTTTGGTCGTTCCTCGCCTCAGTGATCTGGCTGCCAATATGATAATGGCTAGCATTAAGATGATGTAGATGCTAGTATTGGTGATTGTTGCTACTTTCTGATTCTGCTTCATCAGTTTCAGTTTTGCTGTATTATTGAACTTCAACTCTTTTACCATTTCTAGGGAGAGGACCTCTTGTACTTCGCTTTTGCTACCAACAAGTTGAAGGAGTGGTGGCAGAGGATCGACGTTGATAAACTCCTTTGTAGTGTACAACGTGTTTTTTATTTTAATTGTTGTGTTACTAGCTTGGATGAGATAGGTGCCATGTAGTTGCACCCTTTCTTCCTCGATCATAACTGTTCCGTCAAAATCATTCAGTAGTATAGTCCCGGGGAAGATCTCTTCGTGTTCCGGTATGTGTTGGTTGTTTATCTGCATGCAGTTCGGTTTTTTCGTTTGGAGGAGTGCGGTTTCGCATGTGTTATTACTTAAATCTATTAGGTTTTCTTTTTTGCAAATGGTTTTGTCATTGATAGTTTCGCAAATTTCTTTAATTCCAAAATTTATTTTGTCGCATTGGACAATTGAGTTGAATTTAGTCTTGTTTATTAAGTTGCCTTTTTTAATTGGTTTTAGCAGAATTTTTTGACATAACTTATCTTCTATTATTGGTAAACTAATTATGTAGAGAATATCTTTACCGTTTGATGCTACTTTAATTTTTGCGAACTCGAGTAATTCTTTAATATTTGTGAATAAGTTGTCGGAATTTTTCACCAACTTTTCTGTTACTTGAATTTCTGTGGTAGACAGAAGTAAAGAATTAATTGTATTCGTTTTTGCCCAGTTGATTGCGTAGATCATATTGGTTAATTCTTCTTTAAAAAGCTTTAATTTATATTTTAAAATTTCTTATTTATTGATTGGTTTTCCTTAGTTATTTTTAAGATTGCATTAGTACGTTCTTTGATTTCATTAATCTTATTACTAAATATTCTATTTATTATAACTTGTTTGTTATTATTTTCTAATTGTTCGTTTATTTTACTTATTATTATTTCATGAACGTGCTGGTCTGGACTTCCAGCTAGCCATTTCCATGCAGATCCGAGCATTGTTACAGCTCTTTTTTCTCTTCCGTTTCTTAGTTTTAATCTTTTAAAATCATCTTTAATTTGTGAAAACTCGAAGTTTATGAATGGTATGAGGTGATTTGGTAATGATTTGTTAATGGAATTTTCGAATGATTCGAAAGCATCTTCATATTTTTTGATGCTGAATACGTGAATGATTTTGAAAGTGCTGTTCTGTACTTTTATGTTGTTGACGGATTGAGTTTGTAGTTGCTTTATTCTAATTTGTCTGTCGCCGTTCACTTTCAGAATATCGTTTTTTACATCTATGACAACGTTGAGTTGTTTCATGGTGTCATTACCTAGAATGCCATGGAAAGTTTTGAGAGTGGGTAAAAAGAAAAATCTTATTGGGATGTCGTTGAGACCGAAAAGATTTAAGAACGTATGGTGTGTGATAGCTATTTGGCCTCCTATGGAGTTTGCGAAAAATGTTTCTTCATTTTGCTTGGGGTTTTCTACTAATAAAGGCTGTATGTAATTCTGATTTGAACCTGTATCTATTAAAAAGTTGAGATGACTTCCGTTCCTCGTTCTACATTGAAAGTATGGTAGAGAGGAACGATTTAAGCTACAAAATTTACATCAGACAATTCTGTTATTTCAACTTCTGGATTATATTGCGGATATTCTCCTGAGTCATATATTTCTGGATCTATGCCAGCAAAGAAATTCTGTTCCTCAGTGTATTGCGTATATGGGTCTGGAAGGGTATCTATCTCTTCTTCAGCCTGATTATAAGGATCTATTTGTTCTTCGAAGACTTGTTCGAATGGTTCGCCTGTGTTAATATGGAATTGTCGTTGTATTTTTGGTGGTGGACCAACAAGTGGAGGTGGACGCTTGGCAGCAAAGTTGTTTGTTTGTGGATGATTCATATAGTTGATCTTAGCTGATCGAATAGAACTGTCAACTTCCATTGGTACTGGTCTTGGTTGAGGTTTTGGGGCAAAAGGGCGCGGAGGTGCTGCGTAAGTTTGTCTTGGTGCATAAAACTGCTGAGGTACGTATTGTTGTTGTGGTTGGTGAACGATTGGTTTTGGTGTATGGTAATGTGTTGGATCAAAACTTCTAAATTGGCCTTGATTGTTATTGTACACTCTCACTGGTTGTTGTCTGGCGAACATTGGATTCGGGAACTGCTTAGGTGGAATTGGAGGTGGTCCTGGTCTTATTTTGGTTGAAAATTTATTCCTATGTTCTTGATTGTGAAGTAGGTTACACAAATAAAGTGCATGGCTAAGATCCCTAGGCTCTTTGATAGCCAATAAGCGTGGCAGATCTCCATTAAGACCTCGAACAAACGTATCGAGAGCTTTGCCTCTGTAACTAGTGGGTAAAGCTCGAATGGAATCGGGAGTGTTTTCTTGTACCGCTATCTTATTGAGAATCAAAGATAGCTGGTGGTAGACCACTTTGTGGAACTCCGTGATCGACATACGATCTTGGCTTAGCGAGAACAACTCATATTCCAGAGTCTTAAGATCTCGTTCATCGCCGTATTCCGCAGTCAGACATTTGGACATGGCTTTCCAGTTTAATGGGGTATTGTGTGCTTCTAGTACGGTTTCTGCCTCACCTATAATTCTGTTTCGTACGGCTAGAGTCATTACGTAGTACTTGTGTGTGTTTTCGTGACCTGAAAATAATTCCATTACTCTATCCACGCTCTTCTTCCAGGAGGCAAATTTTGTTATTTCTCCTGAAAAATTATTGATTAGTTTGGCTAGTTCTGGGATCTTCTCGAAATCCTGACCATTTCGTGGTGGGACATATGGGATGTCGAAAAGTTGTTCTTCTACCCCTGGTCCTATTAATTCGAATCTTCTAGCGTCAATCATTGCTGCAATTACCTGTTCAAGTTCTCGTGTTATAATCGGGGTACTAGCTGAAGGTTGGGTGATTCTGGGACGACTGGGTCCTGCGCTACCTAAGCCCATTGATGCCATTGCATCAACTATTTCGTCCTGCATGTTATTAGTGTTGGATGTGTTATGAAAGATGGGAGGACAAGTACTATTGTGGTGATATAGAGTTTGTATGCAAGAATGAAGTAGTTTGAATGGATTAAAGATTCTTTTTGTGTTTTTTATTGTGCTAAACCCAGTAGCTGGGTTACTCCTTCTACTCTGGAGGGTCCCGTAGGAGTCGCAGAATTGGAGAAAGTTATACTGCAGTTAGCAGTGTTTTTGTTGTGTTTATTTTTTTTCGTTATGTTATGATTTTTCGGATTGCGATCCGACGGAGAGGATCTTTCTTAAGATTTTCGTGTTGTAAATTAAATTCTAGGTTGTAAAGTTTCAGAGTGTAAATTTCAAATCGTAAATTATGAATGGAATATTGTGGATTTTATATAATATTTATATCTTATGTTAAACTAGTATTTCTTTTCTTTCTTCGTTTTCTTTTATTTTGAAAATATTTGTTGTATTTGTATTTTGTATTTTGCTTAATTTCTATGCTTACATATTCCAGAGTCTTAAGATCTCGTTCATCGCCGTATTCCGCAGTCAGACATTTGGACATGGCTTTCCAGTTTAATGGGGTATTGTGTGCTTCTAGTACGGTTTCTGCCTCACCTATAATTCTGTTTCGTACGGCTAGAGTCATTACGTAGTACTTGTGTGTGTTTTCGTGACCTGAAAATAATTCTATTACTCTATCCACGCTCTTCTTCCAGGAGGCAAATTTTGTTATTTCTCCTGAAAAATTATTGATTAGTTTGGCTAGTTCTGGGATCTTCTCGAAATCCTGACCATTTCGTGGTGGGACATATGGGATGTCGAAAAGTTGTTCTTCTACCCCTGGTCCTATTAATTCGAATCTTCTAGCGTCAATCATTGCTGCAATTACCTGTTCAAGTTCTCGTGTTATAATCGGGGTACTAGCTGAAGGTTGGGTGATTCTGGGACGACTGGGTCCTGCGCTACCTAAGCCCATTGATGCCATTGCATCAACTATTTCGTCCTGCATGTTATTAGTGTTGGATGTGTTATGAAAGATGGGAGGACAAGTACTATTGTGGTGATATAGAGTTTGTATGCAAGAATGAAGTAGTTTGAATGGATTAAAGATTCTTTTTGTGTTTTTTATTGTGCTAAGCCCAGTAGCTGGGTTACTCCTTCTACTCTGGAGGGTTCCGTAGGAGTCGCAGAATTGGAGAAAGTTATACTGCAGTTAGCAGTGTTTTTGTTGTGTTTATTTTTTTTCGTTATGTTATGCTTTTTCGGATTGCGATCCGACGGAGAGGATCTTTCTTAAGATTTTCGTGTTGTAAATTAAATTCTAGGTTGTAAAGTTTCAGAGTGTAAATTTCAAATCGTAAATTATGAATGGAATATTGTGGATTTTATATAATATTTATATCTTATGTTAAACTAGTATTTCTTTTCTTTCTTCTTTGTTTTCTTTTATTTTGAAAATATTTGTTGTATTTGTATTTTGCTTAATTTCTATGCTTACAAATAGAGAATCATTCCGGCGAATCTTCCCGCGTTGGCACTTTGAATTACTCCTTTTTATCCTGCGGCGGTGCGGCAGGTGACTCGGGATCCAGGTGGGTGCACTGTAGTTTACGCGGTAGTCTGCGAACGGGTACAACAGACTTGTCGGCGGTGTTTTGTTTTATTAGACCGATAATCTGTCCTTGGATGGATCGAACGCGGGTGAGTTTTTATTTCACTTATTTGCACTTGCGGTTGTAGCTCTTTTAGAGGCACTTGATCGCGATGCGATTGACTGTGGCGTATTAAGGCACTTAAGTCTGATTTGATTAACTGTGGCGTATTAAGGCACTTAATTCGATGCGTGATCCTTTAGTCCGAAGGATGTTGATTACCGGTTCCTGCTCGGGCGCCAATTAGAAACGCGGCTGGGTTTTTAATTAAAAAAAATATAAACCGCATTTGTTAAGAGTTTGATTAGAACTAAAACTTAAACAATCGAAATATTAAAATAATGCCTCTGCTGCTGCTGTTGCTTCTTGTCGCTTGTCGCTGTCGCTGTTGCCGTTGTCGCTGCTGCCGCCGGATGTAGCCGCTGTGGTTGTCGCGTTGGGTGTTGGGTATCCAGACGTGGTGCGCGCAATGCACTTGCTGAAAGTGCTGATCCAGCGATCCCACGGATGGGCGGAAAGGCCTGGTCGGTGCTTGTGGAGTTACGTAAGTGCTGTTGAAGTAAATGTGCCGACGCAGCGCACGTGTCGTTGGGCATTGGAAAGGTTCATGGCCACTGTCTTTGTAGTGGACATGAGTTCGTGGAATGTCTGGCCTTAACTTATATATAGATCTCAAAACGATCGATTGGTTTTGCCTTATCCGTATCAGATAAATGACGCACATTGCATTTTTAAACCATTAATTACTAAAAGTTCACTATTAAATAATTTAAAGATTCTAAAGCCTGTATTTTCACCAGGGCCAGATGGAGTTCCAGCATGTGTGCTTAGGCATTGTGCTGAGGCTTTATTAATTCCTTTATACATTCTATTTAATTTGTCAATGGAGTTATGTTATTTTCCAAACTATTGGAAGGAATCTTTTATTATTCCTCTCCATAAAAAAGGAAACAAATCGAAAGCCAAGAATTATAGAGGAATATCAAAATTGTCTGCTATTCCGAAACTGTTTGAGAAATTAATAACCTCACAGTTGCAACATTATTGTAGATCTATTATATCACCATGCCATCATGGGTTTATGAAATATAGATCTACTACCACTAACTTACTGGAGTTCACTTCTTTGGTAATTGATGGTTTCCAAAACAAAACGCAAACTGATGTTATTTATACTGATTTCAGTAAAGCTTTTGACTTTGTTAATCACTCACTATTACTACATAAGCTTTATCTCTTGGGATTTCCAAATAACTTAATTATCTGGATATCTAGCTATTTAAATCTCAGAACCCAGAAAGTGTATTTTAACGGCTTAGTCTCCAAGTCTGTAAAGGTCACTTCCGGTGTACCTCAAGGGAGTCACCTTGGCCCTTTGTTATTTACATTGTTTATTAATGATCTTCCATCCGTTATTAAATTTCCTCGTGTGTTAATGTATACCGATGATGTCAAGCTTTGTTTAACGTCAGTTGATTGTCAATCTGGTCAAATGCTGCAAGCTGATCTTGATAGTTTCCAATCTTGGTGTCAAATAAACCTTTTAAATCTTAATTGCAATAAATGTCTTTTTACAGGCGTTTGCCTTTTAACAATACTTATTTTCTACATGCAAAACCTCTTGAGCGTATTGAGTCTGTTAAAGATCTAGGTATTCTGCTCGATCCCAAACTTAAATTTGACAAGCACATCTTGGATATAACTAATCGTGTGGTTGGTGTCCTTGGTTTCGTTAGGCGTTGGTCGAAAGAATTTAATGATCCCTACATCACTAAAACTCTTTATACTTCTCTTGTTCGACCTATTCTTGAATATGGCTCTTGTATTTGGTGTCCCCAATATAAGGATCATCAGGAAAGAATAGAGTCTGTACATAAACAATTTTGCCCTTCGGGGTCTTAACTGGTGCTAACACTCCTTTACCTTCCTATCATAGTAGACTTTTACTTATCAATCTTCCTTCCCTTTCTGATCGTAGAACCATGCTTGGTGTTATTTTTTTGCATAAGCTCATTAGTGGTGAGATCGATTCATCCGAACTGATTAGCCAAATTAATTTTAAGGTTCCGATCAGAAATACAAGGAACTTTTTACCTCTTTCCCTTCCACTTTGTAGTGAAAACTATGCTTTACATAACCCTTTCCGTATTTATGTTCTTACTATAACGAGTACTATTTTATAATAAATAATGTTTCTTCGTTTTCCACTCTTAGAAATTTGATATTAAATCATCCGTCTAGTGTGTAATGATGTAATTTTAAAATTTATTCAAATATATTTTAGCTATATGTTCTCGAATGTCCGTTGCCACACGCTACGTGGTGCGCCCCTACGGCCCGCGCGGTAAAAGGCCCTTGCTTGGTGTCGTTGGGCCACTTGATGGTGCTGTTCGTTAGCACATCAACGTCCAATAATACCCTTCTACCCTTTGGGTAGCGGGTATAAATACGTCTGTTTGCTACAAAGAGTGACAGCAAATACCTTTGCATCTATATAGAAATTTAACATCTCTCATGGCTCGGTTCTTTCGGGACAGCTGGCATATGCTTATCATGCATGACTGTGCTGACAATTTCATTTGACAGGACAAATGTACAAGTTCTTATATTTTAACAGTTGTTGGGGTTCCTGATGGTTTTTAAGAAAGTCAAGTCCCCACCTAGATATGTCAAAGATGATGATCCTTTGATCTGACATAGATGGTTCTTTGGAGACCCTCCATCTGTTTATCAGCTTAGAGCCTTCTGCATTAATAAAAGTTATATCTAACACCTCAGATCTATTCTTAGTAACAAAAGTCGGTTCAGACCCGACATTTGGTACTGTAAGGTCGTATAAAATCAAGAAGACACTCATCTCGCTTATTAGTGTCTGTGCTACCCCAGACACTACTATGAGCTTTAGCGTCACAGCCTACGACGGGGGGTATTCGGTTTGCATGACAGTGCTTTGCAAGTGCCAGGACACTCGGCGGTGGCGCTTCCTTCTGGTTACCAGGAAAGTAGGTAGAGGCCCCGACGACTCTGCACCGCGTATTTGCCGCAGTGAGTTGCACTGCCACTAGGTCTCTGTTCAAAAATTGGGAGAGACAGAGAAATTTAATATCCTTTCGTAATAAGATACAGGCTCGTGGAGTCTGTTCTCTTAGATCCGAAATAACTTCGTGGTACTTACCTCCTAGACCGCATATCCTTTCTCTGAAGGTCCAGTGCTCGTGTACTAGCACCAGCTCCAGTTCTAGCCTGGTCATCAACCTGCTGATAACAGCTAAAGCTGCTTTAGCTTTGAGCAGGTCGATTTGTGCCACGCTGGTGCGAAACATTCTAGAGCTCCTTCTCGCTTGTAGGGTTCTGGAGAGCTGGCTCTGCCATCACGTCTGCAATCGTCCGTTCATCATCGGATGAGTCGGAGCTTTACTCGGTCAGCTGCTCATCCATCATTTGCGTGGCGATGTTAAGATCCCCGATGAATGAGACGGTGCCCTCCTCTGCCCCGAGTAGCAGCAGATCTGCTTCCTCTGCCATGTTGGTCTCATTGGACACTGAAGTGGTCACCGACATACTTGCGGCGTCCCCAGCTGGCTCCACCGCTGGGCTCCGCTTCTTGTGCAGCCGGCCAAACCTATAGTATAGGATCATACCACGGGAGTGCAGAAGCTTCAGTGCTTGCGCACCTAAGCCCATTGTCACCAGCTTTCCCTCCTTGATCGCTGTGCACCTTTGGACCGTCCAGGTGTCCACTAGCTCAATGTGGATCTGATCCCGCAGCAGGGCTATGGACTTGGCGTCCTCCTCACCGACTGACCACGGCAGGTGCACCGTTACCACCTCCAGCGCAGTAATCTGGTCCTCCGGGCAGGTGCGTAACACCACCCCTGCTCCCACCATGATCTTCAAGACGGCGGCTTCCAGCCAGTCTTTCGACACTCTGTCCACGCAGTCCACAATTATCAGGCCTGTCCTGTAGTGGATGCCACTGAAGCCAAGGCTCTCGACCCAGCCCTTGCGCATCTCTTCTATTAGCGCCAGCTCAATCGCTCCTAGTTCTTCCCTAGTGAACATTCATTGCGGGTTTTCCTCAGCCAACACCGCCATCCTGAAGGATTTAATGGCGTTGGCATACGAAACACCTGCTAGTTTTTGGGGCTGGGTATGTGTTTGCCCTGCACCACCCTCCGTTAGGGTTCCTCGGCGCTGCCTTTACATGTTGCCTTTTTTGGGGTTTGTTTGTAGCGATGTGTGGTGCAGCGAGCGTTTCCGCCTCGCCATCCACTCTAGCAACCGGAGACACATTTCTTGCCTTGTGACTTAGGGACTTCTGTCCTACCATTTCTGGCGCGAAGTCACAGTGCCTACTCGATAGCTTTGTCCGGTCACCTTCGTCCAGAACAGCATTTTCGCTCGCAGGTAATCCTCGCTTTAACATTTTGTTAAGTCTGTCCATAAATTTGGTCACACGAGTGTGGGGGAAGATGGTCCACCATGCCATAGCCCCCATTTGCACTGTAAGTCATTACCATAATACCCGCGGCGGACAGGTATCGGGTAGGCTCCGGTCGAGCACAGTCGGTTACCCCTCACTGAAAACCAAAGGTCATGGGTGCGGGTCGCATAACGCCCTGGCCTTAGGGGAGTGAGTTGGCTCCATAGCCACAGGACGTCACCACTGTCCCACCTCCTATCATGTACTCCCCCATGCAACACCGTACTTAAGTGAGTGCACAGGTTCCTGCCACGATGGACTTAACCAGACCCGTTCTGTGCTAGCCAGAAACACTGTAGGTCTGTTGCCCAGCCGACACCCTGACTTGTTTTACATTTTAAATATTGTGGGCGAGGAATCCAACATTTGAAATAAACTTGATCTGCGTAACGAATGAAGGAGTCTTTGTACCTGAGATCTAGGTCTTATAGAGCCAGACAGACAGACAGACGGACAGTTGGACATGCCTATATCGTCAAGGCTGTTGACACTGATCCGGTATAAATTTATTTTATGAGCTAAATTCAATTATTTATTAAGTAGGTTAGTAGTAAAGTTTTGAGATTGAAAGCACTGTTAACGTGAAATATGTTATAGATATAACATAAAACTCTAAAAGGGTCATGCAATGAAAGATTAGATCTACATAGGGGGAGAGCAAGCGGAATGTAATTACGGGTTAGTCGAGATGGAACGGAAAAGGTTAATCGCGATATTAATTGTGAAGAATCAATATCACCATTAATAAGATTAAAAATAAATAAAATGCCAAGCATTATTCTACGGTTAGCTAAAGAAGGTAGGCTTATTAAAAGAAGTCTACTACTATATGACATCAATCTCACTTTAGCATTCCAGTTCAAGACACGCAATGCTAATAAGAGGAATTGTTTTTTAACATATTCAAACCGATCCTGGTGCACAGAATACTGCGGAGACCATACGCACGAACCGTATTCAAGAATCGGACGAACAAGTGAAGTATCTTATATAAGGGTCATTAAATTCCTGTGACCACCTCTTAATGAAACCGAGAACAGACATAGCTTTATTGACCGTTTTAAAATTTTTCACCAACTTTTCTGTTACTTGAATTTCTGTGGTAGACAGAAGTAAAGAATTAATTGTATTCGTTTTTGCCCAGTTGATTGCGTAGATCATATTGGTTAATTCTTCTTTAAAAAGCTTTAATTTATATTTTAAAATTTCTTATTTATTGATTGGTTTTCCTTAGTTATTTTTAAGATTGCATTAGTACGTTCTTTGATTTCATTAATCTTATTACTAAATATTCTATTTATTATAACTTGTTTGTTATTATTTTCTAATTGTTCGTTTATTTTACTTATTATTATTTCATGAACGTGCTGGTCTGGACTTCCAGCTAGCCATTTCCATGCAGATCCGAGCATTGTTACAGCTCTTTTTTCTCTTCCGTTTCTTAGTTTTAATCTTTTAAAATCATCTTTAATTTGTGAAAACTCGAAGTTTATGAATGGTATGAGGTGATTTGGTAATGATTTGTTAATGGAATTTTCGAATGATTCGAAAGCATCTTCATATTTTTTGATGCTGAATACGTGAATGATTTTGAAAGTGCTGTTCTGTACTTTTATGTTGTTGACGGATTGAGTTTGTAGTTGCTTTATTCTAATTTGTCTGTCGCCGTTCACTTTCAGAATATCGTTTTTTACATCTATGACAACGTTGAGTTGTTTCATGGTGTCATTACCTAGAATGCCATGGAAAGTTTTGAGAGTGGGTAAAAAGAAAAATCTTATTGGGATGTCGTTGAGACCGAAAAGATTTAAGAACGTATGGTGTGTGATAGCTATTTGGCCTCCTATGGAGTTTGCGAAAAATGTTTCTTCATTTTGCTTGGGGTTTTCTACTAATAAAGGCTGTATGTAATTCTGATTTGAACCTGTATCTATTAAAAAGTTGAGATGACTTCCGTTCCTCGTTCTACATTGAAAGTATGGTAGAGAGGAACGATTTAAGCTACAAAATTTACATCAGACAATTCTGTTATTTCAACTTCTGGATTATATTGCGGATATTCTCCTGAGTCATATATTTCTGGATCTATGCCAGCAAAGAAATTCTGTTCCTCAGTGTATTGCGTATATGGGTCTGGAAGGGTATCTATCTCTTCTTCAGCCTGATTATAAGGATCTATTTGTTCTTCGAAGACTTGTTCGAATGGTTCGCCTGTGTTAATATGGAATTGTCGTTGTATTTTTGGTGGTGGACCAACAAGTGGAGGTGGACGCTTGGCAGCAAAGTTGTTTGTTTGTGGATGATTCATATAGTTGATCTTAGCTGATCGAATAGAACTGTCAACTTCCATTGGTACTGGTCTTGGTTGAGGTTTTGGGGCAAAAGGGCGCGGAGGTGCTGCGTAAGTTTGTCTTGGTGCATAAAACTGCTGAGGTACGTATTGTTGTTGTGGTTGGTGAACGATTGGTTTTGGTGTATGGTAATGTGTTGGATCAAAACTTCTAAATTGGCCTTGATTGTTATTGTACACTCTCACTGGTTGTTGTCTGGCGAACATTGGATTCGGGAACTGCTTAGGTGGAATTGGAGGTGGTCCTGGTCTTATTTTGGTTGAAAATTTATTCCTATGTTCTTGATTGTGAAGTAGGTTACACAAATAAAGTGCATGGCTAAGATCCCTAGGCTCTTTGATAGCCAATAAGCGTGGCAGATCTCCATTAAGACCTCGAACAAACGTATCGAGAGCTTTGCCTCTGTAACTAGTGGGTAAAGCTCGAATGGCATCGGGAGTGTTTTCTTGTACCGCTATCTTATTGAGAATCAAAGATAGCTGGTGGTAGACCACTTTGTGGAACTCCGTGATCGACATACGATCTTGGCTTAGCGAGAACAACTCATATTCCAGAGTCTTAAGATCTCGTTCATCGCCGTATTCCGCAGTCAGACATTTGGACATGGCTTTCCAGTTTAATGGGGTATTGTGTGCTTCTAGTACGGTTTCTGCCTCACCTATAATTCTGTTTCGTACGGCTAGAGTCATTACGTAGTACTTGTGTGTGTTTTCGTGACCTGAAAATAATTCCATTACTCTATCCACGCTCTTCTTCCAGGAGGCAAATTTTGTTATTTCTCCTGAAAAATTATTGATTAGTTTGGCTAGTTCTGGGATCTTCTCGAAATCCTGACCATTTCGTGGTGGGACATATGGGATGTCGAAAAGTTGTTCTTCTACCCCTGGTCCTATTAATTCGAATCTTCTAGCGTCAATCATTGCTGCAATTACCTGTTCAAGTTCTCGTGTTATAATCGGGGTACTAGCTGAAGGTTGGGTGATTCTGGGACGACTGGGTCCTGCGCTACCTAAGCCCATTGATGCCATTGCATCAACTATTTCGTCCTGCATGTTATTAGTGTTGGATGTGTTATGAAAGATGGGAGGACAAGTACTATTGTGGTGATATAGAGTTTGTATGCAAGAATGAAGTAGTTTGAATGGATTAAAGATTCTTTTTGTGTTTTTTATTGTGCTAAACCCAGTAGCTGGGTTACTCCTTCTACTCTGGAGGGTCCCGTAGGAGTCGCAGAATTGGAGAAAGTTATACTGCAGTTAGCAGTGTTTTTGTTGTGTTTATTTTTTTTCGTTATGTTATGATTTTTCGGATTGCGATCCGACGGAGAGGATCTTTCTTAAGATTTTCGTGTTGTAAATTAAATTCTAGGTTGTAAAGTTTCAGAGTGTAAATTTCAAATCGTAAATTATGAATGGAATATTGTGGATTTTATATAATATTTATATCTTATGTTAAACTAGTATTTCTTTTCTTTCTTCGTTTTCTTTTATTTTGAAAATATTTGTTGTATTTGTATTTTGTATTTTGCTTAATTTCTATGCTTACATATTCCAGAGTCTTAAGATCTCGTTCATCGCCGTATTCCGCAGTCAGACATTTGGACATGGCTTTCCAGTTTAATGGGGTATTGTGTGCTTCTAGTACGGTTTCTGCCTCACCTATAATTCTGTTTCGTACGGCTAGAGTCATTACGTAGTACTTGTGTGTGTTTTCGTGACCTGAAAATAATTCCATTACTCTATCCACGCTCTTCTTCCAGGAGGCAAATTTTGTTATTTCTCCTGAAAAATTATTGATTAGTTTGGCTAGTTCTGGGATCTTCTCGAAATCCTGACCATTTCGTGGTGGGACATATGGGATGTCGAAAAGTTGTTCTTCTACCCCTGGTCCTATTAATTCGAATCTTCTAGCGTCAATCATTGCTGCAATTACCTGTTCAAGTTCTCGTGTTATAATCGGGGTACTAGCTGAAGGTTGGGTGATTCTGGGACGACTGGGTCCTGCGCTACCTAAGCCCATTGATGCCATTGCATCAACTATTTCGTCCTGCATGTTATTAGTGTTGGATGTGTTATGAAAGATGGGAGGACAAGTACTATTGTGGTGATATAGAGTTTGTATGCAAGAATGAAGTAGTTTGAATGGATTAAAGATTCTTTTTGTGTTTTTTATTGTGCTAAGCCCAGTAGCTGGGTTACTCCTTCTACTCTGGAGGGTTCCGTAGGAGTCGCAGAATTGGAGAAAGTTATACTGCAGTTAGCAGTGTTTTTGTTGTGTTTATTTTTTTTCGTTATGTTATGCTTTTTCGGATTGCGATCCGACGGAGAGGATCTTTCTTAAGATTTTCGTGTTGTAAATTAAATTCTAGGTTGTAAAGTTTCAGAGTGTAAATTTCAAATCGTAAATTATGAATGGAATATTGTGGATTTTATATAATATTTATATCTTATGTTAAACTAGTATTTCTTTTCTTTCTTCTTTGTTTTCTTTTATTTTGAAAATATTTGTTGTATTTGTATTTTGCTTAATTTCTATGCTTACAAATAGAGAATCATTCCGGCGAATCTTCCCGCGTTGGCACTTTGAATTACTCCTTTTTATCCTGCGGCGGTGCGGCAGGTGACTCGGGATCCAGGTGGGTGCACTGTAGTTTACGCGGTAGTCTGCGAACGGGTACAACAGACTTGTCGGCGGTGTTTTGTTTTATTAGACCGATAATCTGTCCTTGGATGGATCGAACGCGGGTGAGTTTTTATTTCACTTATTTGCACTTGCGGTTGTAGCTCTTTTAGAGGCACTTGATCGCGATGCGATTGACTGTGGCGTATTAAGGCACTTAAGTCTGATTTGATTAACTGTGGCGTATTAAGGCACTTAATTCGATGCGTGATCCTTTAGTCCGAAGGATGTTGATTACCGGTTCCTGCTCGGGCGCCAATTAGAAACGCGGCTGGGTTTTTAATTAAAAAAAATATAAACCGCATTTGTTAAGAGTTTGATTAGAACTAAAACTTAAACAATCGAAATATTAAAATAATGCCTCTGCTGCTGCTGTTGCTTCTTGTCGCTTGTCGCTGTCGCTGTTGCCGTTGTCGCTGCTGCCGCCGGATGTAGCCGCTGTGGTTGTCGCGTTGGGTGTTGGGTATCCAGACGTGGTGCGCGCAATGCACTTGCTGAAAGTGCTGATCCAGCGATCCCACGGATGGGCGGAAAGGCCTGGTCGGTGCTTGTGGAGTTACGTAAGTGCTGTTGAAGTAAATGTGCCGACGCAGCGCACGTGTCGTTGGGCATTGGAAAGGTTCATGGCCACTGTCTTTGTAGTGGACATGAGTTCGTGGAATGTCTGGCCTTAACTTATATATAGATCTCAAAACGATCGATTGGTTTTGCCTTATCCGTATCAGATAAATGACGCACATTGCATTTTTAAACCATTAATTACTAAAAGTTCACTATTAAATAATTTAAAGATTCTAAAGCCTGTATTTTCACCAGGGCCAGATGGAGTTCCAGCATGTGTGCTTAGGCATTGTGCTGAGGCTTTATTAATTCCTTTATACATTCTATTTAATTTGTCAATGGAGTTATGTTATTTTCCAAACTATTGGAAGGAATCTTTTATTATTCCTCTCCATAAAAAAGGAAACAAATCGAAAGCCAAGAATTATAGAGGAATATCAAAATTGTCTGCTATTCCGAAACTGTTTGAGAAATTAATAACCTCACAGTTGCAACATTATTGTAGATCTATTATATCACCATGCCATCATGGGTTTATGAAATATAGATCTACTACCACTAACTTACTGGAGTTCACTTATTTGGTAATTGATGGTTTCCAAAACAAAACGCAAACTGATGTTATTTATACTGATTTCAGTAAAGCTTTTGACTTTGTTAATCACTCACTATTACTACATAAGCTTTATCTCTTGGGATTTCCAAATAACTTAATTATCTGGATATCTAGCTATTTAAATCTCAGAACCCAGAAAGTGTATTTTAACGGCTTAGTCTCCAAGTCTGTAAAGGTCACTTCCGGTGTACCTCAAGGGAGTCACCTTGGCCCTTTGTTATTTACATTGTTTATTAATGATCTTCCATCCGTTATTAAATTTCCTCGTGTGTTAATGTATACCGATGATGTCAAGCTTTGTTTAACGTCAGTTGATTGTCAATCTGGTCAAATGCTGCAAGCTGATCTTGATAGTTTCCAATCTTGGTGTCAAATAAACCTTTTAAATCTTAATTGCAATAAATGTCTTTTTACAGGCGTTTGCCTTTTAACAATACTTATTTTCTACATGCAAAACCTCTTGAGCGTATTGAGTCTGTTAAAGATCTAGGTATTCTGCTCGATCCCAAACTTAAATTTGACAAGCACATCTTGGATATAACTAATCGTGTGGTTGGTGTCCTTGGTTTCGTTAGGCGTTGGTCGAAAGAATTTAATGATCCCTACATCACTAAAACTCTTTATACTTCTCTTGTTCGACCTATTCTTGAATATGGCTCTTGTATTTGGTGTCCCCAATATAAGGATCATCAGGAAAGAATAGAGTCTGTACATAAACAATTTTGCCCTTCGGGGTCTTAACTGGTGCTAACACTCCTTTACCTTCCTATCATAGTAGACTTTTACTTATCAATCTTCCTTCCCTTTCTGATCGTAGAACCATGCTTGGTGTTATTTTTTTGCATAAGCTCATTAGTGGTGAGATCGATTCATCCGAACTGATTAGCCAAATTAATTTTAAGGTTCCGATCAGAAATACAAGGAACTTTTTACCTCTTTCCCTTCCACTTTGTAGTGAAAACTATGCTTTACATAACCCTTTCCGTATTTATGTTCTTACTATAACGAGTACTATTTTATAATAAATAATGTTTCTTCGTTTTCCACTCTTAGAAATTTGATATTAAATCATCCGTCTAGTGTGTAATGATGTAATTTTAAAATTTATTCAAATATATTTTAGCTATATGTTCTCGAATGTCCGTTGCCACACGCTACGTGGTGCGCCCCTACGGCCCGCGCGGTAAAAGGCCCTTGCTTGGTGTCGTTGGGCCACTTGATGGTGCTGTTCGTTAGCACATCAACGTCCAATAATACCCTTCTACCCTTTGGGTAGCGGGTATAAATACGTCTGTTTGCTACAAAGAGTGACAGCAAATACCTTTGCATCTATATAGAAATTTAACATCTCTCATGGCTCGGTTCTTTCGGGACAGCTGGCATATGCTTATCATGCATGACTGTGCTGACAATTTCATTTGACAGGACAAATGTACAAGTACTTATATTTTAACAGTTGTTGGGGTTCCTGATGGTTTTTAAGAAAGTCAAGTCCCCACCTAGATATGTCAAAGATGATGATCCTTTGATCTGACATAGATGGTTCTTTGGAGACCCTCCATCTGTTTATCAGCTTAGAGCCTTCTGCATTAATAAAAGTTATATCTAACACCTCAGATCTATTCTTAGTAACAAAAGTCGGTTCAGACCCGACATTTGGTACTGTAAGGTCGTATAAAATCAAGAAGACACTCATCTCGCTTATTAGTGTCTGTGCTACCCCAGACACTACTATGAGCTTTAGCGTCACAGCCTACGACGGGGGGTATTCGGTTTGCATGACAGTGCTTTGCAAGTGCCAGGACACTCGGCGGTGGCGCTTCCTTCTGGTTACCAGGAAAGTAGGTAGAGGCCCCGACGACTCTGCACCGCGTATTTGCCGCAGTGAGTTGCACTGCCACTAGGTCTCTGTTCAAAAATTGGGAGAGACAGAGAAATTTAATATCCTTTCGTAATAAGATACAGGCTCGTGGAGTCTGTTCTCTTAGATCCGAAATAACTTCGTGGTACTTACCTCCTAGACCGCATATCCTTTCTCTGAAGGTCCAGTGCTCGTGTACTAGCACCAGCTCCAGTTCTAGCCTGGTCATCAACCTGCTGATAACAGCTAAAGCTGCTTTAGCTTTGAGCAGGTCGATTTGTGCCACGCTGGTGCGAAACATTCTAGAGCTCCTTCTCGCTTGTAGGGTTCTGGAGAGCTGGCTCTGCCATCACGTCTGCAATCGTCCGTTCATCATCGGATGAGTCGGAGCTTTACTCGGTCAGCTGCTCATCCATCATTTGCGTGGCGATGTTAAGATCCCCGATGAATGAGACGGTGCCCTCCTCTGCCCCGAGTAGCAGCAGATCTGCTTCCTCTGCCATGTTGGTCTCATTGGACACTGAAGTGGTCACCGACATACTTGCGGCGTCCCCAGCTGGCTCCACCGCTGGGCTCCGCTTCTTGTGCAGCCGGCCAAACCTATAGTATAGGATCATACCACGGGAGTGCAGAAGCTTCAGTGCTTGCGCACCTAAGCCCATTGTCACCAGCTTTCCCTCCTTGATCGCTGTGCACCTTTGGACCGTCCAGGTGTCCACTAGCTCAATGTGGATCTGATCCCGCAGCAGGGCTATGGACTTGGCGTCCTCCTCACCGACTGACCACGGCAGGTGCACCGTTACCACCTCCAGCGCAGTAATCTGGTCCTCCGGGCAGGTGCGTAACACCACCCCTGCTCCCACCATGATCTTCAAGACGGCGGCTTCCAGCCAGTCTTTCGACACTCTGTCCACGCAGTCCACAATTATCAGGCCTGTCCTGTAGTGGATGCCACTGAAGCCAAGGCTCTCGACCCAGCCCTTGCGCATCTCTTCTATTAGCGCCAGCTCAATCGCTCCTAGTTCTTCCCTAGTGAACATTCATTGCGGGTTTTCCTCAGCCAACACCGCCATCCTGAAGGATTTAATGGCGTTGGCATACGAAACACCTGCTAGTTTTTGGGGCTGGGTATGTGTTTGCCCTGCACCACCCTCCGTTAGGGTTCCTCGGCGCTGCCTTTACATGTTGCCTTTTTTGGGGTTTGTTTGTAGCGATGTGTGGTGCAGCGAGCGTTTCCGCCTCGCCATCCACTCTAGCAACCGGAGACACATTTCTTGCCTTGTGACTTAGGGACTTCTGTCCTACCATTTCTGGCGCGAAGTCACAGTGCCTACTCGATAGCTTTGTCCGGTCACCTTCGTCCAGAACAGCATTTTCGCTCGCAGGTAATCCTCGCTTTAACATTTTGTTAAGTCTGTCCATAAATTTGGTCACACGAGTGTGGGGGAAGATGGTCCACCATGCCATAGCCCCCATTTGCACTGTAAGTCATTACCATAATACCCGCGGCGGACAGGTATCGGGTAGGCTCCGGTCGAGCACAGTCGGTTACCCCTCACTGAAAACCAAAGGTCATGGGTGCGGGTCGCATAACGCCCTGGCCTTAGGGGAGTGAGTTGGCTCCATAGCCACAGGACGTCACCACTGTCCCACCTCCTATCATGTACTCCCCCATGCAACACCGTACTTAAGTGAGTGCACAGGTTCCTGCCACGATGGACTTAACCAGACCCGTTCTGTGCTAGCCAGAAACACTGTAGGTCTGTTGCCCAGCCGACACCCTGACTTGTTTTACATTTTAAATATTGTGGGCGAGGAATCCAACATTTGAAATAAACTTGATCTGCGTAACGAATGAAGGAGTCTTTGTACCTGAGATCTAGGTCTTATAGAGCCAGACAGACAGACAGACGGACAGTTGGACATGCCTATATCGTCAAGGCTGTTGACACTGATCCGGTATAAATTTATTTTATGAGCTAAATTCAATTATTTATTAAGTAGGTTAGTAGTAAAGTTTTGAGATTGAAAGCACTGTTAACGTGAAATATGTTATAGATATAACATAAAACTCTAAAAGGGTCATGCAATGAAAGATTAGATCTACATAGGGGGAGAGCAAGCGGAATGTAATTACGGGTTAGTCGAGATGGAACGGAAAAGGTTAATCGCGATATTAATTGTGAAGAATCAATATCACCATTAATAAGATTAAAAATAAATAAAATGCCAAGCATTATTCTACGGTTAGCTAAAGAAGGTAGGCTTATTAAAAGAAGTCTACTACTATATGACATCAATCTCACTTTAGCATTCCAGTTCAAGACACGCAATGCTAATAAGAGGAATTGTTTTTTAACATATTCAAACCGATCCTGGTGCACAGAATACTGCGGAGACCATACGCACGAACCGTATTCAAGAATCGGACGAACAAGTGAAGTATCTTATATAAGGGTCATTAAATTCCTGTGACCACCTCTTAATGAAACCGAGAACAGACATAGCTTTATTGACCGTTTTAAAAATGTGGTCAGAAAATTTAAGTTTATGATCTAAGAGAATACCCAGATCAACACCAGTTATTCTTTTTAAATCGTTACCGTTCAGTAAGTAAGGGGCCAAATGTGGATTAATTTTATGGAAGGACACCACAACACATTTAGAACAGTTTAAATTTAAAAAGTTCACTTTTCACCATGGCTGAAAAGAGTCAAGATCTCTCTGCAACTAGATTTGGCATAGCTAATTCTTATACTGCAGGCATATTTTAACATCATCCTCATACATTAGTACGCGAAATTGCGTTTCAACATTAGGTAGATCATTTATGAACAATGTGAAAAGTATGGGACCGAGATGGCTACCTTGATGGCTTAGATAGCTTGAAATCCAGCAAATCAAATTATTGGGGATCCAATTAAGTCAAGCTTATATAACAAAAGCGAATGATTTACTGAGTCAAAGCCTTTACTAAAATCGATATAGATGACGTCAGTTTGTTCGTTTTTAAGGAAACCTGTAGAGTTTTCGGCGTCAGACTTACTTCCTTTCTTATGAAGAGAATAATGAAAGACTCCTTCAATAAAGAGGGCAAAGTCGATTACTCAAGCGATAAATTAAAGAATTTCAACAGTCCACAACCGGAGCTCCATCTGGACCGAGCGAAAACACCGGCTTAACCATTTGAAGATTTCGAATCAGAGACTCCTCACTCATTAAGGAACTGAAGATACAATTCGACCGAGATAGGCTGTAAGGATAGGGCGCGTTAGAGATGGAAGAAGATGAACAAGTGGTTTGAAAAAAATTAGCTAATAGATCAGCGATCGCCTGACCAGAAATTGCTTTCGATTTATCGTAAGATAGACAAGGAGGATAAGAGGAAGACTTACGCTTAGTGTTTGAAAAATTAAGAAACTTTCTTGGGTTTTCAGAGAAGCTAAACCGACAGCGAGCAAAGTCATTTTTAAACCATACAACGTTAAGCTCGATAAAATTAGACCGAGCAATTATATATTGTGAAAAAGTTAAGGTAAAGCCTGAAATTTCAAACTTTTTGTAAAGTCTAGACTTCAGGTTCTTAAGATTAGAAAGTTGTTTACAAAACCAAGAAGGTTTATAAGATTATTAAGAAGTTGGATTAATTTGGGAAAGATTGCCTTTCGAAAGCAACGAACTCGATCGGCAGGTACATCAGAATTAGTGATTACAGATCTGCTACGTTCGATCCTTAACTCTAGAGTTGGATGATAAGGGTCTTCAGGAGATGCAAGGGGTTCCGATCTAGATAGAACTACGCTGGTAGGTTCAGAGACAAAGCACAGATCTAATTGCCGGCAAAGAGAATTTCGTATATTGTTAATTTACCCAAAGATAATTCAAGTAAACCATCAATAAAGTCATGTCGGTTCGATGGAATAAGAAAACAAAAGTTATCACAAGGATACCAATCGGACGACTGAGGTATATACGAGCAAGTAAGAAATAAACTTACACCATGCAAATTTACTTACTTTTATAGATAAAAACTCTATTTTATTAGGATTATTATAATGTAATGGTTCCGATGCAAAGTTGTAGTCTACTGCCAATAGAACACCACCGCCTCTTCGGGAAGAACGATCTTGCCTGTAAATAGTGTACTTTGACGGAAAGAGTTCGGAATTAGAAATATCCGAACTTAACCAGGTTTCCGAAAACACAACTACATCAGTAGAAAAAGTGAAACTCGACGTATAGCTTACTTATTTTACTACGCAAACCACGCACATTTTGATAGGTTATAAGAAATGATGAAATTAGTTTTTTGAAGATGAAGAAGAAGAAGTGTGAGATTGAGACTGTACTGGTTCATTTGGTAAAATCCCAATCGGAGTCCGACTTTTAACTTTAGCATTGAACTCTTTTATCACCAAATACTCTGGCCAAAAACTTGTCGAGCATATGGTTTCAAAAAGTGAAGGTGCGACATTGATCTTGAAAGATGTAATTTGTCTATCATAAGCAGATTTAAATTTTTCCACTTTTGGATTGGCATTTTTAATTTTGGCTATAATGAAAGCCTTTACGTCATCTGACGTGAGATCAGGGGCAAGCCTTGAAACAAAAATCTGTTTCATTGGTGGAACCCCCACAAGTGATTTAGGATCCAAAGGATTATATTTGGTATTCAAAGATAATATTGGACCCTAATAAAGTCGGTGATCCGACAGTGAGAATATTTCAAGAGGTGCGGAAGAAATTTTTTTATTAGGATTCGGCTTGCCTCTACTTCTAGTGACAACCGAGGACAATTCAGACACAACTTCGGCGTTAACTAATGTCGGTGGAGCAGGTTCCCTATTGGGAATGCTTTCCGCAGCGGTTGTTGCTACTGGTGTAGCAAACGAGATGAACTGCGGAACCAACGGAGTAGTGGGTGAGTCAATTTCAAACTATTGAACTGAGAATTCAAAGCAATGAACTTATCGTTTAACTTATGAAAGCAACCAATCAGATTATTAAAACCAACTCTTGCCTGTCTCATAAACATCCGCGTTTCACACTCAACTTCTCGACATGACTCACAACACCAGTTAAGCCCAGTTCTTTTGGCAATGGCATCTGCATCTAGCCCTGAATAACCTACACACTTTACGTGTACTACGTTATCACAGAGCCAGCAGGCCATACTGGGTTGCGAAGCCGTGATCTGCTTCTGGCAACTTTTCAGACAACATACAATTTGTAGTATGTACACATGAAATTTGTATTTAATTTTTTATATATTTGAAAAAAATCCATAACGTACCGACATGGTCACATGGATCAATGAGACTATTATTATGCAAACCAAAATTCAATGCTTTCGGTCCATTATTACATTTTTGGGGGCGGAAAGGGGCGTGGCAAAAATCTTAAACAAACTTGATCTATGTAAGACCTACACGAATACAGTCACTAAATTTGATATCTCTTAAAACGTCCATATGCACTTAAAACGTCCATATGCATTGGGCACAATTATTTTGATAAATAATTTAACAAATAACTTTTGTTCTACTTATCCGATGTTTACCCTAATTACTGGGTATATTAAGAGTATTAAGCACAGAAGGCTTACTAAATTACACATCATTACACAAAGAACTTTTGGAAGGGGCGTGGCATCCAACTTTTGAAATAAACTTGATCTGCGTAAAGAATGCAGGAACCTATGTACCAAACTTGGCGTCTCTATGTCTTATAGTCTCTGAGATCTAGGTGTTCATATGGGCAGACAGACGGACAGACTGACAGACGGACATACGGACATGGCTATATCGTCTCGGCTGTTGACACTGATCAAGAATATATATACTTTATAGGGTCGGAGATGGCTCCTTCTGCCTCTTACATACATTTTCTGTTGGCACTAAGTTATAATACCCTTTTACCCTTTGGGTAGCGGGTATAAACACGTTTGTTTGCTACAAAGAGTGGCAGGGAATACCTTTGTATCTAGATAGAAATTTAACATCTCTCATGGCTCGGTTCTTTCGGGACAGCTGGCATATGCTTATCATGCATGACTGTGCTGACAATTTCATTTGACAGGACAAATATACAAGTTCTTATATTTTAACAGTTCTTAAGCCTGTCTATACCAGTTACAAGAATCGCCCGATATTTAGCCCAGTCAGCATTGTTGGGGTAAGATCTATTCTTAGTAACAAAAGTCGGTTCAGACCCGACATTTGGTACTGTAAGGTCGTATAAAATCAAGAAGACACTCATCTCGCTTATTAGTGTCTGTGCTACCCCAGACACTACTATGAGCTTTAGCGTCACAACCTACGACGAGGGGTATTCCGTTTGCATGACAGTGCTTTGCAAGTGCCAGGACACTCGGCGGTGGCGCTTCCTTCTGGTTACCAGGAAAGTAGGTAGAGAGGTTGCACTGCACTAGGTCTCTGTTCAAAAATTGGGAGAGACAGATAAATTTAATATCCTTTCGTAATAAGATACAGGCTCGTGGAATCTGTTCTCTTAGATTCGAAATAACTTCGTGGTACTTACCTCCTAGACCGCATATCCTTTCTCTGAAGAGCTCGTGTACTAGCACCAGCTCCAGTTGTAGCCTGGTCATCAACCTGCTGACAACAGATAAAGCTGCTTTAGCTTTGAGCAGGTCGATTTGTGCCACGCTGGTGCGAAACATTCTAGAGCGCCTTCTCGCTTGTAGGGTTCTGGAGAGCTGGCTCTGCCATCACGTCTGCAATCGTCCGTTCATCATCGGATGAGTCGGAGCTCTACTCGGTCAGCTGCTCATCCATCATTTTCGTGGCGATGTTAAGATCCCCGATGGATGCCCCGAGTAGCAGCAGAGCTGCTTCCTCTGCCATGTTGGTCTCATTGGACACTGAAGTGGTCACAGGCCTACTTGCGGCGTCCTCAGCTGGCTCCGCTTCTTGTGCAGCCGGCCAAACCTATAGTATAGGATCATACCACGGGAGTGCAGAAGCTTCAGTGCTTGCGCACCTAAGCCCGTTGTCCCAGCTTTCCCTCCTTGATCGCTGTGCACCTTTGGACCAGGTGTCCAGTAGCTCAATGCGGATCTGATCCCGCAGCAGGGCTATGGACTTGGCGTCCTCCTCGCCGACTGACCAGTAATCTGGTCCTCCGGGCAGGTGCGTAACACCACCCCTGCTCCCACCATGATCTTCAAGACGGCGGCTTCCAGCCAGTCTTTCGACACTCTGTCCACGCAGTCCCCAATTATCAGGCCTGTCCTGTATTGGATGCCACTGAAGCCAAGGCTCTCGACCCAGCCCTTGCGCATCTCTTCTATTAGCGGCAGCTCAATCGCTCCTAGTTTTTCCCTAGTGAACATTCTTTGCGGGTTCTCCGTAGCCAACACCGCCATCCTGAAGGATTTAATGGCGTTGGCATACGAAACACCTGCTAGTTTTTGGGGCAGGGTAGGTGCTTGCCCTGCACCACCCTCCGTTAGAGTTCCTCGGCGCTGCCGTTACATGGTGCCTTTTTTGGGGTTTGTTTGTAGCGATGTGTGGTGCGTAATGAATGAAGGAGTCTTTGTACCTAAGATCTAGGTCTTATAGAGCCATAAAGACAGGCAGACGGACAGATGGACATGCCTTTATCGTCTCGGCTTTTGACACTGATCCAGTATAAATTTATTTTATGAGCTAAATTCAATTATTAATTAAGTAGGTTAGTAGTAAGGTTTTAAGATTGAAAGCACTGTTAACGTGAAATATGTTATAGATATAACATAAAACTCTAAAAGGGTCATGCAATGCAAGATTAGATCTACATAGGGAGAGAGCAAGCGGGATGTAACTACGGTTAGTCGAGATGGAACGGAAAAGGTTAATCGCGATATTAATTGTGAAGAATCAATATCACCATTAATAAGATTAAAAATAAATAAAATGCTAAGCATTATTCTACGGTTAGCTAAAGTAGGTAGGCTTATTAAAAGAAGTCTACTACTATATGACGTCAATCTCACTTTAGCATTCCAGTTCAAGCCACGCAATGCGAATAAGAGGAATTGGTTTTTAACATATTCAAACCGATCCTGGTGCACAGAATACTGCGGAGACCAAACGCACGAACCGTATTCAAGAATCGGACGAACAAGTGACCACCTCTTAATGAAACCGAGAACAGACATAGCTTTATTGACCGTTTTAGAAATGTGGTCAGAAATATAAGTTTATGATCTGTGATGCAGCATAATTTTAGCTGCACCCACTGCGCGCCGACCAAAACAAAAACCCAGAGGAGAGAAGGAAGGAACAAAGGCCAAAACTAGTGAATTATCGGCGACCCGCCGATAATTTATTATTGAATAAATATACTAGCAGCGGTCACGTTGATCAACACTAGTTAGCCGCACTAAATATATACCAGCTACTGCTGGTGCTGGTATATATTGAATGGAAACGATGAATTGTCGTTAATCACGATCGTTATCGAAGAAAAAGGGCACACCACAAGAGAAAACGGAGAGAGTGAAAATTTGACGAGCACGTGTGGAGACAGAAGGAATCGAATTGGAAAAAAGGAAAACCAGGAAGACGACACCGACACCGAAACGGACAACGAGGGACAACAGGACAGAAGTGCACCGACACCCGCTGCGAGAGCAACGACACGCACAACAACGCCAGTGCCGTCGCAACAACAATGCAGCCCCGCGAGTGCCGTAGCAACAACCGTAGCGCCGCGCCGGTGCTGCCACAGCAACAGCGCAGACGCGCCGCAACGATAGTGCAGTGCCGCCGCAACAACAGCGCAGCCACACCAGTGCCGCTGCAACAACAGCGCAGCCGCGCTAGTGCCGCAGAAACAACAGTGCAGACGCGCCTGTGCGCCGCAACAATTGTGTAGTGCCGCCGCAACAAGAAAGCGCCGCGCCAGTGCTGCCGCAGCCACACCAGTGCTGCCGCAACAACGGTACAGCTACGCCAGTGCTGCCGCAGCGACAGCGCAGCTACGCCAGTGTCACCGCAGCCGTGCCACGGCCGCAGCAACAACAGCACAGCCACGCCAGTGCCGCAGCAGCAACAGCGCAGCGCAGTCATCGCTACCGAGTACGTGGTAGCCACTCTCCGAAACTAGTGGTCCAAGGAGTGGACAGCGGGAGTGCATCGGGCTTCGAGAACTCTCTCTCTCCATTCCTTGTGGTCACTCTAGCCTGCACGAGTTTTGTAGCATTTTGGTTGCCGCACTTTTGCTATGGCTTCGCTCATTGATCAGTAATGTTTCCAGAAATAAATATTTCTGTAACTGGTCCTGGTAGACTGAGACGCAGACCCCGGCTGGAAAAACGTCGTTACAGATCTAAGAGAATACCCAGATCAACACCAGTTATTCTTTTTAAATCGTTACCGTTCTGTAAGTAAGGGGCCAAATGTGGATTAATTTTATGGAAGGACATCACAACACATTTAGAACAGTTTAAATTTAAAAAGTTCACTTTTCACCATGGCTAAAAAGAGTCAAGATCTCTCTGAAACTAGATTTGGCATGGCTAATCTTCATACTGCAGGCATATTTTAACATCATCCACATACATTAGTAAGCGAGATTGCGTTAAAACATTAGGTAGATCATTTATGAACAATGTGAAAAGTATGGGACCGAGATGGCTACCTTGAAAACTCCAGAGGTAACTCGGAATGTATAAGAAACAAGTAAGAAAGCTACAGTCGAGAGTGCTCGACCGTATGATACCCTCAACCCATTTCGAGAGAAAACAAAAAACATAAATGATATTTTAACAAAAAATATACCAAATATACTAAAACTTGTTTTTTTGTATATATTTGAAAATAGCGGGTAAAAATCCACAACACCGTTATGGTCACACTGTTAACTAAACAAACAAAGCGCGAGCATCTGCAAGTGAATTTTGCATATAAAATTGATTCTTTAATAACTTCCTTGTTTTTCATTCGATCTCAACCAAATTCACAAGAATCATTGAGAATATAATTATTATTATGCACACCAAAATTCAATGCTCCAGGTCTTTTATTACGGCTTTTACAGGCTTTTGGGGGCGGAAAGGGGCGTGGCATCCAACTTTTGAAATAAACTTGATCTGCGTAGGATCTATAAGAGCAATGTCCCCAAATTTGATAGATCTAGCTCCTATAGTCTCTGAGATCCAGGTGTTCATACAGACGGACAGACGGACAGACTGACAGACGGACAGACGGACATGGCTATATCGTCTCGGCTGTTGACGCTGATCAAGAATATATATACTTTATGGGGTCGGAGATGCCTCCTTCTGCCTGTTACATACATTTTCTGTTGGCACTAAGTTATAATACCCTTCTACCCTATGGGTAGCGGGTATAAAAATATTATTAAAAGAAACCTTTTGTGTTCTTTGGCTTAGATAGCTTGAAATCCAGCAAATCAAATTATTGGGGATCCAATTAAGTCAAGCTTATATAACAAAAGCGAATGATTTACTGAGTCAAAGCCTTTACTAAAATCGGTATAGATGACGTCAGTTTGTTCGTTTTTAAGGAAACCTGTAGAGTTATCGACGTCAGACTTACTTTCCTTCTTATGAAGAGGAATAATGAAAGACTCCTTCAATAAAGAGGGAAAAGTCGATTACTCAAGCGATAAATTAAATAATTTCAACAGTCCACAGCCGGAGCTCCATCTGGACCGAGCGAAAACACCGGCTTAACCATTTGAAGATTTCGAATAAGGAACTGAAGATACAATTCGACCGAGACAGGCTGTAAGGATAGGGCGCGTTAGAGATGGAAGAAGATGAACAAGTGGTTTGAAAAAAATAAGCTAATAGATCAGCGATCGCCTGACCAAAAATTGCTTTCGATTTATCGTAAGATAGGCAAGTAGGATAAAAGGAAGACTTACGCTTAGTGTTTGGAAAATTAAGAAACTTTCTTGGGATTTCAGAGAAGCTAACGCGACAGCGAGCAAAGTAATTTTTATAACATACAACGTTAAGCTCGATAAAATTAGACAGAGAAATTATATATTGTGGAAAAGTTAAGGTAGAGCCTGAAATTTCAAACTTTTTGTAAAGTCTAGACTTCAGGTTCTTAAGATTAGAAAGTTGTTTAGAAAACCAAGAAGGCTTATTAGATTATTAAGAAGTTGGATTAATTTGGGAAAGTTTGCCTTTCGAAAGCAACGAACTCGATCGGCAGGTACATCAGAATTAGTGATTACAGATCTGCTACGTTCGATCCTTAACTCTAGAGTTGGATGATAAGCGGCTTCAGGACATGCAAGGGGTTCCGATCTAGATAGAACTACGCTGGTAGGTTAAGAGACAAAGCACAGATCTAATTGCCGGCAAAGAGAATTTCGTATATTGTTTATTTGACCCAAAGATAATTCAAGTAAACCATCAATAAAGTCATTTCGGTTCGAAGGAATAAGAAAACAATCGGATAACAAGACAAAAAGAGATTTTGCTGCTTCCAGGTGATCCTGGTATACAGATAAATCAGACGACTGAGGTATATATGAGCAAGAAAGAAATAAACTTACACCATGAAAATTTACTTACTTTTATAGATAGAAACTCTATATTATTAGGATTATTATAATGTAATGGTTCCGATGTGAAGTTGTAGTGTACTGCAAATAGAACACCACCGCCTCTTCGGGAAGAACGATCTTGCCTGTAAATAGTGTACTTTGACGGAAAGAGTTTGGAATTAGAAATATCCGAACTTAACCAGGTTTCCGAAAACACAACTACATCAGTAGAAAAAGTGAAACTTGACGTATAGCTTACTTATTTTACTACGCAAACCACGCACATTTTGATAGGTTATAAAAATTATGAAATTAGTTTTTTGAAGATGAAGAAGAAGAAAAAGGGGCAAGCCTTGAAACAAAAAGCTGTTTCATTGGTGGAACCCCCACAAGTGGTTTAGGATCCAAAGGAGTATATTTGGTATCCAAAGATAATATTGGATCCTAATAAAGTCGGTGATCCGACAGTGAGAATAGTTGGAGGAGGTGCGGAAGAAATTGTTTTATTAGTATTCGGCTTGCCTCTACTTCTAGTGACAACCGTGGACAATTCAGACACAACTTCGGCGTTAACTAGCCATGCAAAAATCTAAAACAAACTTGATCTGTGTAAGGCCTACACGAATACAGTCACTAAATTTGATATCTCTAAGTCATTCACACACTTAAAACGTCCATATGCATTGGGCACAACTATTTTGATAAATAATTTAACACATAACTATTGTTCTACTTATCCGATGTTTACCAAAATTACAGGGTATATTAAGAGTATTAAGCACAGAAGGCATACCAAATTACACATCATTACACAAAAAACTTTTGGAGGGAACGTGGCATCCAATTTTTGAAATAAACTTGATCCGCGTAAAGAATGCAGGAACCTACGTACTAAATTTGGCGTCTCTATATCTTATAGTCTCTGAGATCTTGGTGTTCATACGGGCAGACAGACCTACAGACTGACAGACGGACATGGCTATATCGTCTCGGCTGTTGACACTGATCAAGAATATATATAGTTTATGTGGTCGGAGAAGCCTCCTTCTGCCTGTTACATACATTTTCTGTTGGCACTAAGTTATAATACCCTTCTACGGGTAGCGGGTATAAAAATCCATAACGTACAGACATGGTCACATGGATCATTGAGACTATTATTATGCAAACCAAAATGCAATGCTTTCGGTCCATTATTACGTTTTTGGGGGCGGAAGGGGGCGTGGCAAAAATCTAAAACAAACTTGATCCGTGTAAGACCTACACGAATACTTTCACTAAATTTGATATCTCTAGGTCATTCACACACTTAAAACGTCCATATGCATTGGGCACAACTATTTTGATAAATAATCTAATTTATTTATTTATTTATTTATTTAAAGTCGACTATGGACAGTCGACATTGAAGAAATTAATATAATTATGACTAAAAGAGTAACATTATGATTAAAAATATTTGTATAGTTTAAAATAGGAAAAAAAAAATAATTCAATTAAAATTAAAATTTGAAATCTCTGGGGGTGTTTAAGCAATATTAATCTAACCCAGCATTCGCTGCATGGATTGGGGAAAACCCAGAAAAAACCCAATCAGGTCAGATGGTAGGTTAGTTAGCTAGTATTAAATTTTTGTTTTAATTTCCAACACCATGTTAGTTATTAATTATTGTTAGTTAAGAATGATAGAATACAATTTTTAATATTTATAAGAGATGCATCGGCGTTGAAAACACAGTAGAGTCTGTTGTAGTCAGCACAGAGAACTCGAAAAGGTTCATGTTTAGAATAGTTAATTGTACATAGGTTAAGGGATAAAGGTGTGAAGTTACGTGTATGTCTAACTGGGACAGAAAGGTTTATATGCCTAAGCAGGTAGGGAGAATCAATTTCACCCTTTAGTAGTTTGACTATAAACATAACCCCAAGCATGCTACGACGATTAGTTAATGAGGGAAGATTAAGTAAAAGAAGTCTACTATAATAAGAGGGTAAGTCAATACCTGAAACCCAGTTAAAGCCTCTCAACGCAAAAAGTAGAAATTTCTTTTGTACAGATTCGATAAGATTTTTATGATTTGAGTATTGTGGTGACCAAATACAAGAACCGTATTCCAGAATGGGACGGACAAGCGAAACAAAAAGAAGCTTTGTCGTATAAGGGTCATCAAATTCCTTTGCCCATCGCTTGATGAACCCAAGAACTTGAGTCGCTTTGTTGACAGTAATTGAAATGTGTTTGTCAAACTTTAGCCTATGATCTAGAAGAACTCCTAAATCATTCACATCGTCTACTCTAATCAGAGGTACCATATTAAGAGTATAATTACAGATGTTAGCAGAGTTTCTGTAAAACGACATAACCTTACATTTCGAACAATTTAGTAGTAGATAATTACTTTTACACCAGGAATAAAAACGATCAAGATCATCTTGCAATAGAGAGTTAGAAGCTATATTATTATAAGTTAGGCAAATCTTGACATCATCAGCATACATTAAGATATTAGACTTTAAAATAACATTGGGAAGATCGTTAATGAAAAGGTTAAAAAGAAGAGGACCGAGATGACTACCCTGAGGAACACCTGAGGTTACAAAGACAGGTTTAGAAGTTGCGGATTTAAATATTACTGTTTGAGTTCTATTATTAAGATAGTCAGATACCCATAACAGGAAATTGTATGGAAATCCAATCAAGTTTAATTTTTTAACTAAAAGGAAATGGTTAACAGAGTCAAAAGCTTTACTAAAGTCAGTATAAATAACATCAGTCTGCAACTTATTCTGAAAACCTTTGATCACTAGAGAAGAAAACTCTAATAGATTGGTAGTCGTAGATCTCTGTTTAACAAAACCATGCTGGAAGGGAGAGACAATAGATCTACAAAAATGACTAAGTTGAGATGTAATAATTTTCTCAAAAAGTTTCGGTATAGCGGACAATTTGGAAATACCTCTATAATTATTAACGTTATGTTTCGAACCATTTTTATGCAAGGGGATTATGAATGAATCCTTCCATATAGCCGGGAAAGAGGCAGACTCAACAGACATAATAAATAATTTATGTAAAAGTAAATGCAATGATTCCGCACAATACCTAAGGACACAGCCTGGAATACCATCTGGACCGGGTGAAAATACAGGTTTTATTTGATTGAGTTCGCTTAAAACGGAGCATTCAGTGATCACCGGCTCAGGAATAAAGTTAGACTTTTGCAAGTTATAGGGATAAGATATATGGGGTGAATAGCTGTCAATTGAGTAAGTAGATTGAAAGAAATCTGCAAACAGATCGGCAGCGGCCTGATCACTGCATGCAGTCTTATTTTGAAATGAAATTGAGGAAGGTAGTGAAGAACATTTTCGTTTAGAGTTAACAAAACTATAGAACTGTCTAGGATTCTGAGCAAACTGTAACCGACACCGACGCAGATAAATATTGTAAAGTTGGGTGTTAAGTGAAACGAAATTCGATTTAGCAATAGCATATCGCGCGAAATCAGAAGAATTTCCTGTGCGTTGATATTTTTTGAAATATCTTGACTTTAAGTTTTTTAATCCACTTAATTCCCGAGAAAACCAAAGTGGCCTATTAGACTTCAATGGATATCTACGAGGAACACACTGGACAAAAAAATTTTGTAAAGTATTATAAAAAATAGTCAAAGCACATTCTAAATTTATGGAATCATAAAAAAGAGACCAATCATAATTTAAGATGAGATCATTTAATTTATAAAAATTTGCATTTTTAAAACACAGTGGTCTATTTACTGGCTTAGGTATGTCAATGTGCTCAGAAACCGGTAGTTCAATTGACAACTCTAAAGTTGGATGATAAGAATCTTCAGGAACTACAAGAGGGTCAATTCTACGTACGGAGGCATAGACAGGATCTGATACAAATACTAAGTCAAGAAGACGGTTATTGCAGTTAAAAATATGGTTAATTTGTGATAGAGAAAGATCAAGAAGGCCATTTAGAAATTCATGCGGAAAAGAAGGAACTAGAGTATTATTTTCAGCAGACCAAGATATATTTGGTAAATTAAAATCACCAAGCACAAACAAAGATTCGCTATCTAATAGTTTGGAGGATATAGACTTTAAAATAGATAAGTGTTGAAAATAAACAGAAATATCAGATTGAGGTGGGATGTACGAACAAGTGATATAGGCTGAAGTTTGACCAAACGTTGTCTTAATGGCGACAAATTCAATGCCGGACTCCGTGCAGATTAATTCCGATTTAAGATCAGAATCAACAGCAATAAGAACACCACCACCAATTCTAGACAAACGGTCACATCTGTAAGACGTAAATTTATTACTAAAGAGAGCTAAGTTAGAAATTTCTGGCTTTAACCAAGTTTCAGTAAACACTAAGATAACATGTTCAAAGCAGAAACTATCTAGATAGACTTTAGATAGTTTTGATTTAATGCCCCTTACGTTTTGATACGCTATACGAATAGGGGAGGTAGGCTGAACAGGATAAGTATTTAGTTTTTTGAAGCATTAGTGTTAGTTTTATTAACAGTAGGAGCTTGAGCTAAGGTGATATTAGGTTGAAAATGTACTGGGATGATGTTACGTTTCTTCGGCCTGAACTCATGTACCACCATATGAGGTGGCCAGAAACTCGGGTCGCACAATAACGAAAATGAGTCGGAAGGAACAGTTAATTTAAATGATGCAATTTCCCGAGGAGTTGAGAAATTGAATTTTTGTATGGTTACCGACGCCGTGGATTTTGTGGCGATATAAGCGGAGATGGACTCGCACGAAGTATCAGCAGATAATCGAGAAATGAATATCTGCTTTCTCGGAGCCACAACAGAAAATAAGGGGGTGTTAGTATTAACAATAATATTGGGAGCAGTAGGTGGTGAGGCAATAATCGGACAATAAGGAATAGAGGATCCGTCCGAGGCCTCAATACACACATTTGGAATCGGGGGTACTAAAGAAATTTTGGCTCGTTCCTCTGATGAACGATTGCCACCACTAATTAAAGTACTTTTTTCAGAATGAATGGAGGGGGATGGCTCTACAGGAATGCAAGGAGCTGAAGGCAGCGGTGAAAATACTAGAAGTGGAGGACCATCAGGTTTGGGAACAGATTGCGGGTCCGAGCAGGGCTTTGTAGGCGTCTTAAATTCATATTGACCAAGCAATTCCATACTAGTATCAAATTCACTTGAAAGAGACTTGGTCATTGAGCGAAGTTTAGCAAATTGGTTTTTCACGTAGTTATACATACGAGAAAAATCCAAATAACTTTTGTACTACTTATCCGATGTTTACCAAAATTACAGGGTATATTAAGAGTATTAAGCACAGAAGGCTCACCAAATTACACATCATTACACAAAGAACTTTTGGAGGGGGCGTGGCATCCAACTTTTGAAATAAACTTGATCTGCATAAAGAATGCAGGAACCTGTGTACCAAATTTGGTGTCTCTATGTCTTATAGTCTCTGAGATCTAGGTGTTCATACGGGCAGACAGACTGACAGACGGACAGACTGATCAAGAATATAAGTTAACAATAGTCAACTGCCTACTGCATTCTCTAACTCCCTACACTAGAGCAATGCCCAATTTGTTGGGGCTCGCAGATGTTACTCTTATTGTAAGATTATCAACACTGCGACTCCAACACTTGAAAGCTCGAAGGCAGTTTTGGTTGATGCTGATAAGCACCAGCGGAACACGGGATGGAGGCAAAAGAGGAGATAGAAAATATGGGATGCGTGGACCTGGGTAAAGTAAGGTAGAGTTTTAGTCTGTAATAAACTGTCATTGGAGACATAACAATAAATAGTTAAGCTGCACAAAACTTGTGAACTTATTTACTGTCCACGTGGTGTTAGCCCTCGAGCACGTGTGGAGACAGAAGGAATCGAATTGGAAAAAAGGAAAACCAGGAAGACGACACCGACACCGAAACGGACAACGAGGGACAACAGGACAGAAGTGCACCGACACCCGCTGCGAGAGCAACGACACGCACAACAACGCCAGTGCCGTCGCAACAACAATGCAGCCCCGCGAGTGCCGTAGCAACAACCGTAGCGCCGCGCCGGTGCTGCCACAGCAACAGCGCAGACGCGCCGCAACGATAGTGCAGTGCCGCCGCAACAACAGCGCAGCCACACCAGTGCCGCTGCAACAACAGCGCAGCCGCGCTAGTGCCGCAGAAACAACAGTGCAGACGCGCCAGTGCGCCGCAACAATTGTGTAGTGCCGCCGCAACAAGAAAGCGCCGCGCCAGTGCTGCCGCAGCCACGCCAGTGCTGCCGCAACAACGGTACAGCTACGCCAGTGCTGCCGCAGCGACAGCGCAGCTACGCCAGTGTCACCGCAGCCGTGCCACGGCCGCAGCAACAACAGCACAGCCACGCCAGTGCCGCAGCAGCAACAGCGCAGCGCAGTCATCGCTACCGAGTACGTGGTAGCCACTCTCCGAAACTAGTGGTCCAAGGAGTGGACAGCGGGAGTGCATCGGGCTTCGAGAACTCTCTCTCTCCATTCCTTGTGGTCACTCTAGCCTGCACGAGTTTTGTAGCATTTTGGTTGCCGCACTTTTGCTATGGCTTCGCTCATTGACCAGTAATGTTTCCAGAAATAAATATTTCTGTAACTGGTCCTGGTAGACTGAGACGCAGACCCCGGCTGGAAAAACGTCGTTACAGATCTAAGAGAATACCCAGATCAACACCAGTTATTCTTTTTAAATCGTTACCGTTCTGTAAGTAAGGGGCCAAATGTGGATTAATTTTATGGAAGGACATCACAACACATTTAGAACAGTTTAAATTTAAAAAGTTCACTTTTCACCATGGCTAAAAAGAGTCAAGATCTCTCTGAAACTAGATTTGGCATGGCTAATCTTCATACTGCAGGCATATTTTAACATCATCCACATACATTAGTAAGCGAGATTGCGTTAAAACATTAGGTAGATCATTTATGAACAATGTGAAAAGTATGGGACCGAGATGGCTACCTTGAAAACTCCAGAGGTAACTCGGAATGTATAAGAAACAAGTAAGAAAGCTACAGTCGAGAGTGCTCGACCGTATGATACCCTCAACCCATTTCGAGAGAAAACAAAAAACATAAATGATATTTTAACAAAAAATATACCAAATATACTAAAACTTGTTTTTTTGTATATATTTGAAAATAGCGGGTAAAAATCCACAACACCGTTATGGTCACACTGTTAACTAAACAAACAAAGCGCGAGCATCTGCAAGTGAATTTTGCATATAAAATTGATTCTTTAATAACTTCCTTGTTTTTCATTCGATCTCAACCAAATTCACAAGAATCATTGAGAATATAATTATTATTATGCACACCAAAATTCAATGCTCCAGGTCTTTTATTACGGCTTTTACAGGCTTTTGGGGGCGGAAAGGGGCGTGGCATCCAACTTTTGCAATAAACTTGATCTGCGTAGGATCTATAAGAGCAATGTCCCCAAATTTGATAGATCTAGCTCCTATAGTCTCTGAGATCCAGGTGTTCATACAGACGGACAGACGGACAGACTGACAGACGGACAGACGGACATGGCTATATCGTCTCGGCTGTTGACGCTGATCAAGAATATATATACTTTATGGGGTCGGAGATGCCTCCTTCTGCCTGTTACATACATTTTCTGTTGGCACTAAGTTATAATACCCTTCTACCCTATGGGTAGCGGGTATAAAAATATTATTAAAAGAAACCTTTTGTGTTCTTTGGCTTAGATAGCTTGAAATCCAGCAAATCAAATTATTGGGGATCCAATTAAGTCAAGCTTATATAACAAAAGCGAATGATTTACTGAGTCAAAGCCTTTACTAAAATCGGTATAGATGACGTCAGTTTGTTCGTTTTTAAGGAAACCTGTAGAGTTATCGACGTCAGACTTACTTTCCTTCTTATGAAGAGGAATAATGAAAGACTCCTTCAATAAAGAGGGAAAAGTCGATTACTCAAGCGATAAATTAAATAATTTCAACAGTCCACAGCCGGAGCTCCATCTGGACCGAGCGAAAACACCGGCTTAACCATTTGAAGATTTCGAATAAGGAACTGAAGATACAATTCGACCGAGACAGGCTGTAAGGATAGGGCGCGTTAGAGATGGAAGAAGATGAACAAGTGGTTTGAAAAAAATAAGCTAATAGATCAGCGATCGCCTGACCAAAAATTGCTTTCGATTTATCGTAAGATAGGCAAGTAGGATAAAAGGAAGACTTACGCTTAGTGTTTGGAAAATTAAGAAACTTTCTTGGGATTTCAGAGAAGCTAACGCGACAGCGAGCAAAGTAATTTTTATAACATACAACGTTAAGCTCGATAAAATTAGACAGAGAAATTATATATTGTGGAAAAGTTAAGGTAGAGCCTGAAATTTCAAACTTTTTGTAAAGTCTAGACTTCAGGTTCTTAAGATTAGAAAGTTGTTTAGAAAACCAAGAAGGCTTATTAGATTATTAAGAAGTTGGATTAATTTGGGAAAGTTTGCCTTTCGAAAGCAACGAACTCGATCGGCAGGTACATCAGAATTAGTGATTACAGATCTGCTAAGTTCGATCCTTAACTCTAGAGTTGGATGATAAGGGTCTTCAGGAGATGCAAGGGGTTCCGATCTAGATAGAACTACGCTGGTAGGTTAAGAGACAAAGCACAGATCTAATTGCCGGCAAAGAGAATTTCGTATATTGTTTATTTGACCCAAAGATAATTCAAGTAAACCATCAATAAAGTCATTTCGGTTCGAAGGAATAAGAAAACAATCGGATAACAAGACAAAAAGAGATTTTGCTGCTTCCAGGTGATCCTGGTATACAGATAAATCAGACGACTGAGGTATATATGAGCAAGAAAGAAATAAACTTACACCATGAAAATTTACTTACTTTTATAGATAGAAACTCTATATTATTAGGATTATTATAATGTAATGGTTCCGATGTGAAGTTGTAGTGTACTGCAAATAGAACACCACCGCCTCTTCGGGAAGAACGATCTTGCCTGTAAATAGTGTACTTTGACGGAAAGAGTTTGGAATTAGAAATATCCGAACTTAACCAGGTTTCCGAAAACACAACTACATCAGTAGAAAAAGTGAAACTTGACGTATAGCTTACTTATTTTACTACGCAAACCACGCACATTTTGATAGGTTATAAAAATTATGAAATTAGTTTTTTGAAGATGAAGAAGAAGAAAAAGGGGCAAGCCTTGAAACAAAAAGCTGTTTCATTGGTGGAACCCCCACAAGTGGTTTAGGATCCAAAGGAGTATATTTGGTATCCAAAGATAATATTGGATCCTAATAAAGTCGGTGATCCGACAGTGAGAATAGTTGGAGGAGGTGCGGAAGAAATTGTTTTATTAGTATTCGGCTTGCCTCTACTTCTAGTGACAACCGTGGACAATTCAGACACAACTTCGGCGTTAACTAGCCATGCAAAAATCTAAAACAAACTTGATCTGTGTAAGGCCTACACGAATACAGTCACTAAATTTGATATCTCTAAGTCATTCACACACTTAAAACGTCCATATGCATTGGGCACAACTATTTTGATAAATAATTTAACACATAACTATTGTTCTACTTATCCGATGTTTACCAAAATTACAGGGTATATTAAGAGTATTAAGCACAGAAGGCATACCAAATTACACATCATTACACAAAAAACTTTTGGAGGGAACGTGGCATCCAATTTTTGAAATAAACTTGATCCGCGTAAAGAATGCAGGAACCTACGTACTAAATTTGGCGTCTCTATATCTTATAGTCTCTGAGATCTTGGTGTTCATACGGGCAGACAGACCTACAGACTGACAGACGGACATGGCTATATCGTCTCGGCTGTTGACACTGATCAAGAATATATATAGTTTATGTGGTCGGAGAAGCCTCCTTCTGCCTGTTACATACATTTTCTGTTGGCACTAAGTTATAATACCCTTCTACGGGTAGCGGGTATAAAAATCCATAACGTACAGACATGGTCACATGGATCATTGAGACTATTATTATGCAAACCAAAATGCAATGCTTTCGGTCCATTATTACGTTTTTGGGGGCGGAAGGGGGCGTGGCAAAAATCTAAAACAAACTTGATCCGTGTAAGACCTACACGAATACTTTCACTAAATTTGATATCTCTAGGTCATTCACACACTTAAAACGTCCATATGCATTGGGCACAACTATTTTGATAAATAATTTAACAAATAACTTTTGTACTACTTATCCGATGTTTACCAAAATTACAGGGTATATTAAGAGTATTAAGCACAGAAGGCTTACCAAATTACACATCATTACACAAAGAACTTTTGGAGGGGGCGTGGCATCCAACTTTTGAAATAAACTTGATCTGCATAAAGAATGCAGGAACCTGTGTACCAAATTTGGTGTCTCTATGTCTTATAGTCTCTGAGATCTAGGTGTTCATACGGGCAGACAGACTGACAGACGGACAGACTGATCAAGAATATAAGTTAACAATAGTCAACTGCCTACTGCATTCTCTAACTCCCTACACTAGAGCAATGCCCAATTTGTTGGGGCTCGCAGATGTTACTCTTATTGTAAGATTATCAACACTGCGACTCCAACACTTGAAAGCTCGAAGGCAGTTTTGGTTGATGCTGATAAGCACCAGCGGAACACGGGATGGAGGCAAAAGAGGAGATAGAAAATATGGGATGCGTGGACCTGGGTAAAGTAAGGTAGAGTTTTAGTCTGTAATAAACTGTCATTGGAGACAGAACAATAAATAGTTAAGCTGCACAAAACTTGTGAACTTATTTACTGTCCACGTGGTGTTAGCCCTCGTGGCAGGCATCAAGGTGACACCGGCCATAGCTCCATCGAGTTTGACCCACAGCACGCATCATAGCCGCAGACCTTCGCCGCTGCTTGTGCTGAAAGTGTAGCTGAGCCTCTGGTGCACTGCAGCCTAATCACCACGGACCGTACAACCCGAGAAACCTATTTGGTTATAACTGGCGCCCAACAAAGTCTACGACCCCGACTTTTGGCTGTACCAAACTCGCAGGCGCGAGACTAAACACAATCATCTTATTAATCATTGTTACACCAGAGTGGTCTGTTCTGGGCAGCGGAGTCGAGCATTTAAGCTGAGAAGAAGAACAGAAGCATACGGGCGGATAAATATAAGAGAATTACATAAAAACCATGTAAGTGGAAGTTTTTTTCAATATCGCCAAAGTTTAACTAAGAATTAAAAAGTGACATAAAAACGGCATTTTCTAAGTGAGAAAAAATAGACTAAATTAAATTTGTGTACTAAACTAGTAAAGGAAATAAGAAGGTCAATTAAGTGAAAACTTTGAATCGAGCTTTGCTGTGTTGTTCTATTTTTCCTTTTTGCTACATTCGTGCAGTGATAGACAGTTGGAAATCGACAGGTGCATAAAGTGGTCAGCACATATTTACGGATTTACTTTGATTTGCTTAGCATTTTTTTGTGTGTCGTTTTCGTTTTTTTTTGCATTTTGCACACCTGCTTTACATACAGTCGCAGCTCTGCGTTTGATCGTTTTGTGTTCCTTCTTGACCGACATCTGCTTATTCATACTCTAAATTTATGTCCGAAGCTGAGTCCAACGACTTATCAGAGCTTTTCAACAAACTGTCTGACATTGAGCAACTAAGAGCTAGTACGATGGACCCACAACAGTTGCAGGCTATCATAAGCGCTGTAGTAGCGGCTGCACTGCAGGCACAGAAGGAAGATTTTGAAGTTAAGTTGAAGCAGGCCACAGATCAGTTTAGGGCGGTTGCATTGTCGGTTCCCGAGGTAGTAGTGTACGAGCCAGTAAAAATTGTTGCCGGAGTGGAATGCAATGAGATGCCGTAAAGTCGCTGCCAGATTTTTTTGGCTCGGAGGAGGAATACGTCTCCTGGCGACAAGCAGCACTAGCTGCATATGACACATTTAGGCCTTATGACGGCAGCTCAAGGCATCACCAAGCCGTTTTAATAATTCGGAATCGTGTTAAAGGGGCTGCGAACCGTGCATTGTCTTCCTTTAAAACAGTTCTAAATTTTGATGCAATCATTAGTCGTCTTGACTTCACATATTCAGACAAGCGGCCCTTGCACCTTCTTGAAAGAGAATTGTCTACCCTAAGACAGGGCCCAATGTCAATAGTGCAGTTTTATGAGGAGGTTGAGAAAAAACTAACGTTTATTATTAACAAAACGACAATGACGCATGAGCCTTTTCAGGCTAGCCTTATGAATGACACACATAGGGCAAATGCTCTGCGTGTATTTATTTCTGGTCTAAAGAAAAATCTCACAGACATATTGTTTGCGACTCAGCCCAAGGATTCACCATCGGCACTAGCACTAGTCCAAGAACTGGAGTCCAACCATGAGCGGTATGCGTTCGCGTGGCAATACGCTAGGTCCGTTGTGGATAAAGGTTACAGACACACCCAACAACAAGGGCGCCAGGGGTGGCCTGACCAACAAACTAGGCATGGAGGGAAAAGTCAATTTTTCACCAGAGAGAGAGCTCCTCGACAAGTGAGCACAGCTGCACGTGACCTAGTTGAAAAAATGGATGTAGATCCGTCGCCTTCAAAATATAGGCAGCCTACCAACTTTCAGCAGCCACAAAGCCAACAATCGCTTGCTCAGTGCTATTTAAACATCTTTGGTGTGAGTAGCCCATTTTTCCTTTTACCCGGACTAACAATTTTTGACGGCATAATAGGACTTGACCTACTAGCCCAGATACGTGCAAAGATTGATCTCGAAAGAAAGGCCATAATCGTCAATGGGTGTGTTGAGGCATTACAGTTTCATAGTTGCGCGCAGGTTAATTTTACAGACATAAATGATATAGTTGTTCCACCTGAAGTACTGGCAGAGTTTAGGCAAATGATGTTTGAAAATTTAAATGCTTTTGCAGATCCGGATAAACTGCTGCCATTTAACACAATAGTAGTGGCATATATCCGGACAGAGGATAATGAGTCAGTTTATTCAAAAATCTACCCATTCCCCATGGGGGTTGCAGATTTCGTAAATAGGGAAATCAAGGATCTGCTCAAAAACGGTATTATACGACCATCAAGTTCCCCCTATAATAACCCTATATGGGTTGTGGGAAAAAAGGGTACTGATGTCTCAGGGTCTCCTAATAAAAGATTGGTTGTTGACTTTGGAAAATTAAACTCGAAAACCATAGCCGACAAATACCCGATGCCGAGTATTTCCATGATACGTTCTAACCTGGGAAAGGCAAGCTATTTTACAACCCTTGACCTTAAGTCTGGGTATCACCAAATTAATCTCGCAGAATGTGATCGGGAAAGGACATCTTTTTCAGTAAATAGTAGAAAATACGAGTTTTGTAGGTTACCCTTTGGCCTGAAGAATGCTTCCAGTGTTTTTCAAAGAGCAATAGACGATGTCCATCGAGATAGAATTGGTCATTTCTGCTACGTCTACGTAGATGACGTTATCGTTTTCTCCAAAACAAAAGAGGAGCATGTTTCTCATGTTGGCGAAGTACTTAGTAGATTGCATGGGGCAAACATGAGAGTGGCAGAGCGAAAGTCCCAATTTTTTATGGAAAGTGTTGAGTTTCTCGGTTTTGTTGTTTCCAAAGAAGGCATTAGAACAAGCTTAGATAAGGTGAGGGCCATTAAAAAGTTCAAAAAGCCCAGTAACATTTATGAGCTAAGGTCATTCTTGGGTTTAGCTAGCTATTACCTGTGCTTTATCAAGGATTTTGCAACAGTAGCCAGACCCTTGACTAATATCCTAAAAGGAGAAGCTGGTAAAGTAAGCAAGTACCGATCAAAAAATATGCCTGTTGATTTTGATGATGCTCAACTCAATGCGTTTGACAGACTTAGAACCATTCTTGCCTCAGAAGATGTAATTCTATACTACCCAGATTTTTCACGACCACTTGACCTGACAACAGACGCTTCTTCTACGGGCATAGGTGCGGTTTTATCGCAGAATAAAAGACCGATTACAATGATCTCTACAACGCTGAAGGACAGGGAAGTTAATTACGCCACGAATGAGAGAGAGCTGTTGGCGATTGTATGGGCTTTAGATACCCTACGCCATTAACTATACGGAAAGAGCGACATCAACATCTACACTGACCATCAGCCACTCACATTCGCGGTCTCCGATAAAAACCCAAACTCCATGATTAAACGCTGGAAAGCGCGCATCGAGGAGAGTGGCGCTAGGGTTCTGTACAAGCCTGGAAAGGAAAATTATGTAGCGGATGAACATTCATGCTTTACAGAATGCGTCAGAGTCAGATGCAGCGACGGTACACAGTGAAGAATCGTTGACTTATGTTATCGAAGCTACTGACAAACCGGTCAACTGTTTTCCAAAACAGATAATTCTAGAAGAAGCAGCCACCTCTAATCACAGGATATTTATACTATTTGGGTCAAAGACACGGCACCTTATTACGTTTATCAGTAGGGAATGTTTGCTAGATTTGGTAAAGAATGTTGTTACTCCTAACGTGGTAAATGCAATATACTGCGAACTGCCAATTCTGGCCCATATTCAGGATAAATTGGTTAAGCTATTTCCCGCTACTAAGTTTTGGCACTGCAAATCTAGGGTATCAGATATTGTTAAAAAAGACGAGCAAAAAGAGATAATGGTCAAAGAGCACAACAGAGCTCACAGGGCTGCCCAGGAGAATGTCAAGCAGGTCTTACTCGAGTATTATTTTCCGAAAATGGGCAAAATAGCAACCGAAGTGGTCGTAAATTGCAGAGTGTATGAGAAAGCAAAATACGAAAGGCATCCAAGAAAGCAGGAGCTTGGAGTCACTCCAATACCTGCGCGCGTAGGAGAGATAGTGCACATCGTTATATTCTCAACTGCCGGAAAATACTTCCTCACTGCGGTTGACAAGTTTTCCAAGTTTTCTTTGGTGCAGCCTATTTCCTCGCGTACTATTGGAGATATTAAAGCTCCAATTTTAGAGTTGGTCAATGTTTTTCCGAGTATTACGACCATATATTGCGATAACGAACCGGCTTTTGTTTCTGAAACGATTCGATCCTTGCTCAAAGGGCAATACGGCATAGATGTGGTTAACGCTCCCCCGCTGCATAGCACTTCAAACGGCTAAGTGGAGAGGTTTCACAGCACTCTTGTAGAGATTGCCAGATGCTTGAAGCTGCAACGGAATATGGACGATGTTGTTCAGCTATTTCTCCAGGCAACTATAGAATATAATAGAACGTTTCACTCGGTAACGAACAGAAAACCAATTGAGCTTGTCTATGCAAGCGCTGACCTTGCTGCAGACATAGTTGGGAAACTAATGAAAGCACAGCAGGAGCAGCTGAGTCGAAATAATCCAGCTCGGCAAAACAGGGTGTTTGAGGTAGGTGACACGGTACTGGTGAAATCCAACAAACGCTTAGGAGACAAGGTTACCCCACTGTACGTAGAGAACACAGTTGAAGCTGATCTGGGAACCACCGTTCTGATAAAAGGGAGGGTGGTTCATAAGGATAATATTAGATAACTCATTTCGCTTCACTGACCTATACTTCCTTTGATTTTTTCTTCTTTAAGCTAACTCCCTACACTAGAGCAATGCCCAATTTGTTGGGGCTCGCAGATGTTACTCTTATTGTTAGATTATCAACACTGCGACTCCAACACTTGAAAGCTCGAAGGCAGTTTTGGTTGATGCTGATAAGCACCAGCGGAACACGGGATGGAGGCAAAAGAGGAGATAGAAAATATGGGATGCGTGGACCTAGATAAAGTAAGGTAGAGTTTTAGTCTGTAATAAACTGTCATTGGAGACAGAACAATAAATAGTTAAGCTGGACAAAACTTGTGAACTTATTTACTGTCCACGTGGTGTTAGCCCTCGTGTCAGGCATCAAGGTGACACCGGCCATAGCTCCATCGAGTTTGACCCACAGCACGCATCATAGCCGCAGGCCTTCGCCGCTGCTTGTGCTGAAAGTGTAGCTGAGCCTCTGGTGCACTGCAGCCTAATCACCACGGACCGTACAACCCGAGAAACCTATTTGGTTATAACTTATATATACTTTATGGGGTCGGAGATGGCTAATTTTTCTTGTTTCGGTCGTGCCCGCGCTTTTACAAGTAAAGCAACGTCAACAGATTTAACCCTAGGGTGCGTTTTTGTTGATTAAATTTTCTTATTTAAAATTTAATATTTGTTATTTCAAATTACAATTTTTATTTTTCTTTGCACACTAACTTTATTTTCTTTCAAATATACATTTTTGTAAACATTTTCTTTTTTGCTGTCTGTTTTTGTTTAAAATTTTCTTTTCTTATCACCATGTTTGTCTGTTCAAATAGAAATTGCCAAGTTCGTGCAAACGTAAGAATGGGTTTTGTTTGCTGCTGGCTGTGCGACAATGTGTCGCACGAGAAATGCGCTGGCCTCAGTGGGCGCATTATTGACCTGATTGAGTCCAAATCAGGCTTGAAGTGGACATGTGAATCATGCAGGGATGTCGAGAAAGACATTATGGGCTTTATGCGACAAACCAAGAAATTCTTTAGAGATATCTTTGGACGGTTTAACAAACTGTTTGAAGGTTTCTCAGCGCTGGATGATGAATTCAAAAATATGAAACTTTTGAATGAGTCACCTAAGCGTAAAAAGGCCAATCCGAGGTTGTCCATAAGCGCTAATGAACTTTCCCCACACCCAAATCATTTGTCTGTTCCGTCTCTTCCTGCATTAATTAATCTTTCTTCGCCTGCTCCTCCAATAATAGTTAGTAGTGACGAGAATAATGTTCTACCCATGGATATTGTTCCTACTAACACCGGCGATGGTAATGTTTCAGTTGTTGTATGCACTGAAGCCTTAACCACCCCAGCAGTTTCTGTTGGTCAGCCATCCAAGGCTGTAGTTGCATCCGTAGATGCGGCTGTGGTTAATCTCAAATCACTTGTTGGCGTTCCACCAAAGAAACACATTTTTGTTTCCAGGCTTGCCCCTGATCAATCTTCTGATGAAGTCATGGCTTTTATTCAGGCCAAATCTAAAGCCAATGTTTCAGTGGACAAATTTCAATTTAATTATTCCCGGGAAATATCGTCTTTTAAAATTACTGTTCCTGCCGATCAATTTAGCAACATTTGTTGTAAAAAGTTCTGGCCAGATCATGTAATTGTAAAGGAATATACGGCAAAAAAGAAAATTCGTACTCCTGTTGAACTTCCTACTGTTGCGAGAAAAAGTTTTGTAGCTACAAAAAACTAACATCCTTCTCACTTGGCTACCAGAACGTAAGAGGTCTGTGTAGCAAACTTAGCAATCTCTATCTTAGTAGTCTGTCCTTTCTATACAATGTCGTAGCTTTTTCAGAGACTTGGCTTAGGCCAGACATTTTAAACTTCGAATTCCTTTCAAGTAAATACAATATTTATAGACGAGATCGCACTCCTCCTCGTCGTGGAGGTGGGGTTTTAATCGCAGTTGACGTTACTTTCACCTCTGAAGTAGTTCCAATTGATTGTGCTGTCGATTTAGAATTCGTAGCTGTAAAATTGTCCATTCATGGTGCTTGTATTTTTATAACTTGTTCATATGTTCCTCCATCTTCTGATTCTTCTGATCGCGATAGTCTTGTTGTTCTTGGTGATTTTAACATTACAGGAATGACTTGGCTATCAAATTCTGACTCCAGCATGATTTTATAGATAATTTGTTTGGATTATCATTAAGTCAAATCAATGCTATTCCAAATTCTTTATATAGAATGTTTGACCTGGCTTTTGTTTTGGATCCTTCCCTTACATCTGTCTCCCGATCTGAACCTTTATCCCTTCCTGAAGATCCTTATCATCCTACTTTAGAAGTGTTGATGAGCCTAGAGACCCGTGTAGCATACTCTACGACGAGTTTGCAACACGTGCGTCATTTTCGTATCACGGATTTCAATGAACTCTCTCGGATCTTGTCGAACACTGACTGGTCTCCTCTTTGCGAGTGTAGGGACATTGACAGTGCAACTGAACTGTTTTATACTGCATTAAACTCTTAATTCGACATATGCGTCCCGTTACGTAAGCCAAATAGGTCTAACAAGCCTGTTTGGTTTACACGGGGATTGACATACCTTAAAAATAAAATGTCGAGAAATTACAAGAAGTTTAAGGAATCTAACAATTCCTTTAACTTCTCTTGTTATTCGATTGCACGATCAAATTTTATTGTCCTTAATACACAGTGTTACAATGACTACCTCGTAAATTGTGTACGGCGGTTTCGCAGTGATCCGAGGAGATTCTATAACTTTGTTATTATTAAGCGTAGTTCGTCAACGCGGAATCCAATCAGTCTATTGCTGATTTATTTGCTGATTTTTTCAAACTATATATAGATCTCAAAACGATCGATTGGTTTTGCCTTATCCGTATCAGATAAATGACGCACATTGCATTTTTAAACCATTAATTACTAAAAGTTCACTATTAAATAATTTAAAGATTCTAAAGCCTGTATTTTCACCAGATGGAGTTCCAGCATGTGTGCTTAGGCATTGTGCTGAGTCTTTATTAATTCCTTTATACATTCTTTTTAATTTGTCAATGGAGTTATGTTATTTTCCAAACTATTGGAAGGAATCTTTTATTATTCCTCTCCATAAAAAAGGAAACAAATCGAATGCCGAGAATTATAGAGGAATATCAAAATTGTCTGCTATTCCGAAACTGTTTGAGAAATTAATAACCTCACAGTTACAACATTATTGTAGATCTATTATATCACCATGCCATCATGGGTTTATGAAATATAGATCTACTACCACTAACTTACTGGAGTTCACTTCTTTGGTAATTGATGGTTTCCAAAACAAAATGCAAACTGACGTTATTTATACTGATTTCAGTAAAGCTTTTGACTTTGTTAATCACTCACTATTACTACATAAGCTTTATCTCTTGGGATTTCAAAAAAACTTAATTATCTGGATATCTAGCTATTTAAATCTCAGAACCCAGAAAGTGTATTTTAACGGCTTAGTCTCCAAGCCTGTAAAGGTCACTTCCGGTGTACCTCAAGGGAGTCACCTTGGCCCTTTGTTATTTACATTGTTTATTAATGATCTTCCATCCGTTATTTAATTTTCTCGGGTGTTAATGTATGCCGATGATGTCAAGCTTTGTTTATCGTCAGTTGATTGTCAATCTGGTCAAATGCTGCAAGCTGATCTTGATAGTTTCCAATCTTGGTGTCAAATAAACCTTTTAAATCTTAATTGCAATAAATGTAACGTAATGTCTTTTTACAGGCGTTTGCCTTTTAACAATACTTATTTTCTACATGCAAAACCTCTTGAGCGTATTGAGTCTGTTGAAGATCTAGGTATTCTGCTCGATCCCAAACTTAAATTTGACAAGCACATCTTGGATATAATTAATCGTGTGGTTGGTGTCCTTGGTTTCGTTAGGCGTTGGTCGAAAGAATTTAATGATCCCTACATCACTAAAACTCTTTATACTTCTCTTGTTTGACCTATTCTTGAATATGGCTCTTGTATTTGGTGTCCCAAATATAAGGTTCATCAGGAAAGAATAGAGTCTGTACAAAAACAATTTCTTTTGTTTGCCCTTCGGGGTCTTAACTGGAGTGCTAACACTCCTTTACCTTCCTATCGTAGTAGACTTTTACTTATCAATCTTCCTTCCCTTTCTGATCGTAGAACCATGCTTGGTGTTATTTTTTTGCATAAGCTTATTAATGGTGAGATCGATTCATCCGAACTGATTAGCCAAATTAATTTTAAGGTTCCGATCAGAAATACAAGGAACTTCTTACCTCTTTCCCTTCCACTTTGTAGTGAAAACTATGCTTTACATAACCCTTTCCGTATTTTATGTTCTAACTATAACGATTACTATTTTATAATAAATAATATTTCTTCGTTTTCCACTCTTAGAAATTTGATATTAAGTCATCTGTCTAGTGTGTAATATTGTTGGACGTTGAAGTACATTGTATGCACATTCAAGTGGCCCAAGCGATACCAAGCCAAAGCTTGTTAAGCGCGGATCCCAATAAACCCTCCTCCCGCCCAACCGACCGAGAGGCGCTGTCGCAGGACGAACGACACGATTCGCGTTCGGACAGGATAGATTCCGGCATGCGAAAAAAAACGCGGATAGCATAAAATAGAAATACAGGATGAATGAATGGAATGAAAAATTTTTAATTTATTACTATAAGCTAAATTCGGTCTAATTATTAATTAAATAGGTTAGTAGTAAAGTTTTAAGATTAAAAGCAGTGTTAGCGCTAGAAAATACATGATAAAATCTATTATAGTTATAACGTAAAACTCTAAAAGGGTCATGCAATGCAAAATTAGATCTACATAGGGGGAGAGCAAGCGGGATGTAACTACGGGTAAGTCTAGATGGAACGGAAAGGTTATTATTCTACGGTTAGCTAAAGAAGGTAGGTTAATTAAAAGAAGTCTACTACTATATGTCGTCAATCTCACTTTAGCATTCCAGTTCAAGCCACGCAATGCGAATAAGAGAAATTGTTCTGAACAGATTCAATGCGATCTTGGTGCACAGAATACTGTGGAGACCATACGTACGAACCATATTCCAGAATCGGACGAACAAGTGATGTATAAAGGGTCTTAGTAATATAAGGGTCATCAAATTCCCTTGACCACCTCTTAATAAAACCGAGTACAGACATAGCTTTATTGACCGTTCTAGAAATGTGGTCTGAAAATTTAAGTTTATGATCTAAGAGAATACCTAGATCATCAACAGCAGTAATTCTTTTTAGATCGTTACCGTTCAGTAAGTAAGAGGCCAAATGTGGATTAACTCTATAGAAGGACATCACAACCCATTTAGAAAAGTTTAAATTTAACAAGTTCACTTTGCACCATGACTGGAAAGAGTCAAGATCTCTCTGCAACTTGATATGTCATGGCCAATCCCTGTACTGCAGGCATATTTTAACATCATCTGCATACATTAGTACGCGAGATTGTGTCAAAACAGTAGGTAGATCATTTATGAATAATGTGAAAAGTAAGGGACCGAGATGGCTACCTTGGGGAACTCCAGAGGTAACTCGGAATGTATTAGAAACAAAATTATTAAAAGAAACTTTTTGCGTTTTTTGGCTGAGATAGCTTGAAATCCAGCAAATCAAATTATTGGGGATCCAAATAAGTCAAACTTATATAACAAAAGCGAATGATTTACTGAGTCAAAGCCTTTACTTAAATCGATATAGATGACGTCAGTTTGTTCGTTTTTAAGGAAACCCTGGTTAACGAACGAAGAAAGCTCAAGAAGATTAGTAACAGTGGATCTATGTTTCACAACCCTTGCTGATAGGGGGAAATAATAGAACTACATAAATGTTGTAAATGACTTGTTAATATCTTCTCAAAAACTGTTGGTATAGCAGATAATTTACATATCCCTCTATAGTTTTTGGCGTCAGACTTACTTCCCTTCTTATCGAGAGGAATAATGAAAGACTCCTTCCATAAAGAGGGAAAAGTCGATGACTCAAGTGATAAATCAATTAATTTCAGCAACGGTCTGCATAAAGCCTCGGCTCCGTACCGAAGCACACAGCCAGGAACTCCATCCGGACCGGGCGAAAACACCGGCTTAACCATTTGAAGATATCGAGTCAGAGACTCCTCACTCATTAAGGGACTGAAGATACAATTCGACCGAGACAGACTGTAAGGATAGGGCGCGTTAGAGTAGAAGGAAAAATAATAAGAAGTTTGAAAAAAAGAAGCAAATACAAAATTTAAAAACTTTCTTGGGTTTTCAGAGAAGCTAACCCGACAGCGAGCAAAGTAATTTTTATAACACACAGCGTTAAGCTCGATAAAATTAGAGCGAGCAATTATATATTGCGAAAAAGTTAAGGTAGACCCTGAAATTTTAAACTTTTTGTAAAGTCTAGACTTCAGGTTCTTAAGGTTAGAAAGTTGCTTACAAAACCAAGGAGGCTTATTAGACCTATGCGGAAAATAAGAAGGAATACAGGCATCAAAGCAAAGATTTAATTTATTATAGAATAAATTGACGGCGGCACTTATGTCAGTGCAGGAATACAAATTAGACCAATCAATTCCATTAAGAAGTTGGATTAATTTGGGAAAGTTTGCCTTTCGAAAGCAACGAACTCGATCGGCAGGTATATAAGAATTAGCGAGTACAGATCTGCTAAGTTGGACCCTTAACTCCAGAGTTGGATGATAAGGGGCTTCAGGACATGCAAGGGGTTCCGATCTAGATAGAACTACGCTGGTAGGCTCAGAGACAAAGCACAGTTCTAATTGCCGGCAAAGAGAATTTCGTATATTGTTAATTTGACCCAAAGATAATTCAAGTAAACCATCAATAAAGTCATGTCGGTTCGATGGAATAAGAAAACAGAAGTTATCACAAGGATACCAAGCTGTTCCAGGAAGGTTAAAGTCTCCTAGAATAACAACATGATCTTTGTCGGATAACAAGGCAAAAATAGATTTTATTGCTTCCAGGTGATCCTGGTAAACAGATAAATCGGACGACGGAGGTATATATGAGCAAGTCAGAAATAAACTTACACCATGAAAATTTACTTTTATTGAAAGAAACTCTATATTATTAGGATTATTATAATATAATGGCTCAGATGAGAAGTTGGAGTCTACTGCAAATAGAACACCACCTCCTCTTCGGGAAGAACGATCTTGCCTGTAAATAGTGTACTTTGACGGAAAAAGTTCGGAATCAGAAATATCCGAACTTAACTAGGTTTCCGAAAACTCAACTACATCAGTAGAAAAAGTGAAACTGTCGACGTATAGCTTACTTATTTTACTACGCAAGCCACGCACATTTTGATAGGTTATAAGAAATGATGAGATTAGTTTTTTGAAGATGAAGAAGAAGATTGAGATTGAGACTGTACAGGTCCATTTGGTAAAAGTCTAATCGGAGTCCGATTTTTAACTTTGGCTTTGAACTCTTTTACCACCAAATGCTCTGGCCAAAAACTTGGTGAGCATATGGTTTCAAAAAGTGAAGGTGGGACATTGATCTTGAAAGATGCAATTTGTCTATCATAAGCAAATTTTAATTTTTCCACCTTTGGATTGGCATTTTTAATTTTTGCTATAATGAAAGCCTTTACGTCATCTGACGTGAGATCAGGGGCAAGCCTTGAAACAAAAATCTGTTTCATTGGTGGAACCCCCACAAGTGGTTTAGGAGCCAAAGGAGTAATATTTGGTATATTATCTTTGGAACCTAATAAAGTCGGTGATCCGACAGTTGGAGGAGGTGCGGAAGAAATTTTTTCATTAGGATTTGGCTTGCCTCTACTTCTAGTGACAACCGTGGACAATTCAGACACAACTTCGGCGTTAACTAATGTCGGTGGAGCAGGTTCCCTATTGGGAATGCTTTCCGCAGCGGTTGTTGCTACTGGGGTAGCAAACGAGATTAACTGTGGAACCAACGGAGTAGTGGGTGGGTCAGTCGATGGTAGAGGTAAAAATTTGGATAATTGTAAGTCACAAGAAGTTGATTTTTTTCGCTTTGGAGACTCAGCCATAAGTTTCAAACTATTGAACTGAGAATTCAAAGCACTAAACTGATCGTTTAACTTATGAAAGTCACCAATCAGATTAGTAAAACCGACTCTTGTCTGTCTCATAAACATTCGCATTTCGCACTCAACTTCTCAACATGACTCACAACACCAGTTAAGCCCAGTTCTCTTGGCAATGGCATCTGCAACTAGCCCTGAATAACCTACACACTTTCCGTGTACTACGTTATCGCAGAGCCAGCAGGCCATACTGGGTTGCGAAGCCGTGATCTGCTTCTGGCAACTCTTCAGACAACACACAATTTTGCCTTCCATTATAAATGAAAATAAAGAAAAACAAATTAAAAATTTACAAAATTAAAAAAAATTTACTTTGAAATAGTAGGAACTATGCCCACTGTACAGATTCAAAACCAAAATATGTTAGCAACAACAAAACAGTAGAGCAAGCAGTGAGAGCAGAGAGCGCCACTAACGGAAATACTGTCAACTGAGAGTTGTTGAGAGAGAAACCGTCACACTGCGAGCGGGAAGGAAAGCACAAAGAATAAACACGCAAAATCTAATGCTTACCACAACAACAAAACTTTGAACTCAGTTTATGTAGAAATAAAAAGAGCTCAAAATAAGCACAAATAAAATTCACAATTATGTGATAAAACACTAATAACATGCACTATCACAGGATAGAGACGCGATGTAGCAAACAATTAAAGTAATTACTTTAAAGAAAATGTATTAAACACTGGTTGTTAGATACAAAAAAGCGAAAAATTGCGGGGCGCACAAAAAACACGTCTGTTTGCTACAAAGAGTGACAGCGAATGCGTAATGATGTAATTTTAAAATTAATTCAAATATATTTTAGCTAAATGTTCTCGATTGTCCGTTGCCACACGCTACGTGGTGCGCCCCTACGGCCCGCGCGGTAACAAGCCCTTGCTTGGTGTCGTTGGGCCACTTGATGGTGCTGTTCGTTAGCACATCACCCTTTGGGTAGCGGGTATAAATACGTCTGTTTGCTACAAATAGTGACAGCGAATACCTTTGCATCTAACATCTCTCATGGCTCGGTTCTTTTGGGACAGCTGGCATATGCTTATCATGCATGACTGTGCTGACAATTTAATTTGACAGGACAAATGTACAAGTTCTTATATTTTAACAGTTCTTAAGCCTGTCTATACCAGTTACAAGAATCGCCCGATATTTAGCCCAGTCAGTATTGTTGGGGTTCCTGATTGTTTTTAAGAAAGTCAAGTCCCCACCTAGATATGTCAAAGATGATGATCCTTTGATCTGACATAGATGGTTCTTTGGAGACCCTCCATCTGTTTATCAGCTTAGAGCCTTCTGCATTAATAAAAGTTATATCTAACACCTCAGATCTATTCTTAGTAACAAAAGTCGGTTCAGACCCGACATTTGGTACTGTAAGGTCGTATAAATACAAGAAGACACTCATCTCGCTTATTAGTGTCTGTGCTACCCCAGACACTACTATGAGCTTTAGCGTCACAGCCTACGACGAGGGGTATTACGTTTGCATGACAGTGATTTGCAAGTGCCAGGACACTCGGCGGTGGCGCTTCCTTCTGGTTACCAGGAAAGTAGGTAAAGGCCACGACGACCCCGCACCGCGTATTTGCCGCAGTGAGTTGCACTGCACTAGGTCTCTGTTCAAAAATTGGGAGAGACAGAGAAATTTAATATCCTTTCGTAATAAGATACAGGCTCGTGGAGTCTGTTCTCTTAGATCCGAAATAACTTCGTGGTACTTACCTCCTAGACCGCATATCCTTTCTCTGAAGGTCCAGGGCTCGTGTACTAGCACCAGCTCCAGTTCTAGCCTGGTCATCAACCTGCTGATAACAGCTGAAGATGCTTTAGCTTTGTGCAGGTCGATTTGTGCCACGCTGGTGCGAAATATTCTAGAGCTCCTTCTCGCTTGTAGGGTTCTGGAGAGCTGGCTCTGCCATCACGTCTGCAATCGTCCGTTCATCATCGGATGAGTCGGAGCTCTACTCGGTCAGCTGCTCATCCATCATTTGCGTGGCGATGTTAAGATCCCCGATGGATGAGACGGTGCCCTCCTCTGCCCCGAGTAGCAGCAGAGCAGCTTCCTCTGCCATGTTGGTCTCATTGGACACTGAAGTGGTCACCGACATACTTGCGGCGTCCTCAGCTGGCTCCACCGCTGGGCTCCGCTTCATGTGCAGCCGGCCGATCCTATAGTATAGGATCATACTACGGGAATGCAGAAGCTTCAGTGCTTGCGCACCTAAGCCCGTTGTCACCAGCTTTCTCTCCTTGATCGCTGTGCACCTTTGGACCGTCCAGGTGTCCAGTAGCTCAATGTGGATCTGATCCCGCAGCAGGGCTATGGACTTGGCGTCCTCCTCGCCGACTGACCACGGCAGGTGCACCGTTACCACCTCCAGCGCAGTAATCTGGTCCTCCGGGCAGGTGCGTAACACCACCCCTGCTCCCACCATGATCTTCAAGGCGGCGGCTTCCAGCCAGTCTTTCGACACTCTGTCCACGCAGTCCACAATTATCAGGCCTGTCCTGTAGTGGATGCCACTGAAGCCAAGGCTCTCGACCCAGCCCTTGCGCATCTCTTCTATTAGCGCCAGCTCAATCGCTCCTAGTTCTTCCCTAGTGAACATTCTTTGCGGGTTTTCCTCAGCCAACACCGCCATCCTGAAGGATTTAATGGCGTTAGCATACGAAACACCTGCTAGTTTTTGGGGCTGGGTATGTGTTTGCCCTGCACCACCCTCCGTTAGGGTTCCTCGGCGCTGCCTTTACATGTTGCATTTTTTGGGGTTTGTTTGTAGCGATGTGTGGTGCAGCGAGCGTTTCCGCCTCGCCATCCACTCTTGCAACCGGAGACACATTTCTTGCCTTGTGACTTAGGGACTTCTGTCCTACCATTTCTGGCGCGAAGCCATTCTTACCGTAGCGGTCAAACCACTTGCGTACTGCTCCGCTGAGTACTGCTTCAGCGGGTCCTCTCGCTACGGAAATAGGGTTACCCGCAGTAGTGGTTGCAAGTACCACCTTGGCATGCCCCACTTCCTTAGTCCGTACGGCACCAGTAACAGGTGCAATCTCTGAGCCAGAGCTCATAACCCCTTTGGAGGTACTCAGAGCAGAGTGCGAGCCTCCAGGTACTGACTTATTTTTGCAAGGGTTAGGGGCAGTGCCCCTCGATTGCTTTGTCCGGTCACCTTCGTCCAGAACAGCATTTTCGCTCACAGGTAATCCTCGCTTTAACATTTTGAGAAGTCTGTCCATAAATTTGGACCCACGAGTGTAGGGGAAGATGGTCCACCATGCCATAGCCCCCATTTGCACTGTAAGTCCTTACTATAATACCCGCGGCGGACAGGTATCGGGTAGGCTCCTGTCGAGCACAGTCGGTTACCCCTAACTGAAAACCAAATGTCATGGGTGCGGGTCGCATAACGCCCTGGCCTTAAAGGAGTGAGTTGGCTCCATAGCCACAGGACGTCACCACTGCCCCACCTCCTATCATGTAATCATGTACTCCCCCATGCAACACCATACTTAAGTGAGTGCACAGGTTCCTGCCACGATGGACTTAACCAGACCCGTTCTGTGCTAGCCAGAAACACTGTAGGTCTGTTGCCCAGCCGACACCCTGACTTGTTTTACATTTTAAATATTGTGGGCGAGGAATCCAACATTTGAAATAAACTTGATCTGCGTAACGAATGAAGGAGTCTTTGTACCTGAGATCTAGGTCTTATAGAGCCAGACAGACAGACAGACGGACAGTTGGACATGCCTATATCGTCATGGCTGTTGGCTCGACACTGATCCAGTATAAATTTATTTTATGAGCTAAATTCAATTATTAATTAAGTAGGTTAGTAGTAAAGTTTTAAGATTGAAAGCACTGTTAACGCTAGAAATCATAATGAAATATGTTATAGATATAACATAAAACTCTAAAAGGGTCATGCAATGCAAGATTAGATCTACATAGGGGGAGAGCAAGCGGAATGTAACTACGGGTTAGTCGAGATGGAACGGAAAAGGTTAATCGCGATATTAATTGTGAAGAATCAATATCACCATTAATAAGATTAAAAATAAATAAAATGCCAACCATTATTCTACGGTTAGCTAAAGAATTTAGGCTTATTAAAAGAAGTCTACTACTATATGACGTCAATCTCACTTTAGCATTCCAGTTCAAGCCACGCAATGCGAATAAGAGGAATTGTTTTTTAACATATTCAAACCGATCCTGGTGCACAGAATACTGCGGAGACCATACGCACGAACCGTATTCAAGAATCGGACGAACAAGTGAAGTATCTTATATAAGGGTCATTAAATTCCTGTGACCACCTCTTAATGAAACCGAGAACAGACAAAGCTTTATTGACCGTTTTAGAAATGTGGTCAGAAAATTTGAGTTTATGATCTAAGAGAATACCCAGATCAACACCAGTTATTCTTTTTAAATCGTTACCGTTCAGTAAGGGGCCAAATGTGGATTAATTTTATGGAAGGACATCACAACACATTTAGAACAGTTTAAATTTAAAAAGTTCACTTTGCACCATGGCTGAAAAGAGTCAAGATCTCTCTGCAACTAGATTTGGCATAGCTAATTCTTATACTGCAGGCATATTTTAACATCATCATCATACATTAGTACGCGAGATTGCGTTAAAACATTAGGTAGATCATTTATGAACAATGTGAAAAGTATGGGACCGAGATGGCTACCTTGAAAACTCCAGAGGTAACTCGGAATGTATAAGAAAAAATATTATTATAAGAAACCTTTTGTGTTCTTTGCCTTAGATAGTTTGAAATCCAGCAAATCAAATTATTGGGAATCCAATTAAGTCAAGCTTATATAACAAAAGAGAATGATTTACTGAGTCAAAGCCTTTACTAAAATCGGTATAGATGACGTCAGTTTGTTCGTTTTTAAGGAAACCTGTAGAGTTTTCGGCGTCAGACTTACTTCCCTTCTTATAAAGAGGAATTATGAAAGACTCCTTCAATAAAGAGGGCAAAGTCGATTACTCAAGCGATAAATTAAATAATTTCAACAGTCCACAGCCGGAGCTCCATCTGGACCGAGCGAAAACACCGGCGTAACCATTTGAAGATTTCGAATCGGAGACTCCTCACTCATTAAGGAACTGAAGATACAATTCGACCGAGACAGGCTGTGAGGATAGGGCGCTTAAGAGATGGAAGAAGATGAACAAGTGGTTTGAAAAAAATAAGCTAATAGATCAGCGATCGCCTGACCAAAAATTGCTTTCGATTTATCGTAATATAGACAATTAGGATAAGAGGAAGACTTACGCTTTGTGTTTGAAAAATTAAGAAACTTTCTTGGGTTTTCAGAGAAGCTAAACCGACAGCGAGCAAAGTAATTTTTATAACATACAACGTTAAGCTCGATAAAATTAGACCGAGAAATTATATATTGTGAAGAAGTTAAGGTAGAGCCTAAAATATCAATCTTTTTGTAAAGTCTAGACTTCAGGTTCTTAAGATTAGAAAGTTGTTTACAAAACCAAGAAGGCTTATTAGATTATTAAGAAGTTGGATTAATTTGGGAAAGTTTGCCTTTCGAAAGCAACGAACTCGATCGGCAGGTACATCAGAATTAGTGATTACAGATCTGCTACGTTCGATCCTTAACTCTAGAGTTGGATGATAAGCGGCTTCAGGACATGCAAGGGGTTCCGATCTAGATAGAACTACGCTGGTAGGTTCAGAGACAAAGCACAGATCTAATTGGCGGCAAAGAGAATTTCGTATATTGTTAATTTGACCCAAAGATAATTCAAGTAAACCATCAATAAAGTCATTTCGGATCAAAGGAATAAGAAAACAATCGGATAACAAGACAAAAACAGATTTTGTTGCTTCCAGGTGATCCTGGTATATATGAGCAAGAAAGAAATAAACTTACACCATGAAAATTTACTTACTTTTATAGATAGAAACTCTATATTATTAGGATTATTATAATGTAATGGTTCCGATGTGAAGTTGTAGTCTACTGCAAATAGAACACCACCGCCTCTTCGGGAAGAACGATCTTGCCTGTAAATAGTGTACTTTGACGGAAAGAGTTTGGAATTAGAAATATCCGAACTTAACCAGGTTTCCGAAAACACAACTACATCAGTAGAAAAAGTGAAACTTGACGTATAGCTTACTTATTTTACTACGCAAACCACGCACATTTTGATAGGTTATAAGAAATGATGAAATTAGTTTTTTGAAGATGAAGAAGAAGAAAAAGGGGCAAGCCTTGAAACAAAAAGCTGTGTCATTGGTGGAACCCCCACAAGTGGTTTAGGATCCAAAGGAGTATATTTGGTATCCAAAGATAATATTGGATCCTAATAAAGTCGGTGATCCGACAGTGAGAATAGTTGGAGGAGGTGCGGAAGAAATTGTTTTATTAGTATTCGGCTTGCCTCTACTTCTAGTGACAACCGTGGACAATTCAGACACAACTTCGGCGTTAACTAATGTCGGTGGAGCAGGTTCCCTATTGGGAATGCTTTCCGCAGCGGTTGTTGCTACTGGGGTAGCAAACGAGATTAACTGCGGAACCAACGGAGTAGTGGGTGAGTCAATTTCAAACTATTGAACTGAGAATTCAAAGCACTAAACTGATCGCTTAACTTATGACAGCAGCCAATCAGATTATTAAGACCAACTCTTGTCTGTCTCATAAACATCCGCATTTCACACTCAACTTCTCGACATGACTCACAACACTAGTTAAACCCAGTTCTTTTGGCAATGGCATCTGCAACTAGCCCTGAATAACCTACACACTTTACGTGTACTACGTTATTACAGAGCCAGCAGGCCATACTGGGTTGCGAAGTCGTGATCTGCTTCTGGCAACTTTTCAGACAACATACAATTTTGTAGTATGTACACATAAAATTTGTATTTTGTTTTTTATATATTTGAAAAAAATCCACAACGTACCGACATGGTCCCATGGATCATTGAGACTATTATTATGCAAACCAAAATTCAAAAATCTTAAACAAACTTGATCTGTGTAAGGCCTACACGAATACAGTCACTAAATTTGATATCTCTAAGTCATTCACACACTTAAAACGTCCATATGCATTGGGCACAACTATTTTGATAAATAATTTAACAAATAACTTTTGTTCTTCTTATCCGATGTTTACCAAAATTACAGGGTATATTAAGAGTATTAAGCACAGAAGGCTTACCAAATTACACATCATTACACAAAGAACTTTTGGGGGGGGCGTGCCATCCAACTTTTGAAATAAACTTGATCCGCGTAAAGAATGCAGGAACCTATGTACCAAATTTGGCGTCTCTATGTCCTATAGTCTCTGAGATCTAGGTGTTCATACGGGCAGACAGACTGACAGACTGACAGACGGACATGGCTATATCGTCTCGGCTGTTGACACTGATCAAGAATATATATACTTTATAGGGTCGGAGATGGCTTATAATACCCTTCTACCCTTTGGGTAGCAGGTATAAAGACGTCTGTTTGCTACAAAAAATGGCAGCGAATACCACCATGCATCTAGATAGAAATTTAACATCTCTCATGGCTCGGTTCTTTCGGGCCAGCTGGCATGATAAGCATGCATGACTGTGCTGACAATTTCATTTGACAGGACAAATGTACAAGTTCTTATATTTTTACAGTTCTTAAGCCTGTCTATACCAGTTACAAGAATCGCCCGATATTTAGCCCAGTCAGTATTGTTGGGGTTCCTGATGGTTTTTAAGAAAGTCAAGTCCCCACCTAGATATGTCAAAGATGATGATCCTTTGATCTGACATAGATGGTTCTTTGGAGACCCTCCATCTGTTTATCAGCTTAGAGCCTTCTGCATTAATAAAAGTTAATGTATCTAACACCTCAGATCTATTCTTAGTAACAAAAGTCGGTTCAGACCCTACAGGGTCTGATAAAATCAAGAAGACACTCATCTCGCTTATTAGTGTCTGTGCTACCCCAGACACTACTATGAACTTTAGCGTCACAGCCTACGACGAGGGGTATTACGTTTGCATGACAGTGCTTTGCAAGTGCCAGGACACTCGGCGGTGGCGCTTCCTTCTGGTCACCAGGAAAGTAGGTAGAGGCCCCGACGACCCTGCACCGCGTATTTGCCGCAGTGAGTTGCACTGCCACTAGGTCTCTGTTCAAAAATTGGGAGAGACAGAGAAATTTAATATCCTTTCGTAATAAGATACAGGCTCGTGGAGTCTGTTCTATTAGATCCGAAATAACTTCGTGGTACTTACCTCCTAGACCGCATATCCTTTCTCTGAAGGTCCAGGGCTCGTGTACTAGCACCAGCTCCAGTTCTAGCATGGTCATCAACCTGCTGATAACAGCTAAAGCTGCTTTAGCTTTGAGCAGGTCGATTTGTGCCACGCTGGTGCGAAACATTCTAGAGCTCCTTCTCGCTTGTTGGGTTCGAGCTGGCTCTGCCATCACGTCTGCAATCGTCCGTTCATCATCGGATGAGTCGGAGCTCTACTCGGTCAGCTGCTCATCCATCATTTGCGTGGCGATGTTAAGATCCCCGATGGATGAGACGGTGCCCTCCTCTGCCCCGAGTAGCAGCAGAGCTGCTTCCTCTGCCATGTTGGTCTCATTGGACACTGAAGTGGTCACAGGCCTACTTGCGGCGTCCTCATCTGGCTTCACCGCTGGGCTCCGCTTCTTGTGCAGCCGGCCAAACCTATAGTATAGGATCATACCACGGGAGTGCAGAAGCTTCAGTGCTTGCGCACCTAAGCCCGTTGTCACCAGCTTTCCCTCCTTGATCGCTGTGCACCTTTGGACCGTACAGGTGTCCAGTAGCTCAATGTGGATCTGATCCCGCAGCAGGGCTATGGACTTGGCGTCCTCCTCGCCACGGCAGGGGCACCGTGACCACCTCCAGCGCAGTAATCTGATCTGTACTGCTCCGTTGAGTACTGCTTCAACGGGTCCTCTCGCTACGGAAATAGGGTTACCCGCAGTAGTGGTTGCAAGTACCACCTTGGCATGCCCCACTTCGGCATGCCCCGTACGGCACCTGTAACAGGTGCAATCTCTGAGCCAGAGCTCATAACCCTTTTGGAGGTACTCAGATCAGAGTGCGAGCCTCCAGATACTGAGTAATTTTTTTAGCAAGGGTTATGGGCAGTGCCCCTCGATAGCTTTGTCCGGTCACCTTCGTCCAGAACAGCATTTTCGCTCGCAGGTAATCCTCGCTTTAACATTTTGTTAAGTCTGTCCATAAATTTGGTCACACGAGTGTGGGGGAGGATGGTCCACCATGCCATAGCCCCCATTTGCACTGTAAGTCCTTACTATACTACCCGCGGCGAACAGGTATCGGGTAGGCTCCGGTCGAGCACAGTCGGTTAGCCCTAACTGAAAACCAAATGTCATGGGTGCGGGTCGCATAACGCCCTGGCCTAAGGGGAGTGAGTTGGCTCCATAGCCACAGGACGTCACCACTGCCCCACCTCCTATCATGTAATCATGTACTCCCCCATGCAACACCATACTTAAGTGAGTGCACAGGTTCCTGCCACGATGGACTTAACCAGACCCGTTCTGTGCTAGCCAGAAACACTGTAGGTCTGTTGCCCAGCCGACACCCTGACTTGTTTTACATTTTAAATATTGTGGGCGAGGCATCCAACATTTGAAATAAACTTGATCTGCGTAACGAATGAAGGAGTCTTTGTACCTGAGATCTAGGTCTTATAGAGCCAGACAGACAGACGGACAGATGGACATGCCTATATTGTCTCGGCTGTTGACACTGATCCAGTATACATTTATTTTATGAGCTAAATTCAATTATTAATTAAGTAGGTTAGTAGTAAAGTTTTAAGATTGAAAGCACTGTTAACGCTGGAAATCATGATGAAATCTATTATAGATATAACATAAAACTCTAAAAGGGTCATTCAATGCAAGATTAGATCTACATAGGGGGAGAGCAAGCGGAATGTAACTACGGGTTAGTCGAGATGGAACGGAAAAGGTTAATCGCGATATTAATTGTGAAGAATCAATATCACCATTAATAAGATTAAAAATAAATAAAATGCCAAGCATTATTATACGGTTAGCTAAAGAAGGTAGGCTTATTAAAAGAAGTCTACTACTATATGACGTCAATCTCACTTAAGCATTCCAGTTCAAGCCACGCAATGCGAATAAGAGAAATTGTTTTTTAACATATTCAAACCGATCCTGGTGCAAAGAATACTGCGGAGACCATACGCACGAACCGTTTTCAAGAATCGGACGAACAAGTGAAGTATCTTATATAAGGGTCATTAAATTCCTGTGACCACCTCTTAATGAAACCGAGAACAGACAAAGCTTTATTGACCGTTTTAGAAATGTGGTCAGAAAATTTAAGTTTATGATCTAAGAGAATACCCAGATCAACACAAGTTATTCTTTTTAAATCGGTACCGTTCAGTAAGTAACTGGCCAAATGTGGATTAATTTTATGGAAGGACATCACAACACATTTAGAACAGTTTAAATTTAAAAAGTTCACTTTGCACCATGGCTGAAAAGAGTCAAGATCTCTCTGCAACTAGATTTGGCATAGCTAATTCTTATACTGCAGGCATATTTTAACATCATCATCATACATTAGTACGCGAGATTGCGTTAAAACATTAGGTAGATCATTTATGAACAATGTGAAAAGTATGGGACCGAGATGGCTACCTTAAAAACTCCAGAGGTAACTCGGAATGTATAAGAAAAAATATTATTAAAAGAAACCTTTTGTGTACTTTGGCTTAGATAGTTTGAAATCCAGCAAATCAAATTATTGGGAATCCAATTAAGTCAAGCTTATATAACAAAAGCGAATGATTTACTGAGTCAAAGCCTTTACTAAAATTACTTCCCTTCTTATGAAGAGGAATAATGAAAGACTCCTTCAATAAAGAGGGCAAAGTCGATTACTCAAGCGATAAATTAAATAATTTCAACAGTCCACAGCCGGAGCTCCATCTGGACCGAGCGAAAACACCGGCTTAACCATTTGAAGATTTCGAATCAGAGACTCCTCGCTCATTAAGGAACTGAAGATACAATTCGACCGTGACAGGCTGTAAGGATAGGGCGCGTTAGAGATGGAAGAAGATGAACAAGTGGTTTGAAAAAAATAAGCTAATAGATCAGCGATCGCCTGACCAGAAATTGCTTTCGATTTATCGTAAGATAGACAAGGAGGATAAGAGAAAGACTTACGCTTAGTGTTTGGAAAATTAAGAAACTTTCTTAGGTTTTCAGAGAAGCTAACCCGACAGCGAGCAAAGTAATTTTTATAACATACAACGTTAAGCTCGATAAAATTAGACAGAGAAATTACATATTGTGAAAAAGTTAAGGTTAAGTTTTTGTAAAGTCTAGACTTCAGGTTCTTAAGATTAGAAAGTTGTTTACAAAACCAAGGAGGTTTATTAGATTATTAAGAAGTTGGATTAATTTGGGAAAGATTGCCTTTCGAAAGCAACGAACTCGTTCGGCAGGTACATCAGAATTAGTGAGTACAGATCTGCTAAGTTCGATCCTTAACTCTAGAGTTGGATGATAAGGGTCTTCAGGAGATGCAAGGGGTTCCGATCTAGATAGAACTACGCTGGTAGGTTCAGAGACAAAGCACAGATCTAATTGCCGGCAAAGAGAATTTCGTATATTGTTAATTTGACCCAAAGATAATTAAAGTAAACCATCAATAAAGTCATTTCGGTTCAAAGGAATAAGAAAACAATCGGATAACAAGACAAAAAGAGATTTTGTTGCTTCCAGGTGATCCTGGTATACAGATAAATCGGACGACTGAGGTATATATGAGCAAGAAAGAAATAAACTTACACCATGAAAATTTACTTACTTTTATAGATAGAAACTCTATATTATTAGGATTATTATAATGTAATGGTTCCGATGTGAAGTTGTAGTCTACTGCAAATAGAACACCACCGCCTCTTCGGGAAGAACGATCTTGCCTGTAAATAGTGTACTTTGACGGAAAGAGTTCGGAATTAGAAATATCCGAACTTAACCAGGTTTCCGAAAACACAACTACATCAGTAGAAAAAGTGAAACTTGTCGTGTAGCTTACTTATTTTACTTCACAAACCACGCACATTTTGATAGGTTATAAGAAATGATGAAATTGGTTGTTTGAATATGAAGAAGAAGAAGAAGGGGCAAGCCTTGAAACAAAAATCTGTTTCATTGGTGGAACCCTCACAAGTGGTTAAGGATCCAAAGGAGTATATTTGGCATCCAAAGATAATATTGGATCCTAATAAAGTCGGTGATCCGACAGTGAGAATAGTTGGAGGAGGTGCGGAAGAAATTTTTTTATTAGTATTCGGCTTGCCTCTACTTCTAGTGACAACCGTGGACAATTCAGACACAACTTCGGCGTTAACTAATGTCGGTGGAGCAGGTTCCCCATTGGGAATGCTTTCCGCAGCGGTTGTTGCTACTGGGGTAGCAAACGAGATTAACTGCGGAACCAACGGAGTAGTGGGTGAGTCAATTTCAAACTATTGAACTGAGAATTTAAAGCACTAAACTGATCATTTAACTTATGAAAGCAACGAATCAGATTATTAAGACCAACTCTTGTCTGTCTCATAAACATCCGCATTTCACACTCAACTTCTCGACAGGACTCACAACACTAGTTAATCCCAGTTCTTTTGACAATGGTAACTTTTCAGACAACATACAATTTTGTAGTATGTACACATAAAATTTGTTTTTTTTTTATATATATTTGAAAAAAAGCCATAACATACCGACATAGTCACATGGATCATAAATCTAAAACAAATACAGTCACTAAATTTGATATCTCTAGGTCATTCACACACTTAAAACGTCCATATGCATTGGCAAATAACTTTTGTTCTACTTATCCGATGTTTACCAAAATTACAGGGTATATTAAGAGTATTAAGCACAGAAGGCTTACCGAATTACACATCATTACACATAGAACTTTTGGAGTGGGCGTGGCATCCAACTTTTGAAATAAACTTGATCCGCGTAAAGAATGCAGGAACCTATGTACCAAATTTGGCGTCTCTATGTCTTATAGTCTCTGAGATCTTGGTGTTCATACGGGCAGACAGACTGACAAACTGACAGACGGACATGGCCATATCGTCTCGGCTGTTGACACTGATCAAGAATATATATACTTTATGGGGTCGGAGATGGCTTATAATACCCTTCTACCTTTTGGGTAGCGGGTATAAACACGTCTGTTTGCTACAAAGAGTGACAGCGAATACCACCATGCATCTAGATAGAAATTTAACATCTCTCATGGCTCGGTTCTTTCGGGACAGCTGGCATGTGCTGACAATTTCATTTGACAGGACAAATGTACAAGTTCTTATGTTTTTACAGTTCTTAAGTTCTTCTATACCAGTTACAAGAATCGCCCGATATTTAGCCCAGTCAGTATTGTTAGGGTTCCTGATGGTTTTTAAGAAAGTCAAGTCCCCACCTAGATATGTCAATGATGATGATCCTTTGATCTGACGTAGATGGTTGTTTGGAGACCCTCCATCTGTTTATCAGCTTAGAGCCTTCTGCATTAATAAAAGTTATATCTAACACCTCAGATCTATTCTTAGTAACAAAAGTCGGTCCAGACCCGACAGGGTCCGATAAAATCAAGACGACACTCATCTCGCTTATTAGTGTCTGTGCTACCCCAGACACTACTATGAGCTTTAGCGTCACAGCCTACGACGAGGGGTATTACGTTTGCATGACAGTGCTTTGCAAGTGCCTGGACACTCGGCTGTGGCGCTTCCTTCTGGTCACCAAGATAGTAGGTAGAGGCCCCGACGACCCTGCACCGCGTATTTGCCGCAGTGAGTTGCACTGCCACTAGGTCTCTGTTCAAAAATTGGGAGAGACAGAGAAATTTAATATCCTTTCGTAATAAGATACAGGCTCGTGGAGCCTGTTCTCTTAGATCCGAAGTAACTTCGTGGTACTTACCTCCTAGACCGCATATCCTTTCTCTGAAGGTCCAGGGCTCGTGTACTAGCACCAGCTCCAGTTCTAGCCTGGTCATCAACCTGCTGATAACAGCTGAAGATGCTTTAGCTTTGTGCAGGTCGATTTGTGCCACGCTGGTGCGAAATATTCTAGAGCTCCTTCTCGCTTGTAGGGTTCTGGAGAGCTGGCTCTGCCATCACGTCTGCAATCGTCCGCTCATCATCGGATGAGTGGGAGCTCTCCTCGGTCAGCTGCTCATCCATCATTTGCGTGGCGATGTTAAGATCCCCGATGGATGAGACGGTGCCCTCCTCTGTCCCGAGTAGCAGCAGAGCTGCTTCCTCTGCCATGTTGGTCTCATTGGACACTGAAGTGGTCACCGGCCTACTTGCGGCGTCCTCAGCTGGCTCCACCGCTGGGCTCCGCTTCTTGTGCAGCCGGCCAAACCTATAGTATAAGATTATACCACGGGAGTGCAGAAGCTTCAGTGCTTGCGCACCTAAGCCCAATGTCACCAGCTTTCCCTTCTTGATCGCTGTGCACCTTAGGACCGTCCAGGTGTCCAGTAGCACAATGCGGATCTGATCCTGAAGCAGGGCTATGGACTTGGCGTCCTCTTCGCCGACTGACCACGGCAGGTGCACCGTTACCACCTCCAGCGCAGTAATCTGGTCCTTCGGGCAGGTGCGTAACACCATCCCTGCTTCCACCATGATCTTCAAAACGGCGGCTTCCAGCCAGTCTTTCGACACTCTGTCCACGCAGTCCACAATTATCAGGCCTGTCCTGTAGTGGATGCCACTGAAGCCAAGGCTCTCGACCCAGCCCTTGCGCATCTCCTCTATTAGCGCCAGCTCAATCGCTCCTAGTTCTTCCCTAGTGAACATTCTTTGCGGGTTCTCCGTAGCCAACACCGCCATCCTGAAGGATTTAATGGCGTTGGCATACGAAACACCTGCTAGTTTTTGGGGCTGGGTCGGTGCTTGCCCTGCACCACCCTCCGTTAGGGTTCCACGGCGCTGCCTTTACATGTTGCCTTTTTTGGGGTTTGTTTGTAGCGATGTGTGGTGCAGCGAGCGTTTCCGTCTCGCCATCCACCCTGGCAACCGGAGACACATTTCTTGCCTTGTGATTTAGGGACTTCTGTCCTACCATTTCTGGCGCGAAGCGGTCAAACCACTTGCGTACTGCTCCACTGAGTACTGCTTCAGCGGGTCCTCTCGCTACGGAAATAGGGTTACCCGCAGTAGTGGTTGCAAGTTCCACCTTGGCATGCCCCACTTCCTTAGTACGTACGGCACCAGTAACAGGTGCAATCTCTGAGCCAGAGTTCATAACCCCTTTGGAGGTACTCAGATCAGAGTGCGAGCCTCCAGGTACTGACTTATTTTTGCAAGGGTTAGGGGCAGTGCCCCTCGACAGCTTTGTCCGGTCACCTTCGTCCAGAACAGCATTTTCGCTCGCAGGTAATCCTCGCTTTAACATTTTGTTAAGTCTGTCTATAAATTTGGACCCACGAGTGTAGGGGAAGATGGTCCACCATGCCATAGCCCCCATTTGCACTGTAAGTCCTTACTATACTACCCGCGGCGGACAGGTATCGGGTAGGCTCCGGTCGAGTACAGTCGGTTACCCCTCACTGAAAAACAAAGGTCATGGGTGCGGGTCGCATAACGCCCTGGCCTTAGGGGAGTTGGCTCCATAGCCACAGGACGTCACCTCCTATCATGTAATCATGTACTCCCCCATGCAACACCATACTTAAGTGCGTGCACAGGTTCCTGCCACGATGGACTTAACCAGACCCGTTCTGTGCTAGCCAGAAACACTGTAAGTCTGTTGCCCAGCCGACACCCTGACTTGTTTTACATTTTAAATATTGTGGGCGAGGCATCCAACATTTGAAATAAACTTGATCTGCGTAATGAATGAAGGAGTCTTTGTACCTGAGATCTAGGCCTTATAGAGCCAGACAGGCAGACAGACGGACAGATGGACATGCCTATATCGTTTCGGCTGTTGACACTGATCCAGTATAAATTTATTTTATGAGCTAAATTCAATTATTAATTAAGTAGGTTAGTAGTAAAGTTTTAAGATTGATAGCACTGTTAACGCTAGAAATCATGATGAAATCTATTATAGATATAACATAAAACTCTAAAAGGGTCATTCAATGCAATATTAGATCTACATAGGGGGAGAGCAAGCGAAATGTAACTACGGGGTAGTCTAGATGGAACGGAAAAGGTTAATCGCGATATTAATTGTGAAGAATCAATATCACCATTAATAAGATTAAAAATAAATAATATGCCAAGCATTATTATACGGTTAGCTAAAGAAGGTAGGCTTATTAAAAGAAGTCTACTACTATATGACGTCAATCTCACTTTAGCATTCCAGTTCAAGCCACGCAATGCGAATAAGACGAATTGTTTTTTAACATATTCAATCCGATCCTGGTGCACAGAATACTGCGGAGACCATACGCACGAACTGTATTCCAGAATCGGACGAACAAGTCTTAGTCATCAAATTCCTTTGTCCACCTCTTAATTGACCGTTTTAGAAATGTGGTCAGAAAATTTAAGTTTATGATCTAAGAGAATACCCAGATCAACACCAGTTATTCTTTTTTAATCGTTACCGTTCAGTAAGTAAGGGGCCAAATGTGGATTAATTTTATGGAAGGACATCACAACACATTTAGAACAGTTTAAATTTAAAAGGTTCACTTTTCACCATGGCTGAAAAGAGTCAAGATCTCTCTGCAACTAGAGTTGGCAAGGCTAATCTTTATACTGCAGGCATATTTTAACATCATCCACATACATTATTCATACGCGAGATAGCGTTAAAACATTAGGTAGATCATTTATGAACAATGTGAAAAGTAAGGGACCGAGATGGCTACCTTGAAAACTCCAGAGGTAACTCGGAATGTATAAGAAAAAATATTATAAAAAGAAACCTTTTGTGTTCTTTGGCTTAGATAGCTTGAAATCCAGCAAATCAAATTATTGGGAATCCAATTAAGTCAAGCTTATATAACAAAAGAGAATGATTTACTGAGTCAAAGCCTTTACTAAAATCGGTATAGATGACGTCAGTTTGTTCGTTCTTAAGGAAACCTGTAGAGTTTTCGGCGTCAGACTTACTTCCCTTCTTATGAAGAGGAATAATGAAAGACTCCTTCAATAAAGAGGGCAAAGTCGATTACTCAAGCGATAAATTAAATAATCTCAAAAGTCCGCAGCCAGAGCTCCATCTGGACCGAGCGAAAACACCGGCTTAACCATTTGAAGATTTCGAATCAGAGACTCCTCACTCATTAAGGAACTGAAGATACAATTCGACCGAGACAGGCTGTAAGGTTAGGACGCGTTAGAGATAGAAGAAGATGAACAAGTGGTTTGAAAAAAATAAGCTAATAGATCAGCGATCGCCTGACTAGAAATTGCTTTTGATTTATCGTAAGATAGACAAGGAGGATAAGAGAAAGACTTACGCTTAGTGTTTGGAAAATTAAGAAACTTTCTTGGGTTTTCAGAGAAGCTAACCCGACAGCGAGCAAAATAATTTTTATAACATACAACGTTAAGCTCGATAAAATTAGACCGAGAAATTATATATTGTGAAAAAGTTAAGGTAGAGCCTAAAATTTCAAACATTTTGTAAAGACTAGACTTCAGGTTCTTAAGATTAGAAAGTTGTTTACAAAACCAAGGAGGTTTATTAGATTATTAAGAAGTTGGATTAATTTGGGAAAGTTTGCCTTTCGAAAGCAACGATCGGCAGGTACATCAGAATTAGTGAGTACAGATCACCTAAGTTAGATCCTTAACTCTAGAGTTGGATGATAAGGGTCTTCAGGAGATGCAAATTAGTTTTTTGAAGATGAAGAAGAAGAAGGGGCAAGCCTTGATTCAATAATCTGTTTCATTGGTGGAACCCCCACAAGTGGTTTAGGATCCAAATGAGTATATTTGGTATCCAAAGATAATATTGGATCCTAATAAAGTCGGTGATCCGACAGTGAGAATAGTTGGAGGAAGTGCGGAAGAAATTGTTTTATTAGTATTCGGCTTGCCTCTACTTCTAGTAACAACCGTGGACAATTCAGACGCAACTTCGGCGTTAACTAATGTCGGTGGAGCAGGTTCCCTATTGGGAATGCTTTCCGCAGCGGTTGTTGCTACTGGGGTAGCAAACGAGATTAACTGCGGAACTAACGGAGTAGTGGGTGAGTCACTTTCAAACTATTGAAATGAGAATTCAAAGCAATAAACTGATCGTTTAACTTATGAAAGCAGCCAATCAGATTATTAAGACCATTTCTTGTCTGTCTCATAAACATCCGCATTTCACACTCAACTTCTCGACATGACTCACAACACTAGTTAATCCCAGTTCTTTTGGCAATGGCATCTGCAACTAGCCCTGAATAACCTACACACTTTACGTATACTACATTATCACAGAGCCACGCCGCTTTCCGCCCGATTTTGGGGTCGGAAAGGGGCGTGGCAAAAATCTAAAACAAATTTGATCTGCGTAAGACCTACACGAATACTGTCACCAAATTTGATATCTCTAGGTCATTCACACACTTAAAACGTCCATATGCATTGGGCACAACTATTTTGATAAATAATTTAACAAATAAATTTTGTTCTACTTATCCGATGTTTACCACAATTACAGGATATATTGAGAGTATTAAGCACAGAAGGCTTACCAAATTACACATCATTACACAAAGAACTTTTGGAGGGGGCGTGGCATCCAATTTTTGAAATAAACTTGATCTGCGTAAAGAATGCAGGAACCTATGTACCAAATTTGGCGTCTCTATGTCTTATAGTCTCTGAGATCTTGGTGTTCATACGGGCAGACAGACTGACAGACTGACAGACGGACTTGGCTATATCGTCTCGACTGTTGACACTGATCAAGAATATATATACTTTATGGGGTCGGAGATGGCTTATAATACCCTTCTACCTTTTGGGTAGCGGGTATAAACACGTCTGTTTGCTACAAAGAGTGACAGCGAATACCTTTGCATCTAGATAGAAATTTAACATCTCTCATGACTCGGTTCTATCGAGACAGCTGGCATGATAAGCATGCATGACTGTGCTGACAATTTCATTTGACAGGACAAATGTACAAGTTCTTATATTTTTACAGTTCTTAAGCCTGTCTATACCAGTTACAAGAATCGCCCGATATTTAGCCCAGTCAGTATTGTTGGGGTTTCTGATGGTTTTTAAGAAAGTCAAGTCCCCACCTAGATATGTCAAAGATGATGATCCTTTGATCTGACATAGATGGTTCTTTGGGGTATTCCGTTTGCATGACAAAGCTTTGCAAGTGCTAGGCCACTTGGCGGTGGCGCTTCCTTCTGGTCACCAGGAAAGTAGGTAGAGGCCACGACGACCCCGCACCGCGTATTTGCCGCAGTGAGTTGCACTGCACTAGGCTCTGTTCAAAAATTGGGAGAGACAGAGAAATTTAATATCCTTTCGCAATAAGATACAGGCTCGTGGAGTCTGTTTGTTTTCTTAGATCCGAAATAACTTCGTGGTACTTACCTCCTAGACCGCATATCCTTTCTCTGAAGGTCCAGGGCTCGTGTACTAGCACCAGCTCCAGTTCTAGCATGGTCATCAACCTGCTGATAACAGCTAAAGCTGCTTTAGCTATGTGCAGGTCGATTTGTGCCAAGCTAGTGCGAAACATTCTACAGCTTCTTCTCGCTTGTAGGGTTCTGAAGAGCTGCCTCTGCCATCACGTCTGCAATTGTCCGCCCATCATCGGATGAGTCGGAGCTCTCCTCGGTCAGCTGCTCATCCATCATTTGCGTGGCGATGTTAAGATCCCCGATGGATGAGACGGTGCCCTCCTCTGCCCCGAGTAGCAGCAGAGCTGCTTCATCTGCCATGTTGGCCTCATTGGACACTGAAGTGGTCACCGGCCTACTTGCGGCGTCTTCATCTGGCTTCACCGCTGGGCTCCGCTTCTTGTGCAGCCAGCCAAACCTATATGTATAGGATCATACCACGGGAGTGCAGAAGCTTCAGTGCTTGCGCACCTAAGCCCATTATCACCATCTTTCCCTCCTTGATCGCTGTGCACCTTAGGACCGTCGAGGCATCCAGTAGCACAGGATCTGATCCCGCAGTAGGGCTATGGACTTGGCGTCCTCTTCGCCGACTGACCACGGCAGGTGCACCGTTACCACCTCCAGCGCAGTAATTTGGTCCTCCGGGTAGGTGCGTAACACCACCCCTACTCCCACCATGATCTTCAAGACGGCGGCTTCCAGCCAGTCTTTCGACACTCTTTCCACGCAGTCCACAATAATCAGGCCTGTCCTGCAGTGGATGCCATTGAAGCCAAGGCTCTCGACCCAGCCCTTGCGCATCTCCTCTATTAGCGCCAGCTCAATCGCTCCTAGTTCTTCCCTAGTGAACATTCTTTGCGGGTTCTCCGTAGCCAACACCGCCATCCTGAAGGATTTAATGGCGTTGGCATATGAAATACCTTCCTTTAGGGTTCCTCGACGCTGCCTTTACATGTTGTCTTTTTTGGGTTTGTTTGTAGCGATGTGTGGTGCAACGGGCGTTTCCGCCTCGCCATCCACTCTAGCAACCGGAGACACATTTCTTTGCCTTGTGACTTAGGGACTTATGTCCTACCATTTCTGGCGCGAAGCCATTCTTACCGTAGCGATCAAACCACTTGCGTACTGCTCCACTGAGTACTGCTTCAGCGGGTCCTCTCGCTACGGAAATAGGGTTACCCGCAGTAGTGGTTGCAAGTACCACCTTGGCATGCCCCACTTCCTTAGTCCGTACGGCACCAGTAACAGGTGCAATCTCTGAGCCAGAGCTCATAACCCATTTGGAGGTACTCAGAGCAGAGTGCGAGCCTCCAGGTACTGAGATCTTTTTGCAATGGTTAGGGGCAGTGCCCCTCGATAGCTTTGTCCGGTCACCTTCGTCCAGAACAGCATTTTCGCTCACAGGTAATCCTCGCTTTAACATTTTGTTAAGTCTGTCCATAAATTTGGTTACACGAGTGTGGGGGAAGATGGTCCACCATGCCATAGCCCCCATTTGCACTGTAAGTCCTTACTATACTACCCGCGGCGGACAGGTATCGGGTAGGCTCCGGTCGAGCACAGTCGGTTACCCCTCACTGAAAACCAAAGGTCATGGGTGCGGGTCGCATAACGCCCTGGCCTTAGGGGAGTGAGTTGGCTTCATAGCCACAGGACGTCACCACTGCCCTACCTCCTATCATGTAATCATGTACTCCCCCATGCAACACCATACTTAAGTGAGTGCACAGGTTCCTGCCACGATGGACTTAACCAGACCCGTTCTGTGCTAGCTAGAAACACTGTAGGTCTGTTGCCCAGCCGACACCCTGACTTGTTTTACATTTTAAATATTGTTCCTCATAATCAGCTGTCACTCTTTGTAGCAAACAGACGTGTTTTTTTTGAGCACCCCGCAATTTTCTTTTTTTTATTTAACAAACAGTGTTTAATAATATTCTTTAAAGTAATTACTTTAATCGTTTGCTACATCGCGAATTCTATCCTGTGATAGTGCATGACATTGGTTTGTTTACTAAATAGTGAATTTTATTTGTGCCTTTTTGAGCTCTGTTTATTTCTACATAAACTGAGTTCAAAGTTTTGTTGTTGTGGTAAGCATTAGATTTTGCGTGTCTACTTTTTGTGTTTTCCTTCCCGCTCGCAGTGTGACGGTTTCGCTCTCAACAACTCTCAGTTGACAGTATTCCGTTAGTGGCATTCTCTGCTCTCACTGCTTGCTCTACTGTTTTGTTGTTGTTAACCTGCTCCACCGACATTAGTTAACGCCGAAATTGTGTTTGAATTGTCCACGGTTGTCACTAGAAGTAGAGGCAAGCCGAATCATAATAAAAAAATGTTTTCCGCACCTCCTCCAACTATTCTCACTGTCGGATCACCAACTTTATTAGGTTACAAAGGCAATATACCAAATATTACTCCTTTGGCTCCTAAACCACTTGTGGGGGTTCCACCAATGAAACAGATTTTTGTTTCAAGGCTTACCCCTGATCTCACGTCAGATGACGTAAAGGCTTTCATTATAGCCAAAATTAAAAATGCCAATGCCAATGGAAAAATTTAAATTTGCTTATGATAGACAAATTACATCTTTCAAGATCAATGTCGCACCTTTACTTTTTGAAACCATATGCTCGCAAACTTTTTGGCCAGAGTATTTGGTGGTAAGAGAATTCAAAGCCAAAGATAAAAATCGGACTCCGATTGGGATTTTACCAAATGTACCTGTACAATCTCAATCTCAATCTCAAACTTCTTCTTCTTCTTCATCATCTTCAAAAACTAATTTCAACATTTCTTATAACCTATCAAAATGTGCGTAGTTTGCGTAGTAAAATAAGTAAGCTATACGTCGACAGTTTAGCTTTTTCTACTGATGTAGTTATGTTTTCGGAAACCTGGTTAAGTTCGGATATTTCTGATTCCGAACTCTTTCCGTCAAAGTTCACTATTTACAGGCAAGATAATTCCACTCCAACTTCTCATCGAAACCATTACATTATAATAATCCTAATAATATAGAGTTTCTTTCTATAAAAGTACATTTTTATGGTGCAAGTTTATTTCGTACTTGCTCATATATACCTCCGTAGTCCGATTTATCTATATACCAGGATCATCTGGAAGCAATAAAATCTGTATTTGCCTTGTTATCCGACAAAGATCATGTTGTTGTTCTAAGAGACTTTAACCTTCCTGGAACAGCTTGGTATCCTTGTGATAACTTTTGTTTTCTTATTCCTTCGAACCGACATGACTTTATGGATGGTTTACTTGAATTATCTTTGGGTCAAATTAACAATATAAGAAATTCTCTTTGCCGGCAATTAGAACTGTGCTTTGTCTCTGAACCTACCAGCGTAGTTCTATCTAGATCGGAACCCCTTACATCTCCTGAAGACCCTTATCATCCAACTCCGGAGTTAAGGATCGAACTTAGCAGATCAGTACTCACTAATTCTGATGTACCTGCCGATCGAGTTCGTTGCTTTCAAAGGCAAACTTTCCCAAATTAATCAATTTTCTTAATGGAATTGATTGGTCTAATTTGTACTCCTGTACTGACATAAGTTCCGCCGTCAATTTGTTCTATAATAATAAACCTCCTTGGTTTTGTAAGCAACTTTCTAACCTTATGACTCTACAAAAAGTTTAAAATTTCAGGCTCTACCTTAACTTTTTCGCAATATATAATTGCTCGGTCTAATTTTATCGAGTTTATCTCTGTGTGTTATAAAAATTACTTAGCTCGCTGTCGGGTTAGTTTCTCTGAAAACCCAAGAAAGTTTTTGAATTTTGTAAACAATAAGCGTAGGTCTTCCTCTTATCCTCCTTGTCTATCTTACGAAACGGCGAAAGCAAATTCTGGTCAGGCCATCGCTGATCTATGTGCTTCTTTTTTTCAAACTACTTATTCTTCTTCTTCCTACTCTAATGCGCCCTTTCCTTACTGCCTGTTTCGGTAGAATTGTATCTTCAGTCCCTTAATGAGTGCGGGTTTCTGATTCAATATCTTCAAATGGTTAAGCCGGTGTTTTCGCCCGGTCCGGATGGAGTTCCTGGCTGTGTACTTCGGTACGGAGACGAGGCTTTATGCAGACCGTTTCTGAAATTATTTGATTTATCACTTGAGTCATCGACTTTTTCCTCTTTATGGAAGGAGTCTTTCATTATTCCTCTCCATAAGAAGGAAAGTAAGTCTGACGCCAAAAACTATAGAGGAATATGTAAATTGTCTGCTATACCAAAAGTTTTTCAGAAGATATTAACAAGTCATTTACGACATTTTTGTAGTTCTAATATTTCCCCCTACCACCACGGATTTGTGAAACATAGATCCACTGTTACTAATCTTCTTGAGCTTTCTTCGTTCGTTAACCATGGTTTCCTTAAAAACGAACAAACTAACGTCATCTATAACGATTTTAGTAAAGCCTTTGACTCAGTAACTCATTCTCTTTTGTTATATAAGCTTGACTTAATTGGATTTCCCAATAATTTGATTTGCTGGATTTCAAGCTATCTAAGCCAAAGAACGCAAAAAGTTTCTTATAATAATTTTCTTTCTAATACATTCAGAGTTACCTCAGGAGTTCCCCAGGGTAGCCATCTCGGTCCCTTACTTTTTACATTGTTCATAAATGATCTACCTACTGTTTTGACGCAATCTCGTGTACTAATGTATGCAGATGATGTTAAAATATGCCTGCAGTACAGGGATTGCCCACGCCATATCAAGTTGCAGAGACATCTTGACTCTTTCCAGTCATGGTGCAAAGTGAAATTGTTAAATTTAAATTGCTCTAAATGTGTTGTGAGGTCCTTCTATAAAGTTAATCCATATTTGGCCTCTTACTTACTGAACGGTAACGATATAAAAAGAATTACTGCTGTTGATCTGGGTATTGTCTTAGATCATAAACATAAATTTTCTGACCACATTTCTAGAACAGTCAATAAAGCTATGTCTGTTCTCGGTTTCATTAAGAGGTGGTCAAAGGAATTTGATGACCCTTATATTACTAATACCCTTTCTACTTCACTCGTTAGTCCATTTTATTTATTTTTAATCTTATTAATGGTGATATTGATTCTTCAGAGTTAATATCGCGACTAACCTTTTCCGTTCCATCTAGACTAACCCGTAGTTACATTCCGCTTGCTCTCCCCCTTGGTAGATCTATTTTTGCATTGCATGGCCCTTTTAGCGTTTTATTTTTTAACTATAATAGATTTTATTATGTATTTTCTAGCGCTAACACTGCTTTTAATCTTAAAACTTTACTACTAACCTATTTAACTAATAATTAGACCGAATTTAGCTTATAGTAATAAATTAAAATTTGTTCATTCCACCCGTTTCTCTCTTATGTCCGATTCTGTTATTCCATTTTATGCTATCCGCTTTTTTTTGCATGTCCGAACGCGAATCGTGTCGTTCGTCTTGCGACAGCGCAGTATAAAGATTAGCCATGCCAAATCTAGTTTCAGAGAGATCTTGACTCTTTTTAGCCATGGTGAAAAGTGAACTTTTTAAATGTAGACTGCTCTAAATGTGTTGTGATGTCCATCCATAAAATTAATCCACATTTGGCCATTTACTTACTGAACGGTATCGATTTAAAAAGAATAACTGGTGTTGATCTGGGTATTCTCTTGGATCATAAACATACATTTTCTGACCACATTTCTAAAACGGTGAATTAAGAGGTGGACAAAGGAATTTGATGTCTAAGACCCTTTATACTTCACTTGTTCTTCCGATTCTGGAATCGTTCGTGCGTTCGTGCGAATGTTCTCCGCAGTATTCTGTGCAGCAGGATCGGATTGAATATGTTAAAAAACAATTCCTCTTATTTGCATTGCGTGGCTTGAACTGGAATGCTAAAGTGAGATTGACGTCATATAGTAGTAGACTTCTTTTAATAAGCCTACCTTCTTTAGCTATCCGTAGAATAATGCTTGGCATTTTATTTATTTTTAATCTTATTAATGGTGATATTGATTCTTCACAATTAATATCGCGATTAACCTTTTCCGTTCCATCTCGACTAACCCGTAGTTACATTCCGCTTGCTCTCCCCCTATGTAGATCTAATCTTGCATTGCATGACCCTTTTAGAGTTTTATGTTATATCTATAACATATTTCATCATGATTTCTAGCGTTAACAGTGCTATCAATCTTAAAACTTTACTACTAACCTACTTAATTAATAATTGAATTTAGCTCATAAAATAAATTTATACTGGATCAGTGTCAACAGCCGAGACGATATAGGCATGTCCATCTGTCCGTCTGTCTGCCTGTCTGGCTCTATAAGGCCTAGATCTCAGGTACAAAGACTCCTTCATTCATTATGCAGATCAAGTTTATTTCAAATGTTGGATGTCTCGTCCACAATATTTAAAATGTAAAACAAGTCAGGGTGTCGGCTGGGCAACAGACCTACAGTGTTTCTGGCTAGCACAAAACGGGTCTGGTTAAGTCCATCGTGGCAGGAACCTGTGCACTCACTTAAGTATGGTGCTGCATGGGGGAGTACATGATTACATGATTGGAGGTAGAGCAATGGTGACGTTCTTAGGCTATGGCGCCAACTCATTCCCCTAAGGCCAGGGCATTATGCGACCCGCACCCATGACCTTTGGTTTTAAATCAGGGGTACCCGACTGTGCTCGACCGGAGCCTACCCGATACCTGTCCGCCGCGGGTAGTATAGTAAGGACTTACAGTGCAAATGGGGGCTATGGTACGGTGGACCATCTTCCCCCACACTCGTGGGTCCAACAAAATGCTAAAGCGGGGATTACCTGCGAGCAAAAATGCTGTTCTGGACGAAGGTGACCGGACAAAGCTATTAAGGGGCACTGTCTGTAAGAGGAACTCAGTACCTGGAGACACACACTCTGGTCCGAGTACCTCCAAAGGGGTTATGAGCTCTGGCTCAGAATTGTATCTTCAGTTCCTTAATGAGCGAGGAGTCTCTGATTCGAAATCTTCAAATGGTTAAGCCGGTGTTTTCGCTCGGTCCAGATGGAGCTCCGGCTGTGGACTGTTGAAATTATTTAATTTATCGCTTGAGTAATCGACTTTGCCCTCTTTATTGAAGGAGTCTTTCATTATTCCTCTTCATAAGAAGGGAAGTAATTTTAGTAAAGACTTTGACTCAGTAAATCATTCGCTTTTGTTATATAAGCTTGACTTAATTGGATTCCCAATAATTTGATTTGCTGGATTTCAAGCTATCTAAGCCAAAGAACACAAAAGGTTTCTTTTAATAATATTTTTTCTTATATATTCCGAGTTACCTCTGGAGTTTTCAAGGTAGCCATCTTGGTCCCTTACTTTTCACATTGTTCATAAATGATCTACCTAATGTTTTAACGCAATCTCGCTTATCTCGCTGCAGTATAAAGATTAGCCATGCCAAATCTAGTTGCAGAGAGATCTTGACTCTTTTTAGCCATGGTGAAAAGTGAACTTTTTAAATGTAGACTGCTCTAAATGTGTTGTGATGTCCATCCATAAAATTAATCCACATTTGGCCATTTACTTACTGAACGGTATCGATTTAAAAAGAATAACTGGTGTTGATCTGGGTATTCTCTTAGATCATAAACATACATTTTCTGACCACATTTCTAAAACGGTCAATTAAGAGGTGGACAAAGGATTTTGATGACCCTTATATAACTAAGACCCTTTATACTTCACTTGTTCGTCCGATTCTGGAATATGGTTCGTGCGTATGGTCTCCGCAGTATTCTGTGCACCAGGATCGAATTGAATATGTTAAAAAACAATTCCTCTTATTTGCATTGCGTGGCTTGAACTAGAATGCTAAAGTGAGATTGACGTCATATAATAGTAGACTTCTTTTAATAAGCCTACATTCTTTAGCTAACCGTAGAATAATGCTTGGCATTTTATTTATTCTTATTAATTTTATTTAATCTTATTAATGGTGAAATTGATTCTTCACAATTAATATCGCGATTAACCTTTTCCGTTCCATCTCGACTAACCCGTAGTTACATTCCGCTTGCTCTCCCCCTATGTAGATCTAATCTTGCATTGCATGACCCTTTTAGAGTTTTATGTTATATCTATAACATATTTCATCATGATTTCTAGCGTTAACAGTGCTTTCAATCTTAAAACTTTACTACTAACCTACTTAATTAATAATTGAATTTAGCTCATAAAATAAATTTATACCGGATCAGTGTCAACAGAAGAAACGATATAGGCATGTCAAACTGTCCGTCTGTCTGTCTGTCTGGCTCTCTTAGACCTAGATCTCAGGTACAAAGACTCCTTCATTCATTACGCAGATCAAGTTTATTTTTTTTTATTTGGTTAAGTCCATCGTGACAGGAACCTGTGCACTCACTTAAGTATGGTGTTGCATGGGGGAGTACATGATTACATGATAGGAGTTGGGGCAGTGGTGACGTCCTGTGGCTATGGAGCCAACTCACTCCCCTAAGGCCAGGGCGTTATGCGACCCGCACCCATGACCTTTGGTTTTCAGTGAGGGCTAACCGACTGTGCTCGACCGGAGCCCCTACCCCCTGTCCGCCGCGGGTATAATGGTAATGACTTACAGTGCAAATGGGGGCTATGGCATGGTGGACCATCTTCCTCTACACTCGTGGGTCCAAATTCATAGACAGACTTAACAAAATGTTAAAGCGAGGATTACCTGCGAGCGAAAATGCTGTTCTGGACGAAGGTGACCGGACAAAGCTATCGAGGGGCACTGCCCCTAACCCTTGCAAAAAGATCTCAGTACCTGGAGGCTCGCACTCTGCTCTGAGTACCTCCAAAGGGGTTATGAGCTCTGGCTCAGAGATTGCACCTGTTACTGGTGCCGTACGGACCAAAGAAGTGGGGCATGCCTAGGTGGTACTTGCAACCACTACTGCGGGTAACCCTATTTCCGTAGCGAGAGGACCCGCTGAAGCAGTACTCAGCGGAGCAGTACGCAAGTGGTTTGACCGCTACGGTAAGAATGGCTTCGCGCCAGAAATGGTAAGACAGAAGGCTGCACCACACATCGCTACAAACAAACCCCAAAAAAGGCAACATGTAAAGGCAGCGCCGAGGAACCCTAAAGGATGGTGGTGCAGGGCAAACACCTACCCAGACCCACAAACTAGCAGGTGTTTCGTATGCCAACGCCATTAAATCCTTCAGGATGGCGGTGTTGGCTACGGAGAACCCGCAAAAAATGTTCACTAGAGAAGAACTAGTAGCGATTGAGCTGGCGCTAATAGAGGTGCGCAAGGGCTGGGTCGAGAGCATCCACTACAGGACAGGCCAGATTACTGACTGAGTGACGAAAGACTGGCTGGAAGCCGCCGTCATGAAGATCATGGTGGAAGCAGGGGTGGTGTTACGCATCTGCCCGGAGGACCAGATTACTGCGCTGGAGGTGGTAACGGTGCAACTGCCGTGGTCAGTCGGCGAAGAGGACGCCATGTCCATAGCCCTGCTGCGGGATCAGATCCGCATTGTGCTACTGGACACCTCGACGGTCCTAAGGTGCACAGCGGTCAAGGAGGGAAAGCTGGTGACAATAGGCTTAGGTGCGCAAGCACTGAAGCTTCTGCACTCCTATGATATGATCCTATACTATAGGTTTGGCCGGCTGCACAAGAAGCGGAGCCCAGCGATGGAGCCAGCTGAGGACGCCGCAAGTATGCCGGTGACCACTTCAGTGTCCAATGAGGCCAACATGGCAGAGGAAGCAGCTCTGCTGCTACTCGGGGCAGAGGAGGGCACCGTCTCATCCATCGGGGATCTTAACATCGCCACGCAAATGATGGATGAGCAGCTGACCGAGGAGAGCTCCGACTCATCCGATGATGAGCGGACAGTTGCAGACGTGATGGCAGAGCCAGCTCTCCAGAACCCTACAAGCGAGAAGGAGCTCTAGAATGTTTCGCACCAGCGTGGCACAAATCGACCTGCACAAAGCTAAAGCAGCTTTAGCTGTTATCAGCAGGTTGATGACCAGGCTAGAGCTGAGCTGGTGCTAGTACACAAACCCTGGACCGTCAGAGGAAGGATCTGCGGTCTAGGAGGTAAGTACCACGAAGTCAATTCGGATCTTAGAGAGCAGACTCCACGAGCCTGTATCTTAGTCTCTCCCAATTTTTGATACGAGGTGCAGGATCGTCGTATTGTAGAAGGCTCTAAGTTGATAAGCAAATGGAGAGTCTCCAAAGAACCATCTATGTCAGATCACAGGATCATCCTCATTGACTTAGGTGGGAACTTGACTTTCTTCAAAACTATCAGGAACCCCAACAAAACTGACTGGGATAAGTATCAGGCGATTCTTGTAACTAGTATAGACAGGCTTAAGAACTGTAAAAAGACAAGAACTTGAACAGACACCACAGTCATGCATGCTTACCATGCCAGCTGTCCCGAAAAAACTGTCGCCTCCAACAGGGATAACCCCTGGTGGAAGAGCAAACTCAGCTTGCTTAGGACGACAGTCAGGAAGCAGTACAATACGGCCAAACAAAGTGAGGCAAGGTGGAAAGCATACACTTCCAAACTCAAGAAATTCGGAAGTGCAAGCGAGCGCACTTTCGAAATTTCCAATACCTTCTGCCATACCTGATAAGTATTTATACCCGCTACCCATAGGCTAGAAGGGTATTATAACTTAGTGCCAACAGGAAATGTATGTAACAGGCAGAAGGAGCCCTCTCCGACACCATAAAGTATATATATTCTTGATCAGTGTCAACAGCCGAGACGATATAGCCATGTCCGTCTGTCAGTCTATCCGTTTGTCCGTCAGTCTATCCGTATGAACACCTAGATCTCAGAGACTATAAGACATAGTACATAGGTTTCTTTATTCCTTACGCAGATCAAGTTTGTTTCAAAAGTTGGATGCCACGCCCCCTTCGCCCACAATAAGCTATAATCTAGAAAAAGTCAAAGTTTTTTTTATGTAAGAATGCGTATAACTCCAAAAGTTTTTTGTGAAATGATGTGTAATTTGGTAACCCATCTTCGCTTAACACTCTTAATATACCCTGTAAAAATCGGATAAGTAGAACAAATGTTATTCGTTAAATTATTTATCAAAATTGTTGTGCCCAATGAACATGGACGTTTTAAGTGTGTGAATGACCTAGAGATATCAAATTTGGTGACAGTATTCGTGTAGCTCTTACGCAGATCAAGTTTGTTTTAGATTTTTGCCACGCCCCTAAAAACTGGAAAAGCCGTAATAATGGACCTAGAGCACTGAATTTTGGTATGCAAAATAATAATTATATTCTCAATGATTCCTTTCAATTTGGTTGAGATCGAATGATAAACAAGGAAGTTATTAATGAATCAATTTTATATGCAAAATTCTTTTGCAGCTGCTCGCGCTTTGTTTGTTTAGTTGACAGTGTGACCATGTCGGTATGTAATGGATTTTTTAAAAATATGTATACACAAAACAAACAAATTTCAGCATATTCTGTGGTATATTTTTTGTTGAAATATCATTTAAGCTTTTTGTTTTCTCTCGGAATAGGTTGCGGGCATCATACGGTCGAGCACTCTCGACTGTAGCTTTCTTACTTGCTTTACAGGTAATTTAGCTCTGGGGTACATACCCACGGCTTGGAGGACGGCCAGGGTGATTTTTATACCTAAAGTGGGCAAAAAGGACCCCTTTCAGCCCAAATCTTTTAGGCCCATCAGCCTGACCTCCTTCATGCTAAAGGAAGAGTTGGGCCTATCACCAAAAAAAATGAGATGGATGTACCCGACCTATTGTGCCTATTGTAAGACCCATTGTCAGTTATGGTGTGGTAGTTTGGGCCAGACGGAGTGAACGAGCTAACACTAAAATGCAACTGGGTAAAGTCCAGAGGCTAGCTTCATTATAGACAAAATTAAAAATGCCAATCCAAAAGTGGAAAAATTTAAATTTGCTTATGATAGACAAATTGCATCTTTCAAGATTAATGGCGCACCTCCACTTCTTGAAACCATATGCTGGTAAAAGAGTTTACGTAGTAAAGTAAGCAAGCTATACGTCGACAATTCCACTTTTTCTTCTGATGTAGTTGTGTTTTCGGAAACCTGGTTAAGTTGGGATATTTCTGATTCCGAACTCTGTCCGGCAAAGTATATATTTACGCGAAAGATCGTTCTTCCCGAAGAGGCGGTGGTGTTCTATTTGCAGTAGACTCCAACCTCTCAGCGGAGCCATTACATTATAATAACCCTAATAATATAGAGTTTCTAATTATAAAAGTATGTTTTCATTGTGTATTGTGTAAGTTTATTTCTTACTTGCTCATATATACCACCGTCGTCCGATTTATCTGTATATCAAATCTGTTTTTGCCTTGTTATCCGACAAAGATCATATTGTTGTTCTAGGAGACTTTAACCTTCCTGGAACAGCTTGGTATCCTTCTGATAACTTTTATTTTTATATTCCTTCAAACCGACATGGCTTTATTGATCGATTACTTGAATTATCTTTGGGTCAAATTAACAATATACGAAATTCTCTTTACCGGCATTTGGATCTGAGCTTTGTCTCTGAACCTACCAGCGTAGTTCTATCTAGATCGGAACCCCTTGCATCTGCTGAAGACCCTTATCATCCAACTCTAGAGTTAAGGATCGAACTTAGCAGATCTGTAATCACTAATTCTGATGTACCTGCCGATCGAGTTCGTTGCTTTCGAAAGGCAAACTTTCCCAAATTAATCCAACTTCTTAATAATCTAATAAACCTCCTTGGTTTTGTAAACAACTTTCTAATCTTAAGAACCTGAAGTCTAGACTTTACAAAAAGTTTGAAATTTCAGGCTTTACCTTAACTTTTTCACAATATATAATTGCTCGGTCTAATTTTATCGAGCTTAACATTGTATGTTATAAAAATTACTTTGCTCGCTGTCGGGTTAGCTTCTCTGAAAATCCAAGAAAGTTTCTTAATTTTCCAAACACTCAGCGTAAGTCTTCCTCTTATCCTCCTTGTCTATCTTACGAAAATTCGAAAGCAAATTCTGGTCAGGCGATCGCTGAGCAATGTGCTTCTTTTTTTCAAACTACTTATTCTTCTTCTTCCTACTCTAACGCGCCTTATCCTTACAGACTGTCTCGGTCGAATTGTATCTTCAGTTCCTTAATGAGTGAAGAGTCTCTGATTCGAAATTTATTTTTTATTTTATTTTATTTAAAGTCGACTATGAACAGTCGACATTGAAGAAATTAATAAAATCATGACTAAAAGAGTAAAATTATGATTACAAATATTTTTGTAGTTTAAAATAGAAAAAAAAAATAATAAATAATTCAATTAAAAATAAAATATGAAATATCTGGGGGTGTTTAAGCAATATTAATCTAACCCAGCATTCGCTGTATGGATTGGGGAAAACCCCAATCAGGTCAGATGGTAGGTTAGTTAACTAGTATTTAATTTTTGTTTTAAATTCCAACACCATGTTAGTTGCTAATTATTGTTAGCTAAGAATGATAGAATACAATTTTTAATATTTAGAAGAGATGCATCGGCGTTGAAAACACAGTAGAGTCTGTTGTAGTCAGCATAGAGAACTCGTAAAGGTTCATGCTTAGAATAGTTAGTTGTACATAGGTTAAGGGATAAAGGTATGAAGTTACGTGTGTGTCTAACTGGGACAGAAAGGTTTATATGCCTAAGAAGGTAGGTAGAATCAATTTCACCCTTTAGTAGTTTGACTATAAACATAACCCCAAGCATGCTACGACGATTAGTTAATGAGGGAAGATTAAGTAAAAGAAGTCTACTATTATAAGAGGGTAAGTCAATACCTGAAACCCAGTTAAAGCCTCTCAACGCAAAAGCAGAAATTTCTTTTGTACAGACTCGATAAGATTTTTATGATTTGAGTATTGTGGTGACCAAATACAAGAACCGTATTCCAGAATGGGACGGACAAGCGAAACAAAAAGAAGCTTTGTCGTATAAGGGTCATCAAATTCCTTTGCCCATCGCTTGATGAACCCAAGAACTTGAGTCGCTTTGTTGACAGTAATTGAAATGTGTTTGTCAAACTTTAGCCTATGATCTAGAAGAATTTCTAAATCATTCACATCGTCTACTCTAATCAGAGGTACCATATTAAGAGTATAATTACTGATGTTAGCGGAGTTTCTGTAAAACGACATAACCTTACATTTCGAACAATTTAGTAGTAGATAATTACTGTTACACCAGGAATAAAAACAATCAATATCAGCTTGCAATAGAGAGTTAGAAGCTATATTATTATAAGTTAGGCAAATCTTGACATCATCAGCATACATTAAAATATTAGAATTTAAAATAACATTGGGCAGATCGTTAATGAAAAGGTTAAAAAGAAGAGGACCGAGATGACTACCCTGAGGAACACCTGAGGTTACAAAGACAGGTTTAGAAGTTGCGGATTTAAATATTACTGTTTGAGTTCTATTATTAAGATAGTCAGATACCCATAATAGAAAATTATATGGAAATCCAATCAAGTTTAATTTTTTAACTAAAAGGAAATAGTTAACAGAGTCAAAAGCTTTACTAAAGTCAGTATAAATAACATCAGTCTGCAACTTATTCTGAAAACTTTTGATCACTAGAGATGAAAACTCTAATAGATTGGTAGTCGTAGATCTCTATTTCACAAAACCATGCTGGAAGGGAGAGACAATAGATCTACAAAAATGACTAAGTTGAGATGTAATAATTTTCTCAAAGAGTTTCGGTATAACGGTCAATTTGGAAATACCTCTATAATTATTAACGTTATGTTTCGAACCATTTTTATGCAAGGGGATTATGAATGAATCCTTCCATATAGCCGGGAAAGAGGCAGACTCAACAGACAAAATAAATAATTTATGTAAAAGTAAATGCAATGATTCCGCACAATACCTAAGGACACAGCCTGGAATACCACCTGGACCGGGTGCAAATACAGGTTTTATTTGATTGAGTTCGCTTAAAACGGAGTATTCAGTGATCACAGGTTCAGGAATAAAGTTAGACTTTTGCAAGTTATAGGGATAAGATATATGAGGTGAGTAGCTGTCAATTGAGTAAGTAGATTGAAAGAAATCTGCAAACAGATCGGCAGCGGCCTGATCACTGCATGCAGTCTTATTTTGAAATAAAATTGAGGAAGGTAGTAAAGAACATTTTCGTTTAGAGTTAACAAAATTATAGAACTGTCTTGGATTCTGAGCAAACTGTAACCGACACCGACGCAGATAAATACTGTAAAGTTGGGTGTTAAGTGAAACGAAATTCGATTTAGCAATAGCATATCGAGCGAAATCAGAATAATTTCCTGTGCGTTGATATTTTTTGAAATATCGTGACTTTAGGTTTTTTAATCCACTTAATTCCCGAGAAAACCAAAGTGGCCTATAAGACTTCAATGGATATCTACGAGGAACACACTGGACAAAAAAATTTTGTTGCGTATTATAAAAAATAGTCAAAGCACCTTCTAAATTAATGGAATCATGAAAAAGAGACCAATCATAATTTAAGATAAGGTCATTTAATTTATAAAAATTTGCCTTTTTAAAACAAAGTGGTCTATTTACTGGCTTAGGTATGTCAATGTGCTCAGAAACCGGTAGTTCAAAAGACAACTCAAAAGTTGGATGATAAGAATCTTCAGGAACTACAAGGGGGTCAATTCTACGTACAGAGGCATAAGCAGGATCTGATACAAATATTAAGTCAAGAAGACGGTTTTTGCAGTTATAAATATGGTTAATTTGTGATAGAGAAAGATCAAGAAGGCCATTTAGAAATTCATGCGGAAAAAAGGAAGTAGAGTATTATTTTCAGCAGACCAAGATATATTTGGTAAATTAAAATCACCAAGCACAACAAAGATTCGCAATCTAGTAGTTTAGAGGATATAGACTTTAAAATAGATAAGTGTTGAAAATAAACAGAAATATCAGATTGAGGTGGGATGTCCGAACAAGTGATATAGGTTGAAGTTTGACTAAACGTTGTCTTAATGGCGACAAATTCAATGCCGGACTCCGAGCAGATTAATTCTGATTTAAGATCAGAACCAACAGCAATAAAAACGCCACCACCAACTCTAGACAAACGGTCACATCTGTAAGACGTAAATTTATTACTAAAGAGAGATAAGTTAGAAATTTCTGGCTTTAACCAAGTTTCAGTAAACACTAAGATACTATGTTCAAAGCAGAAACTATCTAGATAGACTTTAGATAGTTTTGATTTAACCCCCCTTACGTTTTGATACGCCATACGAATAGGAAAGGTAAGCTGAACAGGATTAATATTTAGTTTTTTGAAGCATTAGTGTTAGTTTTATTAACAGTAGGAGCTTGAGCTAAGGTGATATTAGGTTGAAAATTTACTGGGATGATGTTACGTTTCTTTGGCCTGAACTCATGTACCACCATATGAGGTGGCCAGAAACTCGGATCACACAATAACGGAAATGAGTCGGAAGGAACAGTTAATTTAAATATAGCAATTTCCCGAGGAGTTGAGAAATTGAATTTTTGTATGGCTACCGACGCCGTGGATTTTGTGGCGATATAAGCTGAGATGGACTCGCACGAAGTATCGGCAGATAATCGAGAAATGAATATCTGCTTTCTCGGAGCCACAACAGAAAATAAGGGGGTGTTAGTATTGACAATAATATTGGGAGCAGTAGGTGTTGAGGCAATAATCGGTCAATAAGGAATAGAGGATCCGTCCGAGGCCTCAATACACACATTTTGAATCGGAGGTATTAAAGAAATTTTGGTTCGTTCCGCGGATGAACGATTGCCACCACTAATTAAAGTAGTTTATTTGGACTGAATGGAGGGGGATGGCTCTACAGGAATGCAAGGAGAAGAAGGCAGCGGTGAAAATACTAGAAGTGGAGGACCATCAGGTTTAGGAGCAGATTGCGGGTCCGAGCAGGGCTTTGTAGGCGTCTTAAATTCGTATTGACCAAGCAATTCCATACTAGTATCAAATTCACTTGAAAGAGACTTGGTCATTGTACGAAGTTTAACAAATTGGTTTTTCACGTAGTTATACATACGTGAAAAATCCAATTGCTTTTCAATGCATACCGGACATGACCACTTAATTCCACCGCTGCCCTTTTTCACAGCAGCGTTGATCTTATCATGATCGCGCCCGGTAATGCCTGCGGCTGGGTCGAGAGCATCCACTACAGGACAGGCCAGATTACTGACTGAGTGACGAAAGACTGGCTGGAAGCCGCCGTCATGAAGATCATGGTGGAAGCAGGGGTGGTGTTATGCATCTGCCCGGAGGACCAGATTACTGCGCTGGAGGTGGTAACGGTGCAACTGCCGTGGTCAGTCGGCGAAGAGGACGCCATGTCCATAGCCCTGCTGCGGGATCAGATCCGCATTGTGCTACTGGACACCTCGACGGTCCTAAGGTGCACAGCGGTCAAGGAGGGAAAGCTGGTGACTATAGGCTTAGGTGCGCAAGCACTGAAGCTTCTGCACTCCTATGATATGATCCTATACTATAGGTTTGGCCGGCTGCACAAGAAGCGGAGCCCAGCGGTGGAGCCAGCTGAGGACGCCGCAAGTATGCCGGTGACCACTTCAGTGTCCAATGAGGCCAACATGGCAGAGGAAGCAGCTCTGCTGCTACTCGGGGCAGAGGAGGGCACCGTCTCATCCATCGGGGATCTTAACATCGCCACGCAAATGATGGATGAGCAGCTGACCGAGGAGAGCTCCGACTCATCCGATGATGAGCGGACAGTTGCAGACGTGATGGCAGAGCCAGCTCTCCAGAACCCTACAAGCGAGAAGGAGCTCTAGAATGTTTCGCACCAGCGTGGCACAAATCGACCTGCACAAAGCTAAAGCAGCTTTAGCTGTTATCAGCAGGTTGATGACCAGGCTAGAGCTGAGCTGGTGCTAGTACACAAACCCTGGACCGTCAGAGGAAGGATCTGCGGTCTTGGAGGTAAGTACCACGAAGTCAATTCGGATCTTAGAGAGCAGACTCCACGAGCCTGTATCTTAGTCTCTCCCAATTTTTGATACGAGGTGCAGGATCGTCGTATTGTAGAAGGCTCTAAGTTGATAAGCAAATGGAGAGTCTCCAAAGAACCATCTATGTCAGATCACAGGATCATCCTCATTGACTTAGGTGGGAACTTGACTTTCTTCAAAACTATCAGGAACCCCAACAAAACTGACTGGGATAAGTATCAGGCGATTCTTGTAACTAGTATAGACAGGCTTAAGAACTGTAAAAAGACAAGAACTTGAACAGACACCACAGTCATGCATGCTTACCATGCCAGCTGTCCCGAAAGAACTGTCGCCTCCAACAGGGATAACCCCTGGTGGAAGAGCAAACTCAGCTTGCTTAGGACGACAGTCAGGAAGCAGTACAATACGGCCAAACAAAGTGAGGCAAGGTGGAAAGCATACACTTCCAAACTCAAGAAATTCGGAAGTGCAAGCGAGCGCACTTTCGAAATTTCCAATACCTTCTGCCATACCTGATAAGTATTTATACCCGCTACCCATAGGCTAGAAGGGTATTATAACTTAGTGCCAACAGGAAATGTATGTAACAGGCAGAAGGAGCCCTCTCCGACACCATAAAGTATATATATTCTTGATCAGTGTCAACAGCCGAGACGATATAGCCATGTCCGTCTGTCAGTCTATCCGTTTGTCCGTCAGTCTATCCGTATGAACACCTAGATCTCAGAGACTATAAGACATAGTACATAGGTTTCTTTATTCCTTACGCAGATCAAGTTTGTTTCAAAAGTTGGATGCCACGCCCCCTTCGCCCACAATAAGCTATAATCTAGAAAAAGTCAAAGTTTTTTTTATGTAAGAATGCGTATAACTCCAAAAGTTTTTTGTGAAATGATGTGTAATTTGGTAACCCATCTTCGCTTAACACTCTTAATATACCCTGTAAAAATCGGATAAGTAGAACAAATGTTATTCGTTAAATTATTTATCAAAATTGTTGTGCCCAATGAACATGGACGTTTTAAGTGTGTGAATGACCTAGAGATATCAAATTTGGTGACAGTATTCGTGTAGCTCTTACGCAGATCAAGTTTGTTTTAGATTTTTGCCACGCCCCTTTCCGCCCCTAAAAACTGGAAAAGCCGTAATAATGGACCTAGAGCACTGAATTTTGGTATGCAAAATAATAATTATATTCTCAATGATTCCTTTCAATTTGGTTGAGATCGAATGATAAACAAGGAAGTTATTAATGAATCAATTTTATATGCAAAATTCTTTTGCAGCTGCTCGCGCTTTGTTTGTTTAGTTGACAGTGTAACCATGTCGGTATGTAATGGATTTTTTAAAAATATGTATACACAAAACAAACAAATTTCAGCATATTCTGTGGTATATTTTTTGTTAAAATATCATTTAAGCTTTTTGTTTTCTCTCGGAATAGGTTGCGGGCATCATACGGTCGAGCACTCTCGACTGTAGCTTTCTTACTTGCTTTACAGGTAATTTAGCTCTGGGGTACATACCCACGGCTTGGAGGACGGCCAGGGTGATTTTTATACCTAAAGTGGGCAAAAAGGACCCCTTTCAGCCCAAATCTTTTAGGCCCATCAGCCTGACCTCCTTCATGCTAAAGGAAGAGTTGGGCCTGGACCGTCAGAGGAAGGATCTGCGGTCTAGGAGGTAAGTACCACGAAGTCAATTCGGATCTTAGAGAGCAGACTCCACGAGCCTGTATCTTAGTCTCTCCCAATTTTTGATACGAGGTGCAGGATCGTCGTATTGTAGAAGGCTCTAAGTTGATAAGCAAATGGAGAGTCTCCAAAGAACCATCTATGTCAGATCACAGGATCATCCTCATTGACTTAGGTGGGAACTTGACTTTCTTCAAAACTATCAGGAACCCCAACAAAACTGACTGGGATAAGTATCAGGCGATTCTTGTAACTAGTATAGACAGGCTTAAGAACTGTAAAAAGACAAGAACTTGAACAGACACCACAGTCATGCATGCTTACCATGCCAGCTGTCCCGAAAGAACTGTCGCCTCCAACAGGGATAACCCCTGGTGGAAGAGCAAACTCAGCTTGCTTAGGACGACAGTCAGGAAGCAGTACAATACGGCCAAACAAAGTGAGGCAAGGTGGAAAGCATACACTTCCAAACTCAAGAAATTCGGAAGTGCAAGCGAGCGCACTTTCGAAATTTCCAATACCTTCTGCCATACCTGATAAGTATTTATACCCGCTACCCATAGGCTAGAAGGGTATTATAACTTAGTGCCAACAGGAAATGTATGTAACAGGCAGAAGGAGCCCTCTCCGACACCATAAAGTATATATATTCTTGATCAGTGTCAACAGCCGAGACGATGTAGCCATGTCCGTCTGTCAGTCTATCCGTTTGTCCGTCAGTCTATCCGTATGAACACCTAGATCTCAGAGACTATAAGACATAGTACATAGGTTTCTTTATTCCTTACGCAGATCAAGTTTGTTTCAAAAGTTGGATGCCACGCCCCCTTCGCCCACAATAAGCTATAATCTAGAAAAAGTCAAAGTTTTTTTTATGTAAGAATGCGTATAACTCCAAAAGTTTTTTGTGAAATGATGTGTAATTCGGTAACCCATCTTCGCTTAACACTCTTAATATACCCTGTAAAAATCGGATAAGTAGAACAAATGTTATTCGTTAAATTATTTATCAAAATTGTTGTGCCCAATGAACATGGACGTTTTAAGTGTGTGAATGACCTAGAGATATCAAATTTGGTGACAGTATTCGTGTAGCTCTTACGCAGATCAAGTTTGTTTTAGATTTTTGCCACGCCCCTTTCCGCCCTTAAAAACTGGAAAAGCCGTAATAATGGACCTAGAGCACTGAATTTTGGTATGCAAAATAATAATTATATTCTCAATGATTCCTTTCAATTTGGTTGAGATCGAATGATAAACAAGGAAGTTATTAATGAATCAATTTGTTTGTTTAGTTGACAGTGTGACCATGTCGGTATGTAATGGATTTTTTAAAAATATGTATACACAAAACAAACAAATTTCAGCATATTCTGTGGTATATTTTTTGTTGAAATATCATTTAAGCTTTTTGTTTTCTCTCGGAATAGGTTGCGGGCATCATACGGTCGAGCACTCTCGACTGTAGCTTTCTTACTTGCTTTACAGGTAATTTAGCTCTGGGGTACATACCCACGGCTTGGAGGACGGCCAGGGTGATTTTTATACCTAAAGTGGGCAAAAAGGACCCCTTTCAGCCCAAATCTTTTAGGCCCATCAGCCTGACCTCCTTCATGCTAAAGGAAGAGTTGGGCCTATCACCAAAAAAAATGAGATGGATGTACCCGACCTATTGTGCCTATTGTAAGACCCATTGTCAGTTATGGTGTGGTAGTTTGGGCCAGACGGAGTGAACGAGCTAACACTAAAATGCAACTGGGTAAAGTCCAGAGGCTAGCTTCATTATAGACAAAATTAAAAATGCCAATCCAAAAGTGGAAAAATTTAAATTTGCTTATGATAGACAAATTGCATCTTTCAAGATTAATGGCGCACCTCCACTTCTTGAAACCATATGCTGCTAAAAGAGTTTACGTAGTAAAGTAAGCAAGCTATACGTCGACAATTCCACTTTTTCTTCTGATGTAGTTGTGTTTTCGGAAACCTGGTTAAGTTGGGATATTTCTGATTCCGAACTCTGTCCGGCAAAGTATATATTTACGCGAAAGATCGTTCTTCCCGAAGAAGCGGTGGTGTTCTATTTGCAGTAGACTCCAACCTCTCAGCGGAGCCATTACATTATAATAACCCTAATAATATAGAGTTTCTAATTATAAAAGTATGTTTTCATTGTGTAAGTTTATTTCTTACTTGCTCATATATACCACCGTCGTCCGATTTATCTGTATATCAAATCTGTTTTTGCCTTGTTATCCGACAAAGATCATATTGTTGTTCTAGGAGACTTTAACCTTCCTGGAACAGCTTGGTATCCTTCTGATAACTTTTATTTTTATATTCCTTCAAACCGACATGGCTTTATTGATCGATTACTTGAATTATCTTTGGGTCAAATTAACAATATACGAAATTCTCTTTACCGGCATTTGGATCTGAGCTTTGTCTCTGAACCTACCAGCGTAGTTCTATCTAGATCGGAACCCCTTGCATCTGCTGAAGACCCTTATCATCCAACTCTAGAGTTAAGGATCGAACGTAGCAGATCTGTACTCACTAATTCTGATGTACCTGCCGATCGAGTTCGTTGCTTTCGAAAGGCAAACTTTCCCAAATTAATCCAACTTCTTAATAATCTAATAAACCTCCTTGGTTTTGTAAACAACTTTCTAATCTTAAGAACCTGAAGTCTAGACTTTACAAAAAGTTTGAAATTTCAGGCTTTACCTTAACTTTTTCACAATATATAATTGCTCGGTCTAATTTTATCGAGCTTAACATTGTATGTTATAAAAATTACTTTGCTCGCTGTCGGGTTAGCTTCTCTGAAAATCCAAGAAAGTTTCTTAATTTTCCAAACACTCAGCGTAAGTCTTCCTCTTATCCTCCTTGTCTATCTTACGAAAATTCGAAAGCAAATTCTGGTCAGGCGATCGCTGAGCAATGTGCTTCTTTTTTTCAAACTACTTATTCTTCTTCTTCCTACTCTAACGCGCCTTATCCTTACAGACTGTCTCGGTCGAATTGTATCTTCAGTTCCTTAATGAGTGAAGAGTCTCTGATTCGAAATTTATTTTTTATTTTATTTTATTTAAAGTCGACTATGAACAGTCGACATTGAAGAAATTAATAAAATCATGACTAAAAGAGTAAAATTATGATTACAAATATTTTTGTAGTTTAAAATAGAAAAAAAAAAAAATAAATAATTCAATTAAAAATAAAATATGAAATATCTGGGGGTGTTTAAGCAATATTAATCTAACCCAGCATTCGCTGTATGGATTGGGGAAAACCCCAATCAGGTCAGATGGTAGGTTAGTTAACTAGTATTTAATTTTTGTTTTAAATTCCAACACCATGTTAGTTGCTAATTATTGTTAGCTAAGAATGATAGAATACAATTTTTAATATTTAGAAGAGATGCATCGGCGTTGAAAACACAGTAGAGTCTGTTGTAGTCAGCATAGAGAACTCGTAAAGGTTCATGCTTAGAATAGTTAGTTGTACATAGGTTAAGGGATAAAGGTATGAAGTTACGTGTGTGTCTAACTGGGACAGAAAGGTTTATATGCCTAAGAAGGTAGGTAGAATCAATTTCACCCTTTAGTAGTTTGACTATAAACATAACCCCAAGCATGCTACGACGATTAGTTAATGAGGGAAGATTAAGTAAAAGAAGTCTACTATTATAAGAGGGTAAGTCAATACCTGAAACCCAGTTAAAGCCTCTCAACGCAAAAGCAGAAATTTCTTTTGTACAGACTCGATAAGATTTTTATGATTTGAGTATTGTGGTGACCAAATACAAGAACCGTATTCCAGAATGGGACGGACAAGCGAAACAAAAAGAAGCTTTGTCGTATAAGGGTCATCAAATTCCTTTGCCCATCGCTTGATGAACCCAAGAACTTGAGTCGCTTTGTTGACAGTAATTGAAATGTGTTTGTCAAACTTTAGCCTATGATCTAGAAGAATTTCTAAATCATTCACATCGTCTACTCTAATCAGAGGTACCATATTAAGAGTATAATTACTGATGTTAGCGGAGTTTCTGTAAAACGACATAACCTTACATTTCGAACAATTTAGTAGTAGATAATTACTGTTACACCAGGAATAAAAACAATCAATATCAGCTTGCAATAGAGAGTTAGAAGCTATATTATTATAAGTTAGGCAAATCTTGACATCATCAGCATACATTAAAATATTAGAATTTAAAATAACATTGGGCAGATCGTTAATGAAAAGGTTAAAAAGAAGAGGACCGAGATGACTACCCTGAGGAACACCTGAGGTTACAAAGACAGGTTTAGAAGTTGCGGATTTAAATATTACTGTTTGAGTTCTATTATTAAGATAGTCAGATACCCATAATAGAAAATTATATGGAAATCCAATCAAGTTTAATTTTTTAACTAAAAGGAAATAGTTAACAGAGTCAAAAGCTTTACTAAAGTCAGTATAAATAACATCAGTCTGCAACTTATTCTGAAAACTTTTGATCACTAGAGATGAAAACTCTAATAGATTGGTAGTCGTAGATCTCTATTTCACAAAACCATGCTGGAAGGGAGAGACAATAGATCTACAAAAATGACTAAGTTGAGATGTAATAATTTTCTCAAAGAGTTTCGGTATAACGGTCAATTTGGAAATACCTCTATAATTATTAACGTTATGTTTCGAACCATTTTTATGCAAGGGGATTATGAATGAATCCTTCCATATAGCCGAGAAAGAGGCAGACTCAACAGACAAAATAAATAATTTATGTAAAAGTAAATGCAATGATTCCGCACAATACCTAAGGACACAGCCTGGAATACCACCTGGACCGGGTGCAAATACAGGTTTTATTTGATTGAGTTCGCTTAAAACGGAGTATTCAGTGATCACAGGTTCAGGAATAAAGTTAGACTTTTGCAAGTTATAGGGATAAGATATATGAGGTGAGTAGCTGTCAATTGAGTAAGTAGATTGAAAGAAATCTGCAAACAGATCGGCAGCGGCCTGATCACTGCATGCAGTCTTATTTTGAAATAAAATTGAGGAAGGTAGTAAAGAACATTTTCGTTTAGAGTTAACAAAATTATAGAACTGTCTTGGATTCTGAGCAAACTGTAACCGACACCGACGCAGATAAATACTGTAAAGTTGGGTGTTAAGTGAAACGAAATTCGATTTAGCAGTAGCATATCGCGCGAAATCAGAATAATTTCCTGTGCGTTGATATTTTTTGAAATATCGTGACTTTAGGTTTTTTAATCCACTTAATTCCCGAGAAAACCAAAGTGGCCTATAAGACTTCAATGGATATCTACGAGGAACACACTGGACAAAAAAATTTTGTTGCGTATTATAAAAAATAGTCAAAGCACCTTCTAAATTAATGGAATCATGAAAAAGAGACCAATCATAATTTAAGATAAGGTCATTTAATTTATAAAAATTTGCCTTTTTAAAACAAAGTGGTCTATTTACTGGCTTAGGTATGTCAATGTGCTCAGAAACCGGTAGTTCAAAAGACAACTCAAAAGTTGGATGATAAGAATCTTCAGGAACTACAAGGGGGTCAATTCTACGTACAGAGGCATAAGCAGGATCTGATACAAATATTAAGTCAAGAAGACGGTTTTTGCAGTTATAAATATGGTTAATTTGTGATAGAGAAAGATCAAGAAGGCCATTTAGAAATTCATGCGGAAAAAAGGAAGTAGAGTATTATTTTCAGCAGACCAAGATATATTTGGTAAATTAAAATCACCAAGCACAACAAAGATTCGCAATCTAGTAGTTTAGAGGATATAGACTTTAAAATAGATAAGTGTTGAAAATAAACAGAAATATCAGATTGAGGTGGGATGTCCGAACAAGTGATATAGGTTGAAGTTTGACTAAACGTTGTCTTAATGGCGACAAATTCAATGCCGGACTCCGAGCAGATTAATTCTGATTTAAGATCAGAACCAACAGCAATAAGAACGCCACCACCAACTCTAGACAAACGGTCACATCTGTAAGACGTAAATTTATTACTAAAGAGAGATAAGTTAGAAATTTCTGGCTTTAACCAAGTTTCAGTAAACACTAAGATACTATGTTCAAAGCAGAAACTATCTAGATAGACTTTAGATAGTTTTGATTTAACCCCCCTTACGTTTTGATACGCCATACGAATAGGAGAGGTAAGCTGAACAGGATTAATATTTAGTTTTTTGAAGCATTAGTGTTAGTTTTATTAACAGTAGGAGCTTGAGCTAAGGTGATATTAGGTTGAAAATTTACTGGGATGATGTTACGTTTCTTTGGCCTGAACTCATGTACCACCATATGAGGTGGCCAGAAACTCGGATCACACAATAACGGAAATGAGTCGGAAGGAACAGTTAATTTAAATATAGCAATTTCCCGAGGAGTTGAGAAATTGAATTTTTGTATGGCTACCGACGCCGTGGATTTTGTGGCGATATAAGCTGAGATGGACTCGCACGAAGTATCGGCAGATAATCGAGAAATGAATATCTGCTTTCTCGGAGCCACAACAGAAAATAAGGGGGTGTTAGTATTAACAATAATATTGGGAGCAGTAGGTGTTGAGGCAATAATCGGTCAATAAGGAATAGAGGATCCGTCCGAGGCCTCAATACACACATTTTGAATCGGAGGTATTAAAGAAATTTTGGTTCGTTCCGCGGATGAACGATTGCCACCACTAATTAAAGTAGTTTTTTTGGACTGAATGGAGGGGGATGGCTCTACAGGAATGCAAGGAGAAGAAGGCAGCGGTGAAAATACTAGAAGTGGAGGACCATCAGGTTTAGGAGCAGATTGCGGGTCCGAGCAGGGCTTTGTAGGCGTCTTAAATTCGTATTGACCAAGCAATTCCATACTAGTATCAAATTCACTTGAAAGAGACTTGGTCATTGTACGAAGTTTAACAAATTGGTTTTTCACGTAGTTATACATACGTGAAAAATCCAATTGCTTTTCAATGCATACCGGACATGACCACTTAATTCCACCGCTGCCCTTTTTCACAGCAGCGTTGATCTTATCATGATCGCGCCCGGTAATGCCTGCACATTTTATATGCATCAAACTATCACACAGCCAACAAGAAACAAACTTGGGCTGGTCTCCATCACGAGACGGCCCATAGGTACAATTTAATTTGCAGCACTGCATAATTATATAAATATATACTATATGTATAACAGAAAATGAAAATAGAAACGATTAAATTAAAATAAAAATTAAAATGTTTGCAATTTATGTAGTGGATTCCGATTGGGTGCTCTAAGTGAAAAGTCACTACCAGTCGGTTGCACAATCAAGCTTATAATTCCCACTGGGTCGCAAAATAACGGACAAGCAGTGAAAGACGGCGAGCGAAAACAAAAACACCCAACAACAACTTGCCTATTAGGCGCAGCAAAAGAGAGGATATTCACCACACAAAACTGCACAGCGAACACACAGACAAACTTGGGTTGCAAACGACTACCGGAGAAAACCAAAACAAAGAATTTTAAGACACAAGCAATAAGCACAGCAACTTAGAAGTTGTAATTTACAAATTATATTACGAACAATAGTATAAAATTTAACACAAATCATGCACCAAAAGGTACCAAAAGGTTAATATCGATATTTAACTAAAAGTCACAAATTAATATGCTTTTAAAACACAGATAAAGGCAGAATTAGGCGGAGCAAGACAAAACACAACTGATGCTTACGAATTACTCTACGAATGGTTAAGCCGGTGTTTTCGCTCGGTCCAGATGGAGCTCCGGCTGTGGACTGTTGAAATTATTTAATTTATCGCTTGAGTAATCGACTTTTCCCTCTTTATTGAAGGAGTCTTTCATTATTCCTCTTCATAAGAAGGGAAGTAAGTCTGACGCCGAAAACTCTACAGGTTTCCTTAAGAACGAACAAACTGACGTCATCTATACCGATTTTAGTAAAGGCTTTGACTAAGTAAATCATTCTCTTTTGTTATTTAAGCTTCACTTAATTGGATTCCCAATAATTTGATTTGCTGGATTTCAAGCTATCTAAGCCAAAGAACACAAAAGGTTTCTTTTAATAATATTTTTTCTTATACATTCCGAGTTACCTCTGCAGTTTTCAAGGTAGCCATCTCGGTCCCTTACTTTTCACATTGTTCATAAATGATCTACCTAATGTTTTAACGCAATCTCGCTTACTAATGTATGTGGATGATGTTAAAATATGCCTGCAGTATAAAGATTAGCCTAGTTGCAGAGATATCTTGACTCTTTTTAGCCATGGTGAAAAGTGAACCTTTTAAATTTAAACTGTTTTAAATGTGTTGTGATGTACATCCATAAAATTAATCCACATTTGGCCATTTACTCACTGAACGGTAACGATTTATAAAGAATAACTGGTGTTGATCTGGGTATTCTCTTAGATCATAAACATAAATTTTTTGACTACATTTCTAAAACGGTCAATTAAGAGGTGGACAAAGGAATTTGATGACTAAGACCCTTTATACTTCACTTTTTCGCCCGATTCTGGAATATGGTTCGTGCGTATGGTCTCCGCAGTATTCTGTGCACCAGGATCGAATTGAATATGTTAAAAAACAATTCCTCTTATTTGCATTGCGTGGCTTGAACTGGAATGCTAAAGTGAGATTGACGTCATATAATAGTAGACTTCTTTTAATAAGCCTACATTCTTTAGCTAACCGTAGAATAATGCTTGGCATTTTATTTATTTTTAATCTTATTAATGGTGATATTGATTCTTCACAATTAATATCGCGATTAACCTTTTCCGTTCCATCTCGACTAACCCGTAGTTACATTCCGCTTGCTCTCCCCCTATGTAGATCTAATCTTGCATTGCATGACCCTTTTAGAGTTTTATGTTATATCTATAACATATTTCATCATGATTTCTAGCGTTAACAGTGCTGTTAAGTCCATCGTGGCAGGAACCTGTACACTACTTAAGTATGGTGTTGCATTGGGGAGTACATGATTACATGATAGGAGGTGGGGCAGTGGTGACGTCCTGTGGCTATGGAGCCAACTCACTTCCCTAAGGCCAGGGCGTTAAGCGACCCGCACCCATGACCTTTGGTTTTCAGTGAGGGGTAACCGATTGTGCTCGACCGGAGCCTACCCGATACTTGTAGTAGTATAGTAAGGATGATGAGCAGCTGACCGAGGAGAGCTCCGACTCATCCGATGATGAGCGGACAGTTGCAGACGTGATGGCAGAGCCAGCTCTCCAGAATCCTACAAGCGAGAAGGAGCTCTAGAATGTTTCGCACCAGCGTGGCACAAATCGAGCTGCACAAAGCTAAAGCAGCTTTAGCTGTTATCAGCAGGTTGATGACCAGGCTAGAACTGAGCTGGTGCTAGACGGTGCTGGACCGTCAGAGGAAGGATCTGCGGTCTAGGAGGTAAATACCACGAAGTCAATTCGGATCTAAGAGAGCAGACTCCACGAGCCTGTATCTTAGTAAGAGAGGATCCTGGGGATCAGTAGAATGTGTAACTGCCGAGTGTCCTGGCACTGGCATAGCACTGTCATGCCAACGGAATACCACTCGTCGTAGGCTGTGACGTTAATGCTCATAGTAGTGACAGGGGTAACACAGACACTAATGAGCGAGGTGAGTGTCTTCTTGATTTTATGCTATGCAACGACCTTACAGTCCTAAATGTCGGGTCTGATCCCACTTTTGTTACAAAGAATAGATCTGAGTTGTTAGATATAAACTTTAGTAATGTAGAAGGCTCTAAGTTGATAAGCAAATGGAGAGTCTCCAAAGAACCATCTTTGTCAGATCACAGGATCATCCTCATTGACTTAGGTGGGAACTTGACTTTCTTCAAAACTATCAGGAACCCCAACAAAACTGACTGGGATAAGTATCAGGCGATTCTTGTAACTAGTATAGACAGGCTTAAGAACTGTATAAAGACAAGAACTTGAACAGACACTACAGTCATGCATGCTTACCATGCCAGCTGTCCCGAAAGAACTGTCGCCTCCAACAGGGATAACCCCCCAACAAACTCAGCTTGCTTAGGACGACAGTCAGGAAGCAGTACAATACGGCCAATCTCTTCCAATCTCAAGAAATTCGGAAGTGCAAGCGAGCGCACTTTCGAAATTTCCAATACCTTCTGCCATACCTGATAAGTATTTATACCCGCTACCCATAGACTAGAAGGGTATTATAACTTAGTGCCAACAGGAAATGTATGTAACAGGCAGAAGGAGCCATCTCCGACCCCATAAAGTATATATTCTTGATCAGTGTCAACAGCCGAGACGATATAGCCATGTCCATCTGTCGGTCTGTCCGTCTGTCAGTCTGTCCGTTTGTCTGTCAGTCCATCCGTATGAACACCTAGATCTCAGAGACTATAAGACATAGAGACGCCAAGTTTGGAACATAGGTTCCTTTATTCTTTACGCAGATCAAGTTTGTTTCAAAAGTTGGATGCCACGCCACCTTCGCCCACAATAAGCTATAATCTAGAAAAAGTCAAAGTTTTTTTTTATGTAAAAATGCGTATAACTCCAAAAGTTCTTTGTGTAATGATATGTAATTTGGTAACCCTTCTTCGCTTAACACTCTTAATATACCCTGTAAAAATCGGATAAGTAGAACAAAAGTTATTCGTTAAATTATTTATCAAAATTGTTGTGCCCAATGCACATGGACGTTTTAAGTGTGTGAATGACCTAGAGATATCAAATTTGGTGACAGTAATCGTGTAGCTCTTACGCAGATCAAGTTTGTTTTAGATTTTTGCCACGCCCCTTTCCGCCCCCAAAAACTGGAAAAGTCGTAATAATAGACCTAGAGCACTGAATTTTGGTATGCAAAATAATAATTATATTCTCAATGATTCCTGTGAAATTGGTTGAGATAGAATAAAAAAAAAGGAAGTTATTAAATAATCAATTTTATATGCAAAATTCACTTGCAGCTGCTCGCGCTTTGTTTGTTTAGTTGACAGTGTGACCAAGTCGGTATGTAATGGATTTTTTAAAAATATGTATACACAAAAAAACCAATTTCAGTATATTCTGTGGTATATTTTTTGTTAAAATATCATTTAAGCTTTTTGTTTTCTCTCGGAATAGGTTGCGGGCATCATACGGTCGAGCACTCTCGACTGTAGCTTTCTTACTTGTTTTAGAGGTAGTTTAGCTCTGGGGTACATACCCACATTACCATCAGCCTGACCTCCTTCATGCTAAAGGCAGTACGATCTACTGAGTCTGCATTAGTAGAACTCACTAGCACTCTCTATAAAATGAGGTCGTTGACGCCGATTGTTATAGGTGGAGCGCAAGTTGAACAAGTTGTCAAGAAAGCAACGGCTGCACTCATGATCTGCAGGGCACTCGCATGGAAGAGTTGGGCCTATCACCAAAAAAAATTAGATGGATGTACTCGACCTATTGTGCCTATTGTAAGACCCATTGCCAGTTATGGTGTGGTAGTTTGGGCCAGACGAAGTGAACGAGCTAACACTAAAATGCAACTGGGTAAAGTCCAGAGGCTAGCTTCATTATAGACAAAATTAAAAATGCCCATCCAAAAGTGGAAAAATTTAAATTTGCTTATGATAGACAAATTGCAAATTCCTTGTGATAACTTTTATTTTTATATTCCTTCAAATTGACATGGCTTTATTGATCGATTACTTGAGTTATCTTTGGGTCAAATTAACAATATACGAAATTCTCTTTGCCGGCAATTAGATCTGTGCTTTGTCTCTGAACCTACCAGCGTAGTTCTATCTAGATCGGAACCCCTTGCATCTGCTGAAGACCCTTATCATCCAACTCTAGAGTTAAGGATCGAACGTAGCAGATCTGTACTCACTAATTCTGATGTACCTGCCGATCGAGTTCGTTGCTTTCGAAAGGCAAACTTTCCCAAATTAATCCAACTTCTTAATAATCTAATAAACCTCCTTGGTTTTGTAAACAACTTTCTAATTTAAGAACCTGAAGTCTAGACTTTACAAAAAGTTTGAAATTTCAGGCTTTACCTTAACTTTTTCACAATATATAATAGCTCGGTCTAATTTTATCGAGCTTAACATTGTATGTTATAAAAATGACTTTGCTCGCTGTCGGGTTAGCTTCTCTGAAAATCCAAGAAAGTTTCTTAACTTTCCAAACACTAAGCGTAAGTCTTCCTCTTATCCTCCTTGTCCATCTTACGAAAATTCGAAAGCAAATTCTGGTCAGGCGATCGCTGAGCTATGTGCTTCTTTTTTTCAAACTACTTATTCTTCTTCTTCCTACTCTAGCGAAGAGTCTCTGATTCGAAATTTATTTTTTATTTTATTTTATTTAAAGTCGACTATGAACAGTCGACATTGAAGAAATTAATAAAATTATGACTAAAAGAGTAAAATTATGATTACAAATATTTTTATACCCGCTACCCATAGGGTAGAAGGGTATTATGACTTAGTGCCAACAGAAAATGTATGTAACAGGCAGAAGGAGGCATCTCCGACCCCATAAAGTATATATATTCTTGATCAGCGTCAACAGCCGAGACGATATAGCCATGTCCGTCTGTCCGTCTGTCCGTCTGTCCGTCTGTCCGTCTGTATGAACACCTGGATCTCAGAGACTATAAGACATAGAGACACCAAATTTGGCAAAAAGGTTCCTTCATACCCTACGCAGGTCAAGTTTATTTCAAAAGTTAGATGCCACTCCCCCTTCGCCCACAATAAGCATTTATCTAGAGAAAGTCAAGTTTTTTTTTATGTAAATCGCGAATAACTCCAAAAGTTCTTTGTGTAATGATGTGTAATTTGGTAACCCATCTGCGCTTGACACTCTTAATATACCCTGTAATTTTGGTACAAATCGGATAAGTAGAACAAAAGTTATTCGTAAAATTATTTCTCAAAATTTTTGTGCCCAGTGCATATGGGCGTTTTAAGTGTGTGAATGACCTAGAGATATCAAATTTGGTGACAGTATTCATGTAGCTCTTACTCAGATCAAGTTTGTTTTAGATTTTTGCCACGCCCCTTTCCGCCCCCAAAATCTGGAATAGCCGTTATAATAGACCTAGGGCACTGAATTTTGGCATGCATAATAATAATTATATTCTCAATAATTGCTGTGAATTTGGTTGAGATCAAATGAAAAACAAGGAAGTTATTAAAAAATCCATTTTGTATGCAAAATTCACTTGCAGCTGCTCACGCTTTGTTTGTTTAGTTGACAATGTGACCATGTCGGTGTTATGGATTTTTACCCGCTATTTTCAAATATATACAAACAAAATACAAGTTTCAGTATATTTTTGGTATATTTGTTGTCAAAATATCATTCAAATTTTTTTTTTCTCTCGAAATGGGTTGCGGGTATCATACGGTCGAGCACTCTCGACTGTAGCTTTCTTACTTGTTGTAGTTTAAAATAGAAAAAAAAAATAATAAATAATTTAATTAAAAATAAAATATGAAATATCTGGGGGTGTTTAAGCAATATTAATCTAACCCAGCATTCGCTGCATGGATTGGGGAAAACCCCAATCAGGTCAGATGGTAGGTTAGTTAACTAGTATTTAATTTTTGTTTTAAATTCCAACACCATGTTAGTTGCTAATTATTGTTAGCTAAGAATTATAGAATACAATTTTTAATATTTATAAGAGATGCATCGGCGTTGAAAACACAGTAGAGTCTGTTGTAGTCAGCATAGAGAACTCGAAAAGGTTCATGCTTAGAATAGTTAGTTGTACATAGGTTAAGGGATAAAGGTGTGAAGTTACGTGTGTGTCTAACTCTAAAATTAATCCACATTTGGCCATTTACTCACTGAACGGTAACGATTTATAAAGAATAACTGGTGTTGATCTGGGTATTCTCTTAGATCATAAACATAAATTTTTTGACTACATTTCTAAAACGGTCAATTAAGAGGTGGACAAAGGAATTTGATGACTAAGACCCTTTATACTTCACTTTTTCGCCCGATTCTGGAATATGGTTCGTGCGTATGGTCTCCGCAGTATTCTGTGCACCAGGATCGAATTGAATATGTTAAAAAACAATTCCTCTTATTTGCATTGCGTGGCTTGAACTGGAATGCTAAAGTGAGATTGACGTCATATAATAGTAGACTTCTTTTAATAAGCCTACCTTCTTTAGCTAACCGTAGAATAATGCTTGGCATTTTATTTATTTTTAATCTTATTAATGGTGATATTGATTCTTCACAATTAATATCGCGATTAACCTTTTCCGTTCCATCTCGACTAACCCGTAGTTACATTCCGCTTGCTCTCCCCCTATGTAGATCTAATCTTGCATTGCATGACCCTTTTAGAGTTTTATGTTATATCTATAACATATTTCATCATGATTTCTAGCGTTAACAGTGCTTTCAATCTTAAAACTTTACTACTAACCTACTTAATTAATAATTGAATTTAGCTCATAAAATAAATTTATACCGGATCAGTGGCAACAGAAGAAACGATATAGGCATGTCCAACTGTCCGTCTGTCTGTCTGTCTGGCTCTCTTAGACCTAGATCTCAGGTACAAAGACTCCTTCATTCATTACGCAGATCAAGTTTATTTCAAATGTTGGATGCCTCGCCCACAATATTTAAAATGTAAAACAAGTCAGGGTGTCGGCTGGGCAACAGACCTACAGTGTTTCTGGCTAGCACAGAACGGGTCCGGTTAAGTCCATCGTGGCAGGAACCTGTACACGCACTTAAGTATGGTGTTGCATTGGGGAGTACATGATTACATGATAGGAGGTGGGGCAGTGGTGACGTCCTGTGGCTATGGAGCCAACTCACTCCCCTAAGGCCAGGGCGTTAAGCGACCCGCACCCATGACCTTTGGTTTTCAGTGAGGGGTAACCGATTGTGCTCGACCGGAGCCTACCCGATACTTGTAGTAGTATAGTAAGGATGATGAGCAGCTGACCGAGGAGAGCTCCGACTCATCCGATGATGAGCGGACAGTTGCAGACGTGATGGCAGAGCCAGCTCTCCAGAATCCTACAAGCGAGAAGGAGCTCTAGAATGTTTCGCACCAGCGTGGCACAAATCGAGCTGCACAAAGCTAAAGCAGCTTTAGCTGTTATCAGCAGGTTGATGACCAGGCTAGAACTGAGCTGGTGCTAGACGGTGCTGGACCGTCAGAGGAAGGATCTGCGGTCTAGGAGGTAAATACCACGAAGTCAATTCGGATCTAAGAGAGCAGACTCCACGAGCCTGTATCTTAGTAAGAGAGGATCCTGGGGATCAGTAGAATGTGTAACTGCCGAGTGTCCTGGCACTGGCATAGCACTGTCATGCCAACGGAATACCACTCGTCGTAGGCTGTGACGTTAATGCTCATAGTAGTGACAGGGGTAACACAGACACTAATGAGCGAGGTGAGTGTCTTCTTGATTTTATGCTATGCAACGACCTTACAGTCCTAAATGTCGGGTCTGATCCCACTTTTGTTACAAAGAATAGATCTGAGTTGTTAGATATAAACTTTAGTAATGTAGAAGGCTCTAAGTTGATAAGCAAATGGAGAGTCTCCAAAGAACCATCTTTGTCAGATCACAGGATCATCCTCATTGACTTAGGTGGGAACTTGACTTTCTTCAAAACTATCAGGAACCCCAACAAAACTGACTGGGATAAGTATCAGGCGATTCTTGTAACTAGTATAGACAGGCTTAAGAACTGTATAAAGACAAGAACTTGAACAGACACCACAGTCATGCATGCTTATCATGCCAGCTGTCCCGAAAGAACTGTCGCCTCCAACAGGGATAACCCCCCAACAAACTCAGCTTGCTTAGGACGACAGTCAGGAAGCAGTACAATACGGCCAATCTCATCCAATATCAAGAAATTCGGAAGTGCAAGCGAGCGCACTTTCGAAATTTCCAATACCTTCTGCCATACCTGATAAGTATTTATACCCGCTACCCATAGACTAGAAGGGTATTATAACTTAGTGCCAACAGGAAATGTATGTAACAGGCAGAAGGAGCCATCTCCGACCCCATAAAGTATATATTCTTGATCAGTGTCAACAGCCGAGACGATATAGCCATGTCCATCTGTCGGTCTGTCCGTCTGTCAGTCTGTCCGTTTGTCTGTCAGTCCATCCGTATGAACACCTAGATCTCAGAGACTATAAGACATAGAGACGCCAAGTTTGGAACATAGGTTCCTTTATTCTTTACGCAGATCAAGTTTGTTTCAAAAGTCGGATGCCACGCCACCTTCGCCCACAATAAGCTATAATCTAGAAAAAGTCAAAGTTTTTTTTATGTAAAAATGCGTATAACTCCAAAAGTTCTTTGTGTAATGATATGTAATTTGGTAACCCTTCTTCGCTTAACACTCTTAATATACCCTGTAAAAATCGGATAAGTAGAACAAAAGTTATTCGTTAAATTATTTATCAAAATTGTTGTGCCCAATGCACATGGACGTTTTAAGTGTGTGAATGACCTAGAGATATCAAATTTGGTGACAGTAATCGTGTAGCTCTTACGCAGATCAAGTTTGTTTTAGATTTTTGCCACGCCCCTTTCCGCCCCCAAAAACTGGAAAAGTCGTAATAATAGACCTAGAGCACTGAATTTTGGTATGCAAAATAATAATTATATTCTCAATGATTCCTGTGAAATTGGTTGAGATAGAATAAAATAAAAGGAAGTTATTAAATAATCAATTTTATATGCAAAATTCACTTGCAGCTGCTCGCGCTTTGTTTGTTTAGTTGACAGTGTGACCAAGTCGGTATGTAATGGATTTTTTAAAAATATGTATACACAAAAAAACCAATTTCAGTATATTCTGTGGTATATTTTTTGTTAAAATATCATTTAAGCTTTTTGTTTTCTCTCGGAATAGGTTGCGGGCATCATACGGTCGAGCACTCTCGACTGTAGCTTTCTTACTTGTTTTAGAGGTAGTTTAGCTCTGGGGTACATACCCACATTACCATCAGCCTGACCTCCTTCATGCTAAAGGCAGTACGATCTACTGAGTCTGCATTAGTAGAACTCACTAGCACTCTCTATAAAATGAGGTCGTTGACGCCGATTGTTATAGGTGGAGCGCAAGTTGAACAAGTTGTCAAGAAAGCAACGGCTGCACTCATGATCTGCAGGGCACTCGCATGGAAGAGTTGGGCCTATCACCAAAAAAAATTAGATGGATGTACTCGACCTATTGTGCCTATTGTAAGACCCATTGCCAGTTATGGTGTGGTAGTTTGGGCCAGACGAAGTGAACGAGCTAACACTAAAATGCAACTGGGTAAAGTCCAGAGGCTAGCTTCATTATAGACAAAATTAAAAATGCCCATCCAAAAGTGGAAAAATTTAAATTTGCTTATGATAGACAAATTGCAAATTCCTTGTGATAACTTTTATTTTTATATTCCTTCAAATTGACATGGCTTTATTGATCGATTACTTGAGTTATCTTTGGGTCAAATTAACAATATACGAAATTCTCTTTGCCGGCAATTAGATCTGTGCTTTGTCTCTGAACCTACCAGCGTAGTTCTATCTAGATCGGAACCCCTTGCATCTGCTGAAGACCCTTATCATCCAACTCTAGAGTTAAGGATCGAACGTAGCAGATCTGTACTCACTAATTCTGATGTACCTGCCGATCGAGTTCGTTGCTTTCGAAAGGCAAACTTTCCCAAATTAATCAAACTTCTTAATAATCTAATAAACCTCCTTGGTTTTGTAAACAACTTTCTAATTTAAGAACCTGAAGTCTAGACTTTACAAAAAGTTTGAAATTTCAGGCTTTACCTTAACTTTTTCACAATATATAATAGCTCGGTCTAATTTTATCGAGCTTAACATTGTATGTTATAAAAATGACTTTGCTCGCTGTCGGGTTAGCTTCTCTGAAAATCCAAGAAAGTTTCTTAATTTTCCAAACACTAAGCGTAAGTCTTCCTCTTATCCTCCTTGTCCATCTTACGAAAATTCGAAAGCAAATTCTGGTCAGGCGATCGCTGAGCTATGTGCTTCTTTTTTTCAAACTACTTATTCTTCTTCTTCCTACTCTAGCGAAGAGTCTCTGATTCGAAATTTATTTTTTATTTTATTTTATTTAAAGTCGACTATGAACAGTCGACATTGAAGAAATTAATAAAATTATGACTAAAAGAGTAAAATTATGATTACAAATATTTTTGTAGTTTAAAATAGAAAAAAAAAATAATAAATAATTCAATTAAAAATAAAGTATGAAATATCTGGGGGTGTTTAAGCAATATTAATCTAACCCAGCATTCGCTGCATGGATTGGGGAAAACCCCAATCAGGTCAGATGGTAGGTTAGTTAACTAGTATTTAATTTTTGTTTTAAATTCCAACACCATGTTAGTTGCTAATTATTGTTAGCTAAGAATTATAGAATACAATTTTTAATATTTATAAGAGATGCATCGGCGTTGAAAACACAGTAGAGTCTGTTGTAGTCAGCATAGAGAACTCGAAAAGGTTCATGCTTAGAATAGTTAGTTGTACATAGGTTAAGGGATAAAGGTGTGAAGTTACGTGTGTGTCTAACTGGGACAGAAAGGTTTATATGCCTAAGAAGGTAGGTAGAATCAATTTCACCCTTTAGTAGTTTGACTATAAACATAACCCCAAGCATGCTACGACGATTAGTTAATGAGGGAAGATTAAGTAAAAGAAGTCTACTATTATAAGAGGGTAAGTCAATACCTGAAACCCAGTTAAAGCCTCTCAACGCAAAAAGCAGAAATTTCTTTTGTACAGACTCGATAAGATTTTTATGATTTGAGTATTGTGGTGACCACATACAAGAACCGTATTCCAGAATGGGACGGACAAGCGAAACAAAAAGAAGCTTTGTCGTATAAGGGTCATCAAATTCCTTTGCCATCAAATTCCTTTGCTTGATGAACCCAAGAACTTGAGTCGCTTTGTTGACAGTAATTGAAATGTGTTTGTCAAACTTTAGCCTATGATCTAGAAGAACTCCTAAATCATTCACATCGTCTACTCTAATCAGAAGTACCATATTAAGAGTATTATTACTGATGTTAGCGGAGTTTCTGTAAAACGACATAACCTTACATTTCGAACAATTTAGTAGTAGATAATTACTGTTACACCAGGAATAAAAACGATCAATATCAGCTTGCAATAGAGAGTTAGAAGCTATATTATTATAAGTTAGGCAAATCTTGACATCATCAGCATACATTAAAATATTAGAATTTAAAATAACATTGGGAAGATCGTTAATGAAAAGGTTAAAAAGAAGAGGACCGAGATGACTACCCTGAGGAACACCTGAGGTTACAAAGACAGGTTTAGAAGTTGCGGATGTAAATATTACTGTTTGAGTTCTATTATTAAGATAGTCAGATACCCATAATAGAAAATTATATGGAAATCCAATCAAGTTTAATTTTTTAACTAAAAGGAAATAGTTAACAGAGTCAAAAGCGTTGTCTTAATGGCGACAAATTCAATGCCGGACTCCGAGCAGATTAATTCCGATTTAAGATCAGAACCAACAGCAATAAGAACGCCACCACCAACTCTAGACAAACGGTCACATCTGTAAGACGTAAATTTATTACTAAAGAGAGATAAGTTAGAAATTTCTGGCTTTAACCAAGTTTCAGTAAACACTAAGATACTATGTTCAAAGCAGAAACTATCTAGATAGACTTTAGATAGTTTTGATTTAACCCCCCTTACGTTTTGATACGCCATACGAATAGGAAAGGTAAGCTGAACAGGATTAATATTTAGTTTTTTGAAGCATTAGTGTTAGTTTTATTAACAGTAGGAGCTTGAGCTAAGGTGATATTAGGTTGAAAATTTACTGGGATGATGTTACGTTTCTTTGGCCTGAACTCATGTATCACCATATGAGGTGGCCAGAAACTCGGATCACACAATAACGGAAATGAGTCGGAAGGAACAGTTAATTTAAATAAAGCAATTTCCCGAGGAGTTGAGAAATTGAATTTTTGTATGGCTACCGACGCCGTGGATTTTGTGGCGATATAAGCTGAGATGGACTCGCACGAAGTATCGGCAGATAATCGAGAAATGAATATCTGCTTTCTCGGAGCCACAACAGAAAATAAGGGGGTGTTAGTATTAACAATAATATTGGGAGCAGTAGGTGGTGAGGCAATAATCGGACAATAAGGAATAGAGGATCCGTCCGAGGCCTCAATACACACATTTGGAATCGGAGGTATTAAAGAAATTTTGGTTCGTTCCGCGGATGAACGATTGCCACCACTAATTAAAGTAGTTTTTTTGGACTGAATGGAGGGGGATGGCTCTACAGGAATGCAAGGAGAAGAAGGCAGCGGTGAAAATACTAGAAGTGGAGGACCATCAGGTTTAGGAGCAGATTGCGGGTCCGAGCAGGGCTTTGTGGGCGTCTTAAATTCGTATTGACCAAGCAATTCCATACTAGTATCAAATTCACTTGAAAGAGACTTGGTCATTTTACGAAGTTTAGCAAATTGGTTTTTCACGTAGTTATACATACGTGAAAAATCCAATTGCTTTTCAATGCATACCGGACATGGCCACTTAATTCCACCGCTGCCCTTTTTCACAGCAGCGTTGATCTTATCATGATCGCGCCCGGTAATGCCTGCACATTTTATATGCATCAAACTATCACACAGCCAACAAGAAACAAACTTGGGCTGGTCTCCATCACGAGACGGCCCATAGGTACAATTTAATTTGCAGCACTGCATAATTATATAAATATATACTATATGTATAACAGAAAATGAAAATAGAAACAATTAAATTAAAATAAAAATTAAAATGTTTGCAATTTATGTAGTGGATTCCGATTGGGAGCTCTAAGTGAAAAGTCACTACCAGTCGGTTGCACAATCAAGCTTATAATTCCCACTGGGAAGCAAGCAGTGTAAGACGGCAAGCGAAAACAAAAACACCCAACAACAACTTGCCCATTAGGCGCAGCAAAAGAGAGGATATTCACCACACAAAACTGCACAGCGAACACACAGACAAACTTGGGTTGCAAACGACTACCGGAGAAAACCAAAACAAAGAATTTTAAAAGTTGTAATTTACAAATTATATTACGAACAATAGTATAAAATTTAACACAAATCATGCACCAAAAGGTACCAAAAGGTTAGTATCGATATTTAACTAAAAGTCACAAATTAATATGCTTTTAAAACACAGATAAAGGCAGAATTAGGCGGAGCAAGACAAAACACAACTGATGCTTACGAATTACTCTACGAATGGTTAAGCCGGTGTTTTCGCTCGGTCCAGATGGAGCTCCGGCTGTGGACTGTTGAAATTATTTAATTTATCGCTTGAGTAATCGACTTTTCCCTCTTTATTGAAGGAGTCTTTCATTATTCCTCTTCATAAGAAGGGAAGTAAGTCTGACGCCGAAAACTCTACAGGTTTCCTTAAGAACGAACAAACTGACGTCATCTATACCGATTTTAGTAATGGCTTTGACTAAGTAAATCATTCTCTTTTGCTTGACTTAATTGGATTCCCAATAATTTAATTTGCTGGATTTCAAGCTATTTAAGCCAAGGAACACAAAAGGTTTCTTTTAATAATATTTTTTCTTATACATTCCGAGTTACCTCTGGAGTTTTCAAGGTAGCCATATCAGTCCCTTACTTTTCACATTGTTCATAAATGATCTACCTAATGTTTTAACGCAATCTCGCTTACTAATGTATGTGGATGATGTTAAAATATGCCTGCAGTATAAAGATTAGCCTAGTTGCAGAGATATCTTGACTCTTTTTAGCCATGGTGAAAAGTGAACTTTTTAAATTTAAACTGTTCTAAATGTGTTGTGATGTCCATCCATAAAATTAATCCACATTTGGCCATTTACTTACTGAACGGTATCGATTTAAAAAGAATAACTGGTGTTGATCTGGGTATTCTCTTTGATCATAAACATATATTTTTTGACCACATTTCTAAAAGGGTGAATTAAGAGGTGGACAAAGGAATTTGATGACCCTTATATAACTAAGACCCTTTATTCTTCACTTGTTCGTCCGATTCTGGAACATGATTCGTGCGTATGGTCTCCGCAGTATTCTGTGCACCAGGATCGGATTGAATATGTTAAAAAACAATTCCTCTTATTTGCATTGCGTGGCTTGAACTGGAATGCTTGAGTGAGATTGATTTAATAAGCCTACCTTCTTTAGCTAACCGTAAAATAATGCTTGGCATTTTATTTATTTTTAATCTTATTAATGGTGATATTGATTCTTCACAATTAATATCGCGATTAACCTTTTCCGTTCCATCTCGACTAACCCGTAGTTACATTCCGCTTGCTCTCCCCCTATGTAGATCTAATCTTGCATTGCATGACCCTTTTAGAGTTTTATGTTATATCTATAACATATTTCATCATGATTTCTAGCGTTAACAGTGCTTTCAATCTTAAAACTTTACTACTAACCTACTTAATTAATAATTGAATTTAGCTCATAAAATAAATTTATACTGGATCAGTGTCAACAGCCGAAACGATATAGGCATGTGCAACTGTCCGTCTGTCTGTCTGTCTGGCTCTATAAGACCTAGATCTCAGGTACAAAGACTCCTTCATTCATTACGCAGATCAAGTTTATTTCAAATGTTGGATTCCGCAAGTAGGCCGGTGACCACTTCAGTGTCCAATGAGGCCAACATGGCAGAGGAAGCAGCTCTGCTGCTACTCGGGGCAGAGGAGGGCACCGTCTCATCCATCGGGGATCTTAACATCGCCACGCAAATGATGGATGAGCAGCTGACCGAGGAGAGCTCCGACTCATCCGATGATGAGCGGACAATTGCAGACGTGATGGCAGAGCCAGCTCTCCAGAATCCTACAAGCGAGAAGGAGCTCTAGAATGTTTCGCACCAGCGTGGCACAAATCGACCTGCACAAAGCTAAAGCAGCTTTAGCTGTTATCAGCAGGTTGATGACCAGGCTAGAACTGAGCTGGTGCTAGTACACAAACCCTGGACCGTCAGAGGAAGGATCTGCGGTCTAGGAGGTAAGTACCACGAAGTCAATGCGGATCTAAGAGAGCAGACTCCACGAGCCTGTATCTTAGTAAGAGAGGACATTAAATTACTCTGTCTCTCCCAACTTTTGATACGAGGTGCAGGATCGTCGTGGCCTCTGCCTACTTTCCTGGGGATCAGTAGGAAGTGTAACTGCCGAGTGTCCTGGCACTGGCATAGCACTGTCATGCCAACGGAATACCACTCGTCGTAGGCTGTGACGTTAATGCTCATAGTAGTGTCTGGGGTAGCACAGACACTAATAAGCGAGATGAGTGTCTTCTTGATTTTATGCTATGCAACGACCTTACAGTCCTAAATGTCGGGTCTGAACCCACTTTTGTTACAAAGAATAGATCTGAGTTGTTAGATATAACCTTTAGTATTGTAGAAGGCTCTAAGTTGATAAGCAAATGGAGAGTCTCCAAAGAACCATCTATGTCAGATCACAGGATCATCCTCATTGACTTAGGTGGGAACTTGACTTTCTTCACAACTATTAGGAACCCCAACAAAACTGACTGGGATAAGTATCAGGCGATTCTTGTAACTAGTATAGACAGGCTTAAGAACTGTAAAAAGACAAGAACTTGAACAGACACCACAGTCATGCATGCTTACCATGCCAGCTGTCCCGAAAGAACTGTCGCCTCCAACAGGGATAACCCCTGGTGGAACAGCAAACTCAGCTTGCTTAGGACGACAGTCAGGAAGCAGTACAATACGGCCAAACAAAGTGAGGCAAGGTGGAAAGCATACACTTCCAAACTCAAGAAATTCGGAAGTGCAAGCGAGCGCACTTTCGAAATTTCCAATACCTTCTGCCATACCTGATAAGTATTTATACCCGCTACCCATAGGCTAGAAGGGTATTATAACTTAGTGCCAACAGGAAATGTATGTAACAGGCAGAAGGAGCCATCTCCGACCCCATAAAGTATATATTCTTGATCAGTGTCAACAGCCGAGACGATATAGCCATGTCTATCTGTCGGTCTGTCCGTCTGTCAGTCAGTCCGTTTGTCCGTCAGTCTATCCGTATGAACACCTAGATCTCAGAGACTATAAGACATAGAGACGCCTAGTTTGGAACATAGGTTCCTTTATTCCTTACGCAGATCAAGTTTGTTTCAAAAGTTGGATGCCACGCCCCCTTCGCTCACAATAAGGTATAATCTAGAAAAAGTCAAAGTTTTTTTTATGTAAAAATGCTTAAACCTCCAAAAGTTCTTTGTGTAATGATGCGTAATTTGGTAACCCTTCTTCGCTTAACACTCTTAATATACCCTGTAAAAATCGGATTAGTAGAACAAAAGTTATTCGTTAAATTATTTGTCAAAATTGTTGTGCCCAATGCACATGGACGTTTCACAATATATAATTGCTCGGTCTAATTGTATCGAGCTTAACGTTGTATGTTATAAAAATTACTTTGCTCGCTGTCGGGTTAGCTTCTCTGAAAATCCAAGAAAGTTTCTTAATTTTCCAAACACTAAGCGTAAGTCTTCCTCTTATCCTCCTTGTCTATCTTACGAAAATTCGAAAGCAAATTCTGGTCAGGCGATCGCTGAGCTATGTGCTCCTTTTTTTCAAACTACTTATTCTTCTTCTTCCTACTCTAACGCGCCTTATCCTTACAGACTGTCTCGGTCGAATTGTATCTTCAGTTCCTTAATGAGCGAAGAGTCTCTGATTCGAAATTTATTTTTTATTTTATTTTATTTAAAGTCGACTATGAACAGTCGACATTGAAGAAATTAATAAAATTATGACTAAAAGAGTAAAATTATGATTACAAATATTTTTGTAGTTTAAAATAGAAAAAAAAAAAAAATAATAAATAATTCAATTAAAAATAAAATATGAAATATCTGGGGGTGTTTAAGCAATATTAATCTAACCCAGCATTCGCTGCATGGATTGGGGAAAACCCCAATCAGGTCAGATGGTAGGTTAGTTAACTAGTATTTAATTTTTGTTTTAAATTCCAACACCATGTTAGTTGCTAATTATTGTTAGCTAAGAATTATAGAATACAATTTTTAATATTTAGAAGAGATGCATCGGCGTTGAAAACACAGTAGAGTCTGTAGTCAGCACAGAGAACTCGAAAAGGTTCATACTTAGAATAGTTAGTTGTACATAGGTTAAGGGATAAAGGTGTGAAGTTACGTGTGTGTCTAACTGGGACAGAAAGGTTTATATGCCTAAGAAGGTAGGTAGAATCAATTTCACCCTTTAGTAGTTTGACTATAAACATAACCCCAAGCATGCTACGACGATTAGTTAGTTATGGAAGATTAAGTAAAAGAAGTCTACTATTATAAGAGGGTAAGTCAATACCTGAAACCCTGTTAAAGCCTCTCCACGCAAAAAGCAGAAATTTCTTTTGTACAGACTCGATTAGATTTTTATGATTTGAGTATTGTGGTGACCAAATACAAGAACGGCTGGCGAAAATCCTCTGACTGAACCCTCCACGAGGGTGCCGGCTGGGCAATGGATACTGCATCGTCTCGGGCGACCGAGAGATGTCAGCATCACTTGCTCGCTCATGAGACCTTGCAGTTTCTAGCTAAGGGACTGGGCCCAAGCTTTTTAGATTTACTCTGGAAAGCCGAGGTCCAGGACCATAGTCAGAGGTACTTGGCAGCAAGTATAAAATGCACCATGAATCCTTAGATTCAATAATGGAGGATGACATAGAGGCGTCAACTCGGGCTGGGATATCAGCCCAAACGTCGGTGGTAAGTGTGACCGCTACCACCGGCGGGCACGGGGAGGAGAAATCCTCTCTGCGTGTCGCCAGTGGTCACGACGGTGGAGTGGACAAACTCCATCGACAGGAGGGTGTGGTCCTGGAAACAGCTGCCACGGAGTCGGAGTCTTTGCTCACAGGCTCATCGATGAGTCATCGAGCACTGATGAAGACGAAGTGATAGTAGTCCAGGGACCATCCAGCAAGAAAGGCGCAAACCTCAAGCGCAAACAACGCTCAGGGTATAAGAGCTTTTCAAGTTCCTTAAGGGACTGGAAGGCCGCAACCCAGAGTCGTTGAACGAGCGTGAGAGGAAATTGCGCAAAAAGCACGAATACAACGTGCGGCGGTATTTGAGGCTCGCTGGCGTGACCGGCAACACTCAGTCCGCTGAGCCGAGTATGAGTGCACGGTGCCAAAGTGACAAGGGGTTTCAGGCAGTAGCCGTAGCCAACCCGACGGAGGAAGTCAAACCTTCCACGTCGAAGCTGGTGGAACCAAAGAAACCCAAGTCACCCTTAGAAGGAAAAAGCGTGCTAAGAATGATAGAATACAATTTTTAATATTTAGAAGAGATGCATCGGCGTTGAAAACACAGTAGAGTCTGTAGTCAGCACAGAGAACTCGAAAAGGTTCATACTTAGAATAGTTAGTTGTACATAGGTTAAGGGATAAAGGTGTGAAGTTACGTGTGTGTCTAACTGGGACAGAAAGGTTTATATGCCTAAGAAGGTAGGTAGAATCAATTTCACCCTTTAGTAGTTTGACTATAAACATAACCCCAAGCATGCTACGACGATTAGTTAGTTATGGAAGATTAAGTAAAAGAAGTCTACTATTATAAGAGGGTAAGTCAATACCTGAAACCCTGTTAAAGCCTCTCCACGCAAAAAGCAGAAATTTCTTTTGTACAGACTCGATTAGATTTTTATGATTTGAGTATTGTGGTGACCAAATACAAGAACGGCTGGCGAAAATCCTCTGACTGAACCCTCCACGAGGGTGCCGGCTGGGCAATGGATACTGCATCGTCTCGGGCGACCGAGAGATGTCAGCATCACTTGCTCGCTCATGAGACCTTGCAGTTTCTAGCTAAGGGACTGGGCCCAAGCTTTTTAGATTTACTCTGGAAAGCCGAGGTCCAGGACCATAGTCAGAGGTACTTGGCAGCAAGTATAAAATGCACCATGAATCCTTAGATTCAATAATGGAGGATGACATAGAGGCGTCAACTCGGGCTGGGATATCAGCCCAAACGTCGGTGGTAAGTGTGACCGCTACCACCGGCGGGCACGGGGAGGAGAAATCCTCTCTGCGTGTCGCCAGTGGTCACGACGGTGGAGTGGACAAACTCCATCGACAGGAGGGTGTGGTCCTGGAAACAGCTGCCACGGAGTCGGAGTCTTTGCTCACAGGCTCATCGATGAGTCATCGAGCACTGATGAAGACGAAGTGATAGTAGTCCAGGGACCATCCAGCAAGAAAGGCGCAAACCTCAAGCGCAAACAACGCTCAGGGTATAAGAGCTTTTCAAGTTCCTTAAGGGACTGGAAGGCCGCAACCCAGAGTCGTTGAACGAGCGTGAGAGGAAATTGCGCAAAAAGCACGAATACAACGTGCGGCGGTATTTGAGGCTCGCTGGCGTGACCGGCAACACTCAGTCCGCTGAGCCGAGTATGAGTGCACGGTGCCAAAGTGACAAGGGGTTTCAGGCAGTAGCCGTAGCCAACCCGACGGAGGAAGTCAAACCTTCCACGTCGAAGCTGGTGGAACCAAAGAAACCCAAGTCACCCTTAGAAGGAAAAAGCGTGCTAAGAATGATAGAATACAATTTTTAATATTTAGAAAAGATGCATCGGCGTTGAAAACACAGTAGAGTCTGTAGTCAGCACAGAGAACTCGAAAAGGTTCATACTTAGAATAGTTAGTTGTACATAGGTTAAGGGATAAAGGTGTGAAGTTACGTGTGTGTCTAACTGGGACAGAAAGGTTTATATGCCTAAGAAGGTAGGTAGAATCAATTTCACCCTTTAGTAGTTTGACTATAAACATAACCCCAAGCATGCTACGACGATTAGTTAGTTATGGAAGATTAAGTAAAAGAAGTCTACTATTATAAGAGGGTAAGTCAATACCTGAAACCCTGTTAAAGCCTCTCCACGCAAAAAGCAGAAATTTCTTTTGTACAGACTCGATTAGATTTTTATGATTTGAGTATTGTGGTGACCAAATACAAGAACGGCTGGCGAAAATCCTCTGACTGAACCCTCCACGAGGGTGCCGGCTGGGCAATGGATACTGCATCGTCTCGGGCGACCGAGAGATGTCAGCATCACTTGCTCGCTCATGAGACCTTGCAGTTTCTAGCTAAGGGACTGGGCCCAAGCTTTTTAGATTTACTCTGGAAAGCCGAGGTCCAGGACCATAGTCAGAGGTACTTGGCAGCAAGTATAAAATGCACCATGAATCCTTGGATTCAATAATGGAGGATGACATAGAGGCGTCAACTCGGGCTGGGATATCAGCCCAAACGTCGGTGGTAAGTGTGACCGCTACCACCGGCGGGCACGGGGAGGAGAAATCCTCTCTGCGTGTCGCCAGTGGTCACGACGGTGGAGTGGACAAACTCCATCGACAGGAGGGTGTGGTCCTGGAAACAGCTGCCACGGAGTCGGAGTCTTTGCTCACAGGCTCATCGATGAGTCATCGAGCACTGATGAAGACGAAGTGATAGTAGTCCAGGGACCATCCAGCAAGAAAGGCGCAAACCTCAAGCGCAAACAACGCTCAGGGTATAAGAGCTTTTCAAGTTCCTTAAGGGACTGGAAGGCCGCAACCCAGAGTCGTTGAACGAGCGTGAGAGGAAATTGCGCAAAAAGCACGAATACAACGTGCGGCGGTATTTGAGGCTCGCTGGCGTGACCGGCAACACTCAGTCCGCTGAGCCGAGTATGAGTGCACGGTGCCAAAGTGACAAGGGGTTTCAGGCAGTAGCCGTAGCCAACCCGACGGAGGAAGTCAAACCTTCCACGTCGAAGCTGGTGGAACCAAAGAAACCCAAGTCACCCTTAGAAGGAAAAAGCGTGCACCAGGTATGCTTGCAAAAACCACACCTCCTGGAAAGGAGAGAACGGTGAGCAAGCTACCGAAAAAGGCCAACCCACCTGTCAGCAAGAGGCAGAGGTCAGACGACTCGGCAAAGGCTTCGGAGAGCAAGCGGGTGTGTCCAGGGGACATCCTGGCCAGCTTGAGCACGAAGCCGGAGCTACAGGTAGCCATCATCGACAGAAGCAACCCGGATGGGAAGCTTTCTATTGATAACTGGCTTATCCTGGAAGGGTTAATTGACCAGGGGATTGCTGATGCCATCACTCGACCGCTGAATCCGTTCGTGGCAGAGTTTGATGGCATCAACTGGTACAAAGGTGTTAAAGTGGTGGCATGTGCCAACGAGGAATCCCTGCGATTCCTCAAAGACACACTGCTGAAACTGGAAGCGCCGTGGCCAGGAGCAAGAATTGACGTCGTCCCTGTAGACCAAATTCCTGAGCGGACGATCATTAAGGTCTGGATCCCACCTCCCATCAGGGAGGATCGAACCACCCTTATATTGATCAAAAGCCAGAATGCGGACTGCCACACAGCGGACTGGACGATCAATAGAGGTCTCGCCCGAGACAAATGAAACGGCAAGGATCTATGGATCAGCATTGGTCCAGAGTCCAAGAGCCAACTCCTTAGTAAGCAAGGCCGGCTGAAGATGGGAATGGGTTGCGTTCGGGCAATCATTCCTGGAGGCGCTGGGCGCGTAGATGTTAGGTCGACCGGAAAGAATTCGGGTAGTGCAGATTAATCTGCACCACTCGAGGGTTCCTTCCACAGACCTACTACGGTGGATGGACAAGGAGAGGGTGGATGTGGCTCTCATCCAAGAACCCTGGATCGTAGGTGAAAAAGTTTGCGGTTTGGGAGCCCGCGGATACCATCTCCTTGTCCCGAAAACTGTGGGTATGTCCAGAACCTGTACCGTGGTAAGAACCGGACTTAATGTGCTCTTCTCTTCCAGTTACAGCAACAGGGACTTGACGGTAGCGCTATGCGAGCGTAGGAACGGACCCAGTCTTTACCTAGCCTCAGCATACCTCCCGTACGAAGAAAAGGATCCACCGTCGGAAAGTATTCGAGCCCTCATGCGCAGAAAGAGGGCACTTATCTAATCCTTGGGTGTGATGCTAATGCCCACAATACCTTTTGGGGGAGCAAAGACACCAACGAGAGAGGGGAGTCGCTGCTTGAATTCGTGATGCTCACCAATCTTAATGTGTGTAATCCCACCTTCCGCAATAAGAACCGAGCTGAGGTTATAGATTTAACTCTAGCGACTAACAGCGACTCCCTCTCCGTAGAAGACTGGCATGTATCCACGGAATGCTCCTTTTCGGATCATTACAGGATAGTGTTCGAAGTTGGATGGTCCAGAGAAGCAAAGGCGCCCTTCAGGAACCCACGAAAGGCAAACTGGCTCAAGTACTCAAAGCTTGTTATGGAATCTATTTCCAACCACCCAGTGGGAAGGCTAGACAAACCAGACAAGTTGGAGGAATCGACCCAAACTGTTACAGATACTCTTTGTAAGGCCTTCATCAAATCCTGTCCAATCAGCCGTCCACCGAAGTAAACCGCAACAAGTGGTGGACTCCGGAACTCGGCCGGATACGGAAGGAAACGAGAAAGATTTACAATAGAGCAAAAGACGGAAACTGCCAGGTAGACTGGAATGCCTACCATCACAGCTTCAAGACCTTCAAGAAGGAAATCAGAAGGGCAAGAAGAGACTCATGGTCTGAATTTTGCGAGGAACTAACCAACACCACTGAAGCGTCCAGACTTCGAAGGTTGTTGGCGAAGGATCCAGCCACCCCGGAGCTGCTTTGCAACCTGGACGGCACATTCGCTAAAAATAGTCAGGAGTCTCTGCAACTCCTCATGAACGCACACTTTCCAGGCTGCACACAAGCTGAAGACGAGAATGGGATCCCCACCTCTCACATCAGCGGCGAGCCGGAGCGAAACGCGCTTCATGAGAGTCAAGTCCTAATCGACGAAATTGTTAACACTGAGAAGATAATCTGGGCTATCAAGTCGTTCCACCCCTACAAATCAGCAGGACCGGATGACATTATGTTATACGTTGACGTACATTGTATGCACATTCAAGTGGCCCAAGCGATACCAAGCCAATGCTTGTTACGCGCGGATCCCAATAAACCCTCCTCCCGCCCAACCGACCGAGAGGCGCTGTCGCAGGACGAACGACACGATTCGCGTTCGGACAGGATAGATTCGGGCATGCAAAAAAAAAAAAAACGCGGATAGCATAAAATAGAAATTCAGGATCGGACATAAGAAATAAACGGGTGGAATGAAAATTTTTTAATTTATTACTATAAGCTAAATTCGGTATAATTATTAATTAAATATGTTAGTAGTAAAGTTTTAAGATTAAAAGCAGTGTTAGCGCTAGAAAATACATGATAAAATCTATTATAGTTATAACTTAAAACTCTAAAAGGGTCATGCAATGCAAAATTAGATCTACATAGGGGGAGAGCAAGCGGGATGTAACTACGGGTTAGTCTAGATGGAACGGAAAAGGTTAGTCGCGATATTAACTCTGAAGAGTCAATATCACCATTAATAAGATTAAAAATAAATAAAATGCCAAGCATTATTCTACGGTTAGCTAAAGAAGGTAGGTTAATTAAAAGAAGTCTACTACTATATGACGGCAATCTCACTTCAGCATTCCAGTTCAAGCCACGCAAAGCAAATAAGAGAAATTGTTTTTGAACAGATTCAATGCGATCTTGGTGCACAGAATACTGTGGAGACCATACGCACGAACCATATTCCAGAATCGGACGAACAAGTGATGTATAAAGGGTCTTAGTAATATAAGGGTCATCAAATTCCTTTGACCACCTCTTAATGAAACCGAGTACAGACATAGCTTTATTGACCGTTCTAGAAATGTGGTCTGAAAATTTAAGTTTATGATCTAAGAGAATACCTAGATCATCAACAGCAGTAATTCTTTTTAGATCGTTACCGTTCAGTAAGTAAGAGGCCAAATGTGGATTAACTCTATAGAAGGACATGACAACACATTTAGCAAAGTTTAAATTTAACAAGTTCACTTTGCACCATGACTGGAAAGAGTCAAGATCTCTCTGCAACTTGATATGGCATGGCCAATCCCTGTACTGCAGGCATATTTTAACATCATCTGCATACATTAGTACGCGAGATTGTGTCAAAACAGTAGGTAGATCATTTATGAACAATGTGAAAAGTAAGGGACCGAGATGGCTACCTTGGGGAACTCCAGAGGTAACTCGGAATGTATTAGAAAGGAAATTATTAAAAGAAACTTTTTGCGTTCTTTGGCAGAGATAGCTTGAAATCCAGCAAATCAAATTATTGGGAAATCCAATTAAGTCAAGCTTATATAACAAAAGAGAATGATTTACTGAGTCAAAGGCTTTACTAAAATCGGTATAGATGACGTCAGTTTGTTCGTTTTTAAGGAAACCCTGGTTAACGAACGAAGAAAGCTCAAGAAGATTAGTAACAGTGGATCTATGTTTCACAAACCCATGCTGGTAGGGGGAAATAATGGAACTACATAAATGTTGTAAATGACTTGTTAACATCTTCTCAAAAACTTTTGGTATAGCAGACAATTTACATATCCCTCTATAGTTTTTGGCGTCAGACTTACTTCCCTTCTTATGGAGAGGAATAATGAATGATTCCTTCCATAAAGAGGGAAAAGTCGATGACTCAAGTGATAAATCAAATAATTTCAGCAACGGTCTGCATAAAGCCTCGGCTCCGTACCGAAGTACACAGCCAGGAACTCCATCCGGACCGGGCGAAAACACCGGCTTAACCATTTGAAGATATCGAGTCAGAGACTCCTCACTCATTAAGGGACTGAAGATATAATTCGACCGAGACAGACTGTAAGGATAGGGCGCGTTAGAGTAGGAGGAAGAAGAATAAGTAGTTTGAAAAAAAGAAGCAAATAGATCAGCGATCGCCTGACCTGAATTTGCTTTCGAATTTTCGTAAGATAGACAAGGAGGATAAGAGGAAGACTTACGCTTAGTGTTTACAAAATTAAAAAACTTTCTTGGGTTTTCAGAAAAGCTAACCCGACAGCGAGCTAAGTAATTTTTATAACACACAGCGTTAAGCTCGATAAAATTGGACCGAGCAATTATATATTGCGAAAAAGTTAAGGTAGAGCCTGAAATTTTAAACTTTTTGTAAAGTCTAGACTTCAGGTTCTTAAGGTTAGAAAGTTGCTTACAAAACCAAGGAGGCTTATTAGACCTATGCGGAATATAAGAAGGAATACAGGCATCAAAGCAAAGATTTAATTTATTATAGAATAAGTTGACGGCGGCACTTATGTCAGTGCAGGAATACAAATTAGACCAATCAATTCCATTAAGAAGTTGGATTAATTTGGGAAAGTTTGCCTTTGAAAGCAACGAACTCGATCGGCAGGTACATCAGAATTAGTGAGTACTGATCTGCTAAGTTCGATCCTTAACTCCGGAGTTGGATGATAAGGGTCTTCAGGAGATGTAAGGGGTTCCGATCTAGATAGAACTACGCTGGTAGGTTCAGAGACAAAGCATAGATCTGATTGCCGGCAAAGAGAATTTCGTATATTGTTAATTTGACCCAAAGATAATTCATGTAAACCATCAATAAAGTCATGTCGGTTCGATGGAATAAGAAAACAGAAGTTATCACAAGGATACCAAGCTGTTCCAGAAAGGTTAAAGTCTCCTAGAACAACAACATGATCTTTGTCGGATAACAAGGCAAAAATAGATTTTATTGCTTCCAGGTGATCCTGGTAAACAGATAAATCGGACGACGGAGGTATATATGAGCAAGTAAGAAATAAACTTACACCAAGAAAATTTACTTTTATTGATAGAAACTCTATATTATTAGGATTATTATAATGTAATGGCTCCGATGAGAAGTTGGAGTCTACTGCAAATAGAACACCACCTCCTCTTCGGGAAGAACGATCTTGCCTGTAAATAGTGTACTTTGACGGAAAAAGTTCGGAATCAGAAATATCCGAACTTAACCAGGTTTCCGAAAACGCAACTACATCAGTAGAAAAAGTGAAACTGTCGCCGTATAGCTTACTTATTTTACTACGCAAACCACGCACATTTTGATAGGTTATAAGAAATGATGAGATTAGTTTTTTGAAGATGAAGAAGAAGATTGAGATTGAGACTGTACAGGTCCATTTGGTAAGAGCCCAATCGGAGTCCGATTTTTAACTTTGGCTTTGAACTCTTTTACCACCAAATGCTCTGGCCAAAAACTTGGTGAGCATATGGTTTCAAAAAGTGAAGGTGAGACATTGATCTTGAAAGATGCAACTTGTCTATCATAAGCAAATTTAAATTTTTCCACTTTTGGATTGGCATTTTTAATTTTGGCTATAATGAAAGCCTTTACGTCATCTGACGTGAGATCAGGGGCAAGCCTTGAAACAAAAATCTGTTTCATTGGTGGAACCCCCACAAGTGGTTTAGGAGCCAAAGGAGTAATATTTGGTATATTATCTTTGGAACCTAATAAAGTCGGTGATCCGACAGTTGGAGGAGGTGCGGAAGAAATTTTTGTATTAGGATTCGGCTTGCCTCTACTTCTAGTGACAACCGTGGACACTTCAGACACAACTTCGGCATTAACTAATGTCGGTGGAGCAGGTTCCCTAATGGGAATGCTTTCCGCAGCTGTTGTTGCTACTGGGGTAGCAAACGAGATTAACTGTGGAACCAACGGAGTAGTGGGTGGGTCAGTCGATGGTAGAGGTAAAAATTTGGATAATTGTAAGTCACAAGAAGTTGATTTTTTTCGCTTTGGAGACTCATCCATAAGTTTCAAACTATTGAACTGAGAATTCAAAGCACTAAACTGATCGTTTAACTTATGAAAGCCACCAATCAGATTAGTAAAACCGACTCTTGTCTGCCTCATAAACATCCGCATTTCGCACTCAACTTCTCGACATGACTCACAACACCAGTTAAGCCCAGTTCTCTTGGCAATGGCATCTGCAATTAGCCCTGAATAACCTACACACTTTACGTGTACTACGTTATCGCAGAGCCAGCAGGCCATACTGGGTTGCGAAGCCGTGATCTGCTTCTGGCAACTTTTCAGACAACACACAATTTTGCCTTCCATTATAAATTAAAATAAAGAAAAGCAAATTAAAAAATTTACAAAATTAAAAAAAATTTACTTTGAAATAGTAGGAACTATGCCCACTGTACAGATTCAAAACAAAAATATGTTAGCAACAACAAAACAGTAGAGCAAGCAGTGAGAGCAGAGAGCGCCACTAACGGAATACTGTCAACTGAGAGTTGTTGAGAGAGAAACCGTCACACTGCGAGCGGAAAGGAAAGCACAAAGAATAAACACGCAAAATCTAATGCTTACCACAACAACAAAACTTTGAACTCAGTTTATGTAGAAATAAACAGAGCTCAAACTAAGCACAAATAAAATTCACAATTATGTGATAAAACACTAATAACATGCACTATCACAGGATAGAGACGCGATGTAGCAAACAATTAAAGTAATAACTTTAAAGAAAATGTATTTAACACCGGTTGTTAGATTCAAAAAAAGCGAAAAATTGCGGGGCGCACAAAAAAACACGTCTGTTTGCTACAAAGAGTGACAGCGAATGAAGACCGGTCATGCTACAGATGGTATGCGTACATCTGTCGCAATGGCTACTAGAAATCTTCAGGGGATGTCTCCTTACAGGATACATTCCAAAAACCTGGAGAGAAGTGAGGGTGGCATTCATTCCCAAAGCAGGAAAGATAAACCACTGCTCAGCAAAAGACTATAGGCCCATAAGCCTCTCATCGTTTTTATTGAAAACACTAGAGAGACTTCTGGACCTTCATCTCAGAAGTAAGCTAACACCTCACACTTTTAGCAAGTCCCAACACGCCTACCTCAAAGGTAGATCAGTAGAGACTGCTCTGCACGAGGTGGTTAGCACAATTGAAGGCACACTGCAAAGGAAGGAGTTTACGTTAGCGGCATTTCTCGACATAGAGGGTGCCTTTAACAATGTCAGGATCGAGTCTATAAAGGCAGTACTTGTCAACATAGGCTCACACCCGACAATCACTCGATGGCTTAGCAACATGCTTCGCCAAACAATGATAAACGCCCAACTCTGCGCCTCGACTATCAGGAGAAGGGCTACCAAGGGCACCCCGCAAGGGGGGGTGATATCCATCTTGCTATGGAACATTGTCCTAAATGACCTTCTTCTCAAACTGAAGTATAAGGGCTGTAGAGTGACTGCTTATGCAGACGACCTGGTTCTAATGGTAACTGGCAGATTCCTGCCAACAATCAGTGAGCTAATGAACGCCGCACTGAGTGAAACTCTGCGATGGGCAGAACACAACGGTCTTGGGGCCAACCCACAAAAGACCGAACTTGTTCTGTTCACTCGAAAATATAAGATACCGAGCTTCAATCTTCCGTCACTGGGAGGGACAGAGCTCAAGTTATCAAAGAAGGCTAAGTACCTTGGAGTAATCCTGGACTCCAAACTCTCCTGGAGGAGAAACTCGGAGGAAAGGATGAAGAAAGCGTTACAAGCCTTCTTTGTGTGCAAAAAGACCTTTGGTAAAGGATGGGGATTGCAACCGTACATCCTTCACTGGATCTACACTGCAATTTTCAGACCTATACTGACGTACGGCGCTCTTGTATGGTGGGAGGCGGGACACACCGACTCCTATCTAAACAATCTCCGCAAAGTCCAGAGACTAGCTTGCTTGGGAATAACAGGATGTATTCGTTCTACCCCCCAAGCAGCGCTGGATGTAATGTTAAATCTGGAGCCCATCGGAGTCTTCCTCAAGCACGCGGCAGCATGGAGTGCGGTCAGGCTTCACGCCCAATGCCTCCTTAAGCCTGGTGCAGGTCACAACTCCATTCTACGTACAGTAGAATTGACTGTGGCTGAGAACGACTACTGGGTACCAGAACATAAGTGGGATGACAGGTTTACAGCTGAATTCCCTGACAGATCCGATTGGCAACAGGAATCTCCTTTGAGGCAGAATGAGTTGTCAATCTACACAGACGGATCAAAGACGATAGAAGGCACTGGATCGGGGGTCTTCTCCGAAGGCCTTGCAACCAAGCTTTCCTTTCGTCTTCCTGACTGGTGTAGTGTATTTCAAGCGGAGATTTACGCTGTTTGGCAAGCGACCAAGTTGGTACGGACACTGGGCGGGAGCCCGAAGGACGTGTCCATCTATGTCGACAGCCAATCAGCGATAAAAGCACTCGCATCGAACATTATTAAGAGTAAACTAACCCGAGACACAGTGATGTCACTGAACCTATGCCAACCACACTCTATCAGACTTGTCTGGGTACCTGGGCACATGGGAGTGCCAGGTAACGAGGCGGCTGATGAATGTGCTCGGCTGGGATCAGCGTCATCAGAAACTCTCGCGGTGAACGATATAAAGAGACCTATTCAGCACGTGCTATCGGAACTTAATTGTTCCATGAGAACGGCGGCTGAGAGACACTGGGCAGCATCATCGGGCTGCGAAGTGTCAAAAGCACTCTGGCCAAGATACCGTCCCAAGCGAACAACCGAGCTCTTAAACTTTAAAAGGAACAAGATAAGGTTACTGACAGGAGTCTTAACGGGACACTGCTACATCGGCCGTATGGCTCAACGGTACGGTGAACCCCAACAGGACTTCTGTCGCAGCTGCGGGGACGAAGAGGAAACTGAGAGTATCCAGCATCTTCTCTGCGACTGCCCTGCACTTCTTAGAAAGCGGACCCAATTTCTGGGCAAGCCTTTCTTTGCGGACCTGGGCAGTCTTGGGAATATTCGGCTGGAGAACATGGCGCTTTTCCTCGACTCTACTGGCTGGTTCCAGAGGCTACCGCAGCCCAACAGAACTAGCCAGTAGCACGTAGACCATCAGAGCCTTTTCCTCCAATATCCCAACAATCCCTCCCAATCCATTCTACTCCTACAGTTCACTCAGATCAGGCATCACAATGGACCATATGGTCTCCGGGTGCTCTCGACTCCGGTCGAGCTGCCTGCTCAACCTAACCTAACCTAAATACAAGAACCGTATTCCAGAATGGGACGGACAAGCGAAACAAAAAGAAGCTTTGTCGTATAAGGGTCATCAAATTCCTTTGCCATCAAATTCCTTTGCTTGATGAACCCAAGAACTTGAGTCGCTTTGTTGACAGTAATTGAAATGTGTTTGTCAAACTTTAGCCTATGATCTAGAAGAACTCCTAAATCATTCACATCGTCTACTCTACTCAGAAGTACCATATTAAGAGTATTATTACTGATGTTAGCGGAGTTTCTGTAAAACGACATAACCTTACATTTCGAACAAATAGTTAACAGAGTCAAAAGCTTTACTAAAGTCAGTATAAATAACATCAGTCTGCAACTTATTCTGAAAACCTTTGATCACTAGAGAAGAAAACTCTAATAGATTGGTAGTCGTAGATCTCTGTTTCACAAAACCATGCTGGAAGGAAGAGACAATAGATCTACAAAAATGACTAAGTTGAGATGTAATAATTTTCTCAAAGAGTTTCGGTATAACGGACAATTTGGAAATACCTCTATAATTATTAACGTTATATTTCGAACCATTTTTATGCAAGGGGATTATGAATGAATTCTTCCATATAGCTGGGAAAGAGGAAGACTCAACAGACAAAATAAATAATTTATGTAAAAGTAAATGCAATGATTCCGCACAATACCTAAGGACACAGCCTGGAATACCACCTGGACCGGGTGCAAATACAGGTTTTATTTGATTGAGTTCGCTTAAAACGGAGTATTCAGTGATCACAGGTTCAGGAATAAAGTTAGACTTTTGCAAGTTATAGGGATAAGATATATGAGGTGAGTAGCTGTCAATTGAGTAAGTAGATTGAAAGAAATCTGCAAACAGATCGGCAGCGGCCTTATCACTGCATGCAGTCTTATTTTGAAATAAAATTGAGGAAGGTAGTAAAGAACATTTTCGTTTAGAGTTAACAAAATTATAGAGCTGTCTTGGATTCTGAGCAAACTGTAACCGACACCGACGCAGATAAATACTGTAAAGTTGGGTGTTAAGTGAAACGAAATTCTATTTAGCAATAGCATATCGCGCGAAATCAGAATAATTTCCTGTGCGTTGATATTTTTTTAAATATCGTGACTTTAGGTTTTTTAATCCACTTAATTCCCGAGAAAACCAAAGTGGCCTATAAGACTTCAATGGATATCTACGAGGAACACACTGGACAAAAAAATTTTGTTGCGTATTATAAAAAATTGTCAAAGCACCTTCTAAATTAATGGAATCATGAAAAAGAGACCAATCATAATTTAAGATAAGGTCATTTAATTTATAAAATTTTGCAGTTATAAATATGGTTAATTTGTGATAGAGAAAGATCAAGAAGGCCATTTAGAAATTCATGCGGAAAAAAGGAAGTAGAGTATTATTTTCAGCAGACCAAGATATATTTGGTAAATTAAAATCACCAAGCACAACAAAGATTCGCAATCTAGTAGTTTAGAGGATATAGACTTTAAAATAGATAAGTGTTGAAAATAAACAGAAATATCAGATTGAGGTGGGATGTCCGAACAAGTGATATAGGTTGAAGTTTGACTAAACGTTGTCTTAATGGCGACAAATTCAATGCCGGACTCCGAGCAGATTAATTCCGATTTAAGATCAGAACCAACAGCAATAAGAACGCCACCACCAACTCTAGACAAACGGTCACATCTGTAAGACGTAAATTTATTACTAAAGAGAGATAAGTTAGAAATTTCGGGCTTTAACCAAGTTTCAGTAAGCACTAAGATACTATGTTCAAAGCAGAAACTATCTAGATAGACTTTAGATAGTTTTGATTTAACCCCCCTTACGTTTTGATACGCCATACGAATAGGAAAGGTAAGCTGAACAGGATTAATATTTAGTTTTTTGAAGCATTAGTGTTAGTTTTATTAACAGTAGGAGCTTGAGCTAAGCTGATATTAGGTTGAAAACTTACTGGGATGATGTTACGTTTCTTTGGCCTGAACTCATGTACCACCATATGAGGTGGCCAGAAACTCGGATCACACAATAACGGAAATGAGTCGGAAGGAACAGTTAATTTAAATGAAGCAGTTTCCCGAGGAGTTGAGAAATTGAATTTTTGTATGGCTACCGACGCCGTGGATTTTGTGGCGATATAAGCTGAGATGGACTCGCACGAAGTATCGGCAGATAATCGAGAAATGAATATCTGCTTTCTCGGAGCCACAACAGAAAATAGGGGGGTGTTAGTATTAACAATAATATTGGGAGCAGTAGGTGTTGAGGCAATAATCGGTCAATAAGGAATAGAGGATCCGTCCGAGGCCTCAATACATACATTTTGAATCGGAGGTATTAAAGAAATTTTGGTTCGTTCCGCGGATGAACGATTGCCACCACTAATTAAAGTAGTTTTTTTGGACTGAATGGAGGGGGATGGCTCTACAGGAATGCAAGGAGAAGAAGGCAGCGGTGAAAATACTAGAAGTGGAGGACCATCAGGTTTAGGAGCAGATTGCGGGTCCGAGCAGGGCTTTGTGGGCGTCTTAAATTCGTATTGACCAAGCAATTCCATACTAGTATCAAATTCACTTGAAAGAGACTTGGTCATTGTACGAAGTTTAGCAAATTGGTTTTTCACGTAGTTATACATACGTGAAAAATCCAATTGCTTTTCAATGCATACCGGACATGGCCAATTAATTCCACCGCTGCCCTTTTTCACAGCAGCGTTGATCTTATCATGATCGCGCCCGGTAATGCCTGCACATTTTATATGCATCAAACTATCACACAGCCAACAAGAAACAAACTTGGGCTGGTCTCCATCACGAGACGGCCCATAGGTACAATTTAATTTGCAGCACTGCATAATTATATAAATATATACTATATGTATAACAGAAAATGAAAATAGAAACGATTAAATTAAAATAAAAATTAAAATGTTTGCAATTTATGTAGTGGATTCCGATTGGGAGCTCTAAGTGAAAAGTCACTACCAGTCGGTTGCACAATCAAGCTTATAATTCCCACTGGGAAGCAAGCAGTGTAAGACGGCGAGCGAAAAGAAAAACACCCAACAACAACTTGTCCATTAGGCGCAGCAAAAGAGAGGATATTCACCACACAAAACTGCACAGCGAACACACAGACAAACTTGGGTTGCAAACGACTACCGGAGAAAACCAAAACAAAGAATTTTAAAAGTTGTAATTTACAAATTATATTACGAACAATAGTATACAATTTAACACAAATCATGCACCAAAAGGTTAGTATCGATATTTAACTAAAAGTCACAAATTAATATGCTTTTAAAACACAGATAAAGGCAGAATTAGGCGGAGCAAGACAAAACACAACTGATGCTTACGAATTACTCTACGAATGGTTAAGCCGGTGTTTTCGCTCCAGATGGAGCTCCGGCTGTGGACTGTTGAAATTATTTAATTTATCGCTTGAGTAATCGACTTTTCCCTCTTTATTGAAGGAGTCTTTCATTATTCCTCTTCATAAGAAGGGAAGTAAGTCTGACGCCGAAAACTCTACAGGTTTCCTTAAGAACGAACAAACTGACGTCATCTATACCGATTTTAGTAAAGGCTTTGACTAAGTAAATCATTCTCTTTTGTTTTATAAGCTTGACTTAATTGGATTCCCAATAATTTAATTTGCTGGATTTCAAGCTATCTAAGCCAAAGAACACAAAAGGTTTCTTTTAATAATATTTTTTCTTATACATTCCGAGTTACCTCTGGAATTTTCAAGGTAGCCATATCGGTCCCTTACTTTTCACATTGTTCATAAATGATCTACCTAATGTTTAAACGCAATCTCGCTTACTAATGTATGTGGATGATGTTAAAATATGCCTGCAGTATAAAGATTAGCCATGCCAAATCTAGTTGCAGAGAGATCTTGACTCTTTTTAGCCATGGTGAAAAGTGAACTTTTTAAATTTAAACTGTTCTAAATGTGTTGTGATGTCCATCCAAAAAATTAATCCCCATTTGGCCATTTACTCACTGAACGGTAACGATTTAAAAAGAATAACTGGTGTTGATCTGGGTATTCTCTTAGATCATAAACATACATTTTCTGACCACATTTCTAAAACGGTGAATTAAGAGGTGGACAAAGGAATTTGATGACCCTTATATAACTAAGACCCTTTATACTTCACTTGTTCGTCCGATTCTGGAACATGATTCGTGCGTATGGTCTCCGCAGTATTCTGTGCACCAGGATCGGATTGAATATGTTAAAAAACAATTCCTCTTATTTGCATTGCGTGGCTTGAACTGGAATGCTTAAGTGAGATTGATTTAATAAGCCTACCTTCTTTAGCTAACCGTAGAATAATGCTTGGCATTTTATTTATTTTTAATCTTATTAATGGTGATATTGATTCTTCACAATTAATATCGCGATTAACCTTTTCCGTTCCATCTCGACTAACCCGTAGTTACATTCCGCTTGCTCTCCCCCTATGTAGATCTAATCTTGCATTGCATGACCCTTTTAGAGTTTTATGTTATATCTATAACATATTTCATCATGATTTCTAGCGTTAACAGTGCTTTCAATCTTAAAACTTTACTACTAACCTACTTAATTAATAATTGAATTTAGCTCATAAAATAAATTTATACTGGATCAGTGTCAACAGCCGAAACGATATAGGCATGTGCAACTGTCCGTCTGTCTGTCTGTCTGGCTCTATAAGACCTAGATCTCAGGTACAAAGACTCCTTCATTCATTACGCAGATCAAGTTTATTTCAAATGTTGGATGCCGCAAGTAGGCCGGTGATCACTTCAGTGTCCAATGAGGCCAACATGGCAGAGGAAGCAGCTCTGCTGCTACTCGGGGCAGAGGAGGGCACCGTCTCATCCATCGGGGATCTTAACATCGCCACGCAAATGATGGATGAGCAGCTGACCGAGGAGAGCTCCGACTCATCCGATGATGAGCGGACAATTGCAGACGTGATGGCAGAGCTAGCTCTCCAAAATCCTACAAGCGAGAAGGAGCTCTAGAATGTTTCGCACCAGCGTGGCACAAATCGACCTGCACAAAGCTAAAGCAGCTTTAGCTGTTATCAGCAGGTTGATGACCAGGCTAGAACTGAGCTGGTGCTAGACGGTGCTGGACCGTCAGAGGAAGGATCTGCGGTCTAGGAGGTAAGTACCACGAAGTCAATTCGGATCTAAGAGAGCAGACTCCACGAGCCTGTATCTTAGTAAGAGAGGACATTAAATTACTCTGTCTCTCCCAACTTTTGATACGAGGTGCAGGATCGTCGTGGCCTCTGCCTACTTTCCTGGGGATCAGTAGGAAGTGTAACTGCCGAGTGTCCTGGCACTGCCATAGCACTGTCATGCCAATGGAATACCACTCGTCGTAGGCTGTGACGTTAATGCTCATAGTAGTGACAGGGGTAACACAGACACTAATGAGCGAGGTGAGTGTCTTCTTGATTTTATGCTATGCAACGACCTTACAGTCCTAAATGTCGGGTCTGAACCCACTTTTGTTACAAAGAATAGATCTGAGTTGTTAGATATAACCTTTAGTAATGTAGAAGGCTCTAAGTTGATAAGCAAATGGAGAGTCTCCAAAGAACCATCTTTGTCAGATCACAGGATCATCCTCATTGACTTAGGTGGGAACTTGACTTTCTTCAAAACTATCAGGAACCCCAACAAAACTGACTGGGATAAGTATCAGGCGATTCTTGTAACTAGTATAGACAGGCTTAAGAACTGTAAAAAGACAAGAACTTGAACAGACACCACAGTCATGCATGCTTACCATGCCAGCTGTCCCGAAAGAACTGTCGCCTCCAACAGGGATAACCCCTGGTGGAACAGCAAACTCAGCTTGCTTAGGACGACAGTCAGGAAGCAGTACAATACGGCCAAACAAAGTGAGGCAAGGTGGAAAGCATACACTTCCAAACTCAAGAATTTCGGAAGTGCAAGCGAGCGCACTTTCGAAATTTCCATATTTCCTTCTGCCTGACCTGATAAGTATTTATACCCGCTACCCATCGGCTAGAAGGGTATTATAACTTAGTGCCAACAGGAAATATATGTAACAGGCAGAAGGAGCCATCTCCGACCCCATAAAGTATATATATTCTTGATCAGTGTCAACAGCCGAGACGATATAGCCATGTCTATCTGTCGGCCTGTCCGTCTGTCAGTCTGTCCGTTTGTCCGTCAGTCTATCCGTATGAACACCTAGATCTCAGAGACTATAAGACATAGAGACGCCATGTTTGGTACATAGGTTCCTTTTTTCCTTACGCAGATCAAGTTTGTTTCAAAAGTTGGATGCCACGCCCCCTTCGCCCACAATAAGCTATAATCTAGAAAAAGTCAAAGTTTTTTTTATGTAAAAATGCGTATAACTCCAAAAGTTCTTTGTGTAATGATGTGTAATTTGGTAACCCTTCTTCGCTTAACACTCTTAATATACCCTGTAAAAATCGGATAAGTAGAACAAAAGTTATTCGTTAAATTATTTATCAAAATTGTTGTGAACAATGCACATGGACGTTTTAAGTGTGTGAATGACCTAGAGATATCAAATTTGGTGACTGTATTCGTGTAGCTCTTAAGCAGATCAAGTTTGTTTTAGATTTTTGCCACGCCCCTTTCCGCCCCCAAAAACTGGAAAAGTCGTAATAATAGACCTAGAGCACTGAATTTTGGTATGCAAAATAATAATTATATTCTCAATGATTCCTGCCAATTTGGTTGAGATCGAATGAAAAAAAAGGAAGTTATTAATGAATCAATTTTAAATGCACAATTCTTTTGCAGCTGCTCGCGCTTTGTTTGTTTGGTTGACAGTGTGACCAAGTCGGTATGTAATGGATTTTTTAAAAATATGTATACACAAAAAAAAACAATTTCAGTATATTCTGTGGTATATTTTTTGTTAAAATATCATTTAAGCTTTTTGTTTTTTCTCGGAATAGGTTGCGGGCATCATACGGTCGAGCACTCTCGACTGTAGCTTTCTTACTTGTTTTAGAGGTAGTTTAGCTCTGTGGTACATACCCACGGCTTGGAGGACGGCCAGGGTGATTTTTATACCTAAAGTGGGCAAAAAGGACCCCTTTCACCCGAAATCTTTTAGGCCCATCAGCCTGACCTCCTTCATGCTAAAGACTCTAGAGAATATTGTGGACAATTACATAAGAACTCACAACTTAGTAAGCAGACCACCAAACAAACGACAACCAAGCGCCAACCGCGCGGTACGATCTACTGAGTCTCCATTAGTAGAACTCACTAGCACTCTCTATAAAATGAGGTCGTTGACGCCGATTATTATAGGTAGAGCGCAAGTTGAACAAGTTGTCAAGAAAGCAACGGCTGCACTCATGATCTGCAGGGCACTCGCATGGAAGAGTTGGGCCTATCACCAAAAAAAATGAGATGGATGTACTCGACCTATTGTGCCTATTGTAAGACCCATTGTCAGTTATGGTGTGGTAGTTTGGGCCAGACGGAGTGAACGAGCTAACACTAAAATGCAACTGGGTAAAGGCAAGAGGCTAGCTTCATTATAGACAAAATTAAAAATGCCAATCCAAAAGTGGAAAAATTTAAATTTGCTTATGATAGACAAATTGCAAATTCCTTGTGATTACTTTTATTTTTATATTCCTTCAAACCGACATGGCTTTATTGATCGATTACTTGAATTATCTTTGGGTCAAATTAACAATATACGAAATTCTCTTTGCCGGCAATTAGATCTGTGCTTTGTCTCTAAACCTACCAGCGTAGTTCTATCTAGATCGGAACCCCTTGCATCTGCTGAAGACCCTTATCATCCAACTCTAGAGTTAAGGATCGAACGTAGCAGATCTGTACTCACTAATTCTGATGTACCTGCCGATCGAGTTCGTTGCTTTCGAAAGGCAAACTTTCCCAAATTAATCCAACTTCTTAATAATCTAATAAACCTCCTTGGTTTTGTAAACAACTTTCTAATCTTAAGAACCTGAAGTCTAGACTTTACAAAAAGTTTGAAATTGCAGGCTTTACCTTACCTTTTTCACAATATATAATTGCTCGGTCTAATTTTATCGAGCTTAACATTGTATGTTATAAAAAATACTTTGCTCGCTGTCGGGTTAGCTTCTCTGAAAACCCAAGAAAGTTTATTAATTTTCCAAACACTAAGCGTAAGTCTTCCTCTTATCCTCCTTGTCTATCTTACGAAAATTCGAAATCAATTTCTGGTCAGGCGATCGGTGATCTATTATCTTATTTTTTTCAAACCACTTGTTCATTGTTTGAAAAAATGAATTCCATCTCTAACGCGCTCTATCCTTACAGCCTGTCTCGGTCGAATTGTATCTTCAGTTCCTTAATATGCGAGGAGTCTCTGATTCGAAATCTTCAAATGGTTAAGTGTGTTTCGCTCGGTCCAGATGGAGCTCCGGCTATGGACTTTTGAAATTATTTAATTTATCGCTTGAGTTATCGACTTTTCCCTCTTTATTGAAGGAGTCTTTCATTATTCCTCTTCATAAGAAGGGAAGTAAGTCTGACGCCGAAAACTCTATAGGTTTCCTTTGGTTGGTTGGTTGGTTGAGCAGACGGCTCGACCGGAGTCGAGAGCACCCGGAGACCATCTGGTCCATTGTGATGTCTGATCTATGAGCTGTTGGAGTAGAGGGGATTGGGAGGGATTGTTGGGATATTGGAGGAAAACTCTGATTGTGTTATTTCGTCTACGTGCTACTGGCCAGTTCTGTTGGGCTGCGGTAGCCTCTGAAACCAGCCAGTAGAGTCGAGGAAAAGCGCCATGTTCTCCAGCCGAATATTCCCAAGACTGCCCAGTTCAACGAAGAAAGGCTTGCCCAGAAATTGGGTCCTCTTTCTAAGAAGTGCAGGGCAGTCGCAGAGAAGATGCTGGATACTCTCGGTTTCCTCTTCGTCCCCGCAGCTGCGACAGAAGTCCTGTTGGGGTCCACCGTACCATTGAGACAGACGGGCGATGTAGCAGTGACCCGTTAAGACTCCTGTCAGTAACCTTATCTTGTTCTTTTTTAATGTTTAAGAGCTCGGTTGTTCGCTTGGGACAGTATCTTGGCCAGAGTGCTTTTGACACCTCGCAGCCCGATGATGCTGCCCAGTGTCTCTCAGCCGCCGTTCTCATGGAATAATTAAGTTCCGATAGCACGTGCTGAATAGATCTCTTTATATCGTTCGCCGCTGGAGTTTCTGATGACGCTGATCCCAGCCGAGCACACTCATCAGCCGCCTCGTTATCTGGTACTCCCATGTGCCCAGGTACCCAGACAAGTCTAATAGAGTGTGGTTGGCATAGGTTCAGTGACATCACTGTGTCTCGGGTTAGTTTACTCTTAATAATGTTCGATGCGAGTGCTTTTATCGCTGATTGGCTGTCGACGTAGATAGACACGTCCCTCGGGCTCCCGCCCAGTGTCCGTATCAACTTGGTCGCTTGCCAAACAGCGTAAATCTCCGCTTGGAACACACTACACCAGTCAGGAAGACGAAAAGAAAGCTTGGTTGCAAGGTCTTCGGAGAAGACTCCCGATCCAGTGCCTTCTATCGTCTTTGATCCGTCTGTGTAGATTGACAACTCATTCTGCCTCAAAGGAGATTCCTGTTGCCAATCGGATCTGTCAGGGAATTCAGCTGTAAACCTGTCATCCCACTTATGTTCTGGTACCCAGTAGTCGTTCTCAGCCACAGTCAATTCTACTGTACGTAGAATGGAGTTGTGACCTGCACCAAGCTTAAGGAGGCACTGGGCGTGAAGCCTGACCGCACTCCTTGCTGCCGCGTGCTTGAGGAATACTCCGATGGGTTCCAGATTTAACATTACATCCAGCGCTGCTTGGGGGGTAGAACGAATACATCCTGTTACTCCCAAGCATGCTAGTCTCTGAACTTTGCGGAGATTGTTTAGATAGGAGTCGGTGTGTCCCGCCTCCCACCATACAAGAGCCCCGTACGTCAGTATAGGTCTGACAATTGCAGTGTAGAACCAGTGAAGGATGTACGGTTGCAATCCCCAACCTTTACCAAAGGTCTTTTTGCGCACAAAGAAGGCTTGTAACGCTTTCTTCATCCTTTCCTCCGAGTTTCTCCTCCAGGAGAGTTTGGAGTCCAGGATTACACCAATGTATTTTGCCTCCTTTGATAGCTTGAGCTCTGTTTCTCCCAGTGTCGGAAGATTGAAGCTAGGTATCTTATATCTTCGAGTGAACAGAACTAGTTCGGTCTTTTGTGGGTTGGCCCATCGCAAGGTTTCGCTCAATGCGGCATTCAGTAGCTCACTGACTGTTGGCAGGAATCCGCCAGTTACCATTAGAACCAGGTCGTCCGCATAAGCAGTCACTCTACAGCCCTTATACTTCAGTTTGAGAAGAAGGTCATTTAGGACAATGTTCCATAGCAAGGGGGATATCACCCCCCCTTGCGGGGTGCCCTTGGCAGCCCTTCTCCTGATAGTCGAGGCGCAGAGTTGGGCGTTTATCATTGTTTGGCGAAGCATGTTGCTAAGCCATCGAGTGATTGTCGGGTGTGAGCCTATGTTGACAAGTGCTGCCGTTATAGACTCGATCCTGATATTGTTAAAGGCACCCTCTATGTCGAGAAATGCCGCTAACGTAAACTCCTTCCTTTGCAGTGTGCCTTCAATTGTGCTAACTACCTCGTTCAGAGCCGTTTCGACTGATCTACCTTTGAGGTAGGCGTGTTGAGACTTGCTAAAAGTATGAGGTGTTAGCTTACTTCTGAGATGAAGGTCCAGAAGTCTCTCTAGTGTTTTCAATAAAAACAATGAGAGACTTATGGGCCTATAATCTTTTGCTGAGCAGTGGTTTATCTTTCCTGCTTTGGGAATGAATGCCACCCTCACTTCTCTCCAGGTTTTTGGAATGTATCCCGTAAGGAGACATCCCCTGAAGATTTCTAGTAGCCATTGCGACAGATGTACGCATACCATCTGTAGCATGACCGGTCTAATGTCATCCGGTCCTGCTGATTTGTAGGGGTGGAACGACTTGATAGCCCAGATTATCTTCTCAGTGTTAACAATTTCGTCGATTAGGACTTGACTCTCATGAAGCGCGTTTCGCTCCAGCTCGCCGCTGATGTGAGAGGTGGGGATCCCATTCTCGTCTTCAGCTTGTGTGCAGCCTGGAAAGTGTGCGTTCATGAGGAGTTGCAGAGACTCCTGACTATTTTTAGCGAATGTGCCGTCCAGGTTGCAAAGCAGCTCCGGGGTGGCTGGATCCTTCGCCAACAACCTTCGAAGTCTGGACGCTTCAGTGGTGTTGGTTAGTTCCTTGCAAAATTTAGACCATGAGTCTCTTCTTGCCCTTCTGATTTCCTTTTTGAAGGTCTTGAAGCTGTGATGGTAGGCATTCCAGTCTACCTGGCAGTTTCCGTCTTTTGCTCTATTGTAAATCTTTCTCGTTTCCTTCCGTATCCGGCCGAGTTCCGGAGTCCACCACTTGTTGCGGTTTACTTCGGTGGACGGCTGATTGGACAGGATTTGATGAAGGCCTTACAAAGAGTATCTGTGACAGTTTGGGTCGATTCCTCCAACTTGTCTGGGTTGTCTAGCCTTCCCACTGGGTGGTTGGAAATAGATTCCATAACAAGCTTTGAGTATTTGAGCCAGTTTGCCTTTCGTGGGTTCCTGAAGGGCGCCTTTGCTTCTCTGGACCATCCAACTTCGAACACTATCCTGTAATGATCCGAAAAGGAGCATTCCGTGGATACATGCCAGTCTAGAGTTAAATCTATAACCTCAGCTCGGTTCTTGGAAGGTGGGGTGGCTACCCCGATTACACACATTAAGATTGGTGAGCATCACGAATTCAAGCAGCGACTCCCCTCTCTCGTTGGTGTCTTTGCTCCCCCAAAAGGTATTGTGGGCATTAGCATCACACCCAAGGATAAGATCTGTGCCCTCTTTCTGCGCATGCAGAATGAGGGCTCGGATACTTTCAGACGGTGGATCCTTTTCTTCGTACGGGAGGTATGCTGAGGCTAGGTATAGATTTGGTCCGTTCCTTCGCTCGCATAGCACTACCGTCAAGTCCCTGTTGCTGTAACTGGAAGAGAATAGCACATTAAGTCCGGTTCTTACCACGATACAGGTTCTGGACTTACCCACACTTTTTGGGACAAGGAGATGGTATCCGCGGGCTCCCAAACCACAAACCCTTTTACCTACGATCCAGGGATCTTGGATGAGAGCCACATCCACCCTCTCCTTGTCCATCCACCGTAGTAGGTCTGTGGAAGGTACCCTCGAGTGGTGTAGATTAATCTGCACTACCCGAATTCTTTCCGGTCGACCTAACATCTACGCGCCCAGCGCCTCCAGGAATGATTGCCCGAACGCAACCCATTCCCACGAAGGACTGGCTGGAAGCCGCCGTCTTGAAGATCATGGTGGAAGCAGGGAGGGTGTTACGCACCTGACCGGAGGACCAGATTACTGCGCTGGAGGTGGTAACGGTGCACCTGCTTTGGTCAGTCGGCGAAGAGGACGCCAAGTCCATATCCCTGCTGCGGGATCAGATCCGCATTGTGCTACTGGACACCTCGACGGTCCTAAGGTGCACAACAAATTTCAGTATATTCTGTGGTATATTTTTTGTTAAAATATCATTTAAGCTTTTTGTTTTCTCTCGGAATATGTTGCGGGCATCATACGGTCGTGCACTCTCGACAGTAGCTTTCTTACTTGTTTTAGAGGTAGTTTAGCTCTGGGGTACATACCCACGGCTTGTTGGACGGCCAGGGTGATTTTTATACCTAAAGTGGGCAAAAAGGACCCCTTTCACCCCAAATCTTTTAGGCCCATTAGCCTGACCTCCTTCATGCTAAAGACTCTAGAGAATATTGTGGACAATTACATAAGAACTCACTTCTTAGTAAGCAGACCACCAAACAAAAGACAACCAAGCGCCAACCGCGCGGTACGATCTACTGAGTCTGCATTAGTAGAACTCACTAGCACTCTCTATAAAAAGAGATCGTTGACGCCGATTGTTATAGGTGGAGCGCAAGTTGAACAAGTTGTCAAGAAAGCAACGGCAGCACTCATGATCTGCAGGGCACTCGCATGGAAGAGTTGGGCCTATCACCAAAAAAAATGAGATGGATGTACCCGACCTATTGTGCTTATTGTAAGACCCATTGTCAGTAATGGTGTGGTAGTTTGGGCAACTGGGTAAAGTCCAGAGGCTAGCTTCATTATAGAAAAAATTAAAAATGCCAATCCAAAAGTGGAAAAATTTAAATTTGCTTATAATAGACAAATTGCATCTTTCACGATTAATGTCGCACCTCCACTTCTTGAAACCATATGCTGGTAAAAGAGTTTGCGTAGTAAAGTAAGCAAGCTATACGTCGACAGTTCCCTTTTTTCTTCTGATGTAGTTGTGTTTTCGGAAACCTGGTTAAGTTGGGATATTTCTGATTCCGAACTCTGTCCGGCAAAGTATATATTTACGCGAAAGATCGTTCTTTCCGAAGAGGCGGTGGTGTTCTATTAGCAGTAGACTCCAACCTCTCAGCGAAGCCATTACATTATAATAACCCTAATAATAGCCCTAATAATAGAGTTTCGAATTATAAAAGTATGTTTTCATTGTGTAAGTTTATTTCTTACTTGCTCATATATACCACCGTAGTCCGATTTATCTGTATACTGGGATCACCTGGAAGCAATAAAATCTATTTTTGCCTTGTTATCCGACAAAGATAATGTTGTTATTCTAGGAGACTTTAACCTTCCTGGAACAGCTTGGTATTATGTTGGACGTTGACGTACATTGTATGCACATTCAAGTGGCCCAAGCGATACCAAGCCAATGCTTGTTACGCGCGGATCCCAATAAACCCTCCTCCCGCCCAACCGACCGAGAGGCGCTGTCGCAGGACGAACGACACGATTCGCGTTCGGACAGGATAGATTCGGGCATGCAAAAAAAAACGCGGATAGCATAAAATAGAAATTCAGGATTGGACATAAGAAATAAACGGGTGGAATGAAAATTTTTTAATTTATTACTATAAGTTAAATTCGGTCTAATTATTAATTAAATAGGTTAGTAGTAAAGTTTTAAGATTAAAAGCAGTGTTAGCGCTAGAAAATACATGATAAAATCTATTATAGTTATAACATAAAACTCTAAAAGGGTCATGCAATGCAAAATTAGATCTACATAGGGGGAGAGCAAGCGGGATGTAACTACGGGTTAGTCTAGATGGAACGGAAAAGGTTAGTCGCGATATTAACTCTGAAGAGTCAATATCACCATTAATAAGATTAAAAATAAATAAAATGCCAAGCATTATTCTACGGTTAGCTAAAGAAGGTAGGTTAATTAAAAGAAGTCTACTACTATATGACGGCAATCTCACTTCAGCATTCCAGTTCAAGCCACGCAAAGCAAATAAGAGAAATTGTTTTTGAACAGATTCAATGCGATATTAGTGCACAGAATACTGTGGAGACCATACTCACGAACCATATTCCAGAATCGGACGAACAAGTGATGTATAAAGGGTCTTAGTAATATAAGGGTCATCAAATTCCTTTGACCACCTCTTAATGAAACCGAGTACAGACATAGCTTTATTGACCGTTCTAGAAATGTGGTCTGAAAATTTAAGTTTATGATCTAAGAGAATACCTAGATCATCAACAGCAGTAATTCTTTTTAGATCGTTACCGTTCAGTAAGTAAGAGGCCAAATGTCGATTAACTCTATAGAAGGACATGACAATACATTTAGAAAAGTTTAAATTTAACAAGTTCACTTTGCACCATGACTGGAAAGAGTCAAGATCTCTCTGCAACTTGATATGGCATGGCCAATCCCTGTACTGCAGGCATATTTTAACATCATCTGCATACATTAGTACGCGAGATTGTGTCAAAACAGTAGGTAGATCATTTATGAACAATGTGAAAAGTAAGGGACCGAGATGGCTACCTTGGGGTACTCCAGAGGTAACTCGGAATGTATTAGAAAGGAAATTATTAAAAGAAACTTTTTGCGTTCTTTGGCTTAGATAGCTTGAAATCCAGCAAATCAAATTATTGGGAAATCCAATTAAGTCAAGCTTATATAACAAAAGAGAATGATTTACTGAGTCAAAGGCTTTACTAAAATCGGTATAGATGACGTCAGTTTGTTCGTTTTTAAGGAAACCCTGGTTAACGAACGAAGAAAGCTCAAGAAGATTAGTAACAGTGTTTCACAAACCCATGCTGGTAGGGGGAAATAATGGAACTACATAAATGTTGTAAATGACTTGTTAACATCTTCTCAAAAACTTTTGGTATAGCAGACAATTTACATATCCCTCTATAGTTTTTGGCGTCAGACTTACTTCCCTTCTTATGGAGAGGAATAATGAATGATTCCTTCCATAAAGAGGGAAAAGTCGATGACTCAAGTGATAAATCAAATAATTTCAGCAACGGTCTGCATAAAGCCTCGGCTCCGTACCGAAGTACACAGCCAGGAACTCCATCCGGACCGGGCGAAAACACCGGCTTAACCATTTGAAGATATCGAGTCAGAGACTCCTCACTCATTAAGGGACTGAAGATATAATTCGACCGAGACAGACTGTAAGGATAGGGCGCGTTAGAGTAGGAGGAAGAAGAATAAGTAGTTTGAAAAAAAGAAGCAAATAGATCAGCGATCGCCTGACCTGAATTTGCTTTCGAATTTTCGTAAGATAGACAAGGAGGATAAGAGGAAGACTTACGCTTAGTGTTTACAAAATTAAAAAACTTTCTTGGGTTTTCAGAAAAGCTAACCCGACAGCGAGCTAAGTAATTTTTATAACACACAGCGTTAAGCTCGATAAAATTAGAGCGAGCAATTATATATTGCGAAAAAGTTAAGGTAGAGCCTGAAATTTTAAACTTTTTGTAAAGTCTAGACTTCAGGTTCTTAAGGTTAGAAAGTTGCTTACAAAACCAAGGAGGCTTATTAGACCTATGCGGAAAATAAGAAGGAATACAGGCATCAAAGCAAAGATTTAATTTATTATAGAATAAGTTGACGGCGGAATACATATTACACTGAATATGTCAGTGCAGGAATACAAATTAGACCAATCAATTCCATTAAGAAGTTGGATTAATTTGGGAAAGTTTGCCTTTCGAAAACAACGAACTCGATCGGCAGGTATATCAGAATTAGCGAGTACAGATCTGCTGAGTTCGATCCTTAACTCCAGAGTTGGATGATAAGGGTCTTCAGGAGATGTAAGGGGTTCCGATCTAGATAGAACTACGCTGGTAGGTTCAGAGACAAAGCATAGATCTGATTGCCGGCAAAGAGAATTTCTTATATTGTTAATTTGACCCAAAGATAATTCATGTAAACCATCAATAAAGTCATGTCGGTTCGATGGAATAAGAAAACAGAAGTTATCACAAGGATACCAAGCTGTTCCAGGAAGGTTAAAGTCTCCTAGAACAACAACATGATCTTTGTCGGATAACAAGGCAAAAATAGATTTTATTGCTTCCAGGTGATCCTGGTAAACAGATAAATCGGACGACGGAGGTATATATGAGCAAGTAAGAAATAAACTTACACCAAGAAAATTTACTTTTATTGATAGAAACTCTATATTATTAGGATTATTATAATGTAATGGCTCCGATGAGAAGTTGGAGTCTACTGCAAATAGAACACCACCTCCTCTTCGGGAAGAACGATCTTGCCTGTAAATAGTGTACTTTGACGGAAAAAGTTCGGAATCAGAAATATCCGAACTTAACCAGGTTTCCGAAAACGCAACTACATCAGTAGAAAAAGTGAAACTGTCGACGTATAGCTTACTTATTTTACTACGCAAACCACGCACATTTTGATAGGTTATAAGAAATGATGAGATTAGTTTTTTGAAGATGAAGAAGAAGATTGAGATTGAGACTGTACAGGTCCATTTGGTAAGAGCCCAATCGGAGTCCGATTTTTAACTTTGGCTTTGAACTCTTTTACCACCAAATGCTCTGGCCAAAAACTTGGTGAGCATATGGTTTCAAAAAGTGAAGGTGGGACATTGATCTTGAAAGATGCAATTTGTCTATCATAAGCAAATTTAAATTTTTCCACTTTTGGATTGGCATTTTTAATTTTGGCTATAATGAAAGCCTTTACGTCATCTGACGTGAGATCAGGAGCAAGCCTTGAAACAAAAATCTGTTTCATTGGTGGAACCCCCACAAGTGGTTTAGGAGCCAAAGGAGTAATATTTGGTATATTATCTTTGGAACCTAATAAAGTCGGTGATCCGACAGTTGGAGGAGGTGCGGAAGAAATTTTTTTATTAGGATTCGGCTTGCCTCTACTTCTAGTGACAACCGTGGACACTTCAGACACAACTTCGGCATTAACTAATGTCGGTGGAGCAGGTTCCCTAATGGGAATGCTTTCCGCAGCTGTTGTTGCTACTGGGGTAGCAAACGAGATTAACTGTGGAACCAACGGAGTAGTGGGTGGGTCAGTCGATGGTAGAGGTAAAAATTTGGATAATTGTAAGTCACAAGAAGTTGATTTTTTTCGCTTTGGAGACTCATCCATAAGTTTCAAACTATTGAACTGAGAATTCAAAGCACTAAACTGATCGTTTAACTTATGAAAGCCACCAATCAGATTAGTAAAACCGACTCTTGTCTGTCTCATAAACATCCGCGTTTCACACTCAACTTCTCGACATGACTCACAACACCAGTTAAGCCCAGTTCTCTTGGCAATGGCATCTGCAATTAGCCCTGAATAACCTACACACTTTACGTGTACTACGTTATCGCAGAGCCAGCAGGCCATACTGGGTTGCGAAGCCGTGATCTGCTTCTGGCAACTCTTCAGACAACACACAATTTTGCCTTCCATTATAAATTCAAAATAAAGAAAAGCAAATTAAAAAATTTACAAAATTAAAAAAAATTTACTTTGAAATAGTAGGAACTATGCTTACTGTACAGATTCAAAACAAAAATGTGTTAGCAACAACAAAACAGTAGAGCAAGCAGTGAGAGCAGAGAGCGCCACTAACGGAATACTGTCAACTGAGAGTTGTTGAGAGAGAAACCGTCACACTGCGAGCGGAAAGGAAAGCACAAAGAATAAACACGCAAAATCTAATGCTTACCACAACAACAAACTTTGAACTCAGTTTATGTAGAAATAAACAGAGCTCAAACTAAGCACAAATAAAATTCACAATTATGTGATAAAACACTAATAACATGCACTATCACAGGATAGAGACGCGATGTAGCAAACAATTAAAGTAATAACTTTAAAGAAAATGTATTAAACACCGGTTGTTAGATACAAAAAAGCGAAAAATTGCGGGGCGCACAAAAAAACACGTCTGTTTGCTACAAAGAGTGACAAAGATGTCCTTGTGATAACTTCTGTTTTCTTATTCCATCGAACCGACATGACTTTATTGATGGTTTACTTGAATTATCTTTGGGTCAAATTAACAATATACGAAATTCTCTTTGCCGGCAATTAGATCTGTGCTTTGTCTCTAAACCTACCAGCGTAGTTCTATCTAGATCGGAACCCCTTGCATCTCCTGAAGACCCTTATCAT